>JAEQBH010000386.1:0-517090 GCA_016808115.1 Tetrastigma voinierianum
AAGTCATTTATCCAAGCTTTGATTCTCCATGTACTCATAAACAAGAAGCTTTGAGGTTTCACTCGAACTGCAGCATAGCAACTTCCTTGAACAACATTAAAATTTTATTACCTTTCATCACTCTTGTTCAAACATTATATACTACAAGAAAAATCAAAATTAGAGACAGACTTACTTAACTGTCTGGAACTAATTCAGATGGATTTGAGACGAGTTTTCGGTCTTTAAAACGCTATATCTAATTGTAACTGTTCTCACCCGCCTCTAATTAGAGACTGTAAATATTCGCTTCCTTATCAAAGATGCATCGAGACGGAATTTCCGTCTTCAAATTAGAGATGTAATGAAACCGCCCCTAACTTGAAAATGAGAATTCGTCTCTAATTAGAGACGGATTTGATTCCGTCTCTGATCAGAGATGGAATTTTTAAAAAAGTTGAACCTATTATGACCGAAGATTTCAATTATATGTAATCATAAAGTTCTAGATTTAAGAATTAAATTAATAGATGACATTAAATAAGTCAAATCACCATATTTTTCTAATAATTTATAAAATCAATAGTAATAATGATAACAAAATAGTAATATTAATGTCAAATGTACTAAACATATCATACTAACTACTAATCAAACTTACAAATTCTTAGGTGTTCTTAGGAACACCTTCCAAGTATACTCGCCCTTGCGGAAGTCGTTCTCATAAATCTCGTGGCTTTCATGAGCATTCTCCATGGGGTAGCAACCTGTAAGGATGAAAATTACTTTCTTGTTAATACATTATAAGCATAGAAATTACCATCATTAAAACTTTATTTTATTTTAATAAAAAAGTAATGAAATGCACAACCGCAAAACTAAAGTTGTTTATCTATAATTAATCAAAAGCATTTATTAATATTAAAGCAATTATAAGAAATTGTTGACTCATAATTATGGATTAATTAGTACAATTATGGAACCTAAGTATTATCCATATGGTGCAAGTAAATTAATTATAATTGAGGAGAAATATTTCTACAACAAGAGTTATTGGGGTGGCCAAGTCCTTTTGGTCGAACGCTAAAAGCAAGAAAAGAGGAGTGCCTTATAGAATCACAACAAGATCGCTTCCATAAACATAGAAACAGGATGATTTCCAAGTATACATCTATAATCACTATGTTCTTCAAAGACAAAAAAAACTCAAGAAAAGGCATAAAATACGGCGATACCCAGTTGTCTCCTTCAAGCATGTCGAGTGAACAATACAAAGGAACCACCATATTGCTTGACTTTGACAACTTTGGAAGTGCACAACCTACAAATACCATCATTAGTAAAAAGACTTTTATGCAAATAACCGCATAGACCAAAAGCTTCACATCGAGACCAATTAATTATTACCATCGAAAAAGTTAAAAGAAATACTCAGATCTCACACTCTCTAACTGTGATCATCATCCTACAAAAAACAAAAATCATACCAATCATAGCTTAATCAACCAATCAAGTAATTAAAGATTGCAACCTCCATAACACAATTGGCTCTTTATGCATAATTCTTTATCACCTTCAATGAACTCATGGAAAAACCATATTGTTCATATAACTCATCCAACACAGTCCTATTTCTCACTTCTGACTTCAAAAATAAGCTTCTTCTGCACAAATTTCTTAGATTCCTTTCCCTTTTCACCCTAGTATTAATGACACAAATAGACCAATCTTTTACATAAAGAAACCAACATTCTAGATGCATGATTAAGAAAAATTTAAACTTGAACAAAGTTCCAATCTTTACTAAATAAGGCCCATCATTGTACTTCTGAAACTCTTTGCCTAATATAATGAGTCCCCAAATAAACCTCTGCACTCCCTTTGTAACCAATCCTCCACCGCATTCTCTAACATTTCAATCAAAATAAAACAAACTCATTAGCTTCAATCCCTTAAAATTCCTTCAAACCCATTTTCCAAATCAAGAAAAGAATAATAGAGAGCCGTAGAAAATGCCTTCAAAATGGTCATGTAAAGCAGGGGATATGTGAATGCAACAATTCTCAAACAAATAACAAACAAGAATCTCTCTTTTAATATCAAGCTAAGTGTAATATAGTTTTCATACTTCCCCAAATACTAATTGCTTGAATAACCACAATATTGATAACAACAACAAAAATTCCTAACATATCAAGCTAAGTGCATAAATTTGAAACATATCTAAATAAATACCTGAGTATGTGTTTGGGTGATGTTCATAAGCGACCCTTTGCAAATAAAACCTTTATGTAATTATATGAGAGTTGTTCTTATAAAAATTAATAACAATTCTTAGAAGGACAACTCTAAAATCAACATATTAACTTTTGATTCTTTTTCCAAGATGAGATAGCAAATATTACAATTTCGTTACCTTAATTTTTTCCTAACTAAAGAAAAGAGTAGGAATAATTAGGCAAATATTAGTACAAACCTCACCTAATTGTTTGAGGCATTAGAATATCTCAAACCTTTTAACTTGGAATAACTTAAGCCATTAGAAAAGAAGAAATATTAAATTCTAAATTTGTTGTCATCTTCGAGGTGTTTAGACAAAGACACAACTCAAATTAAAATTTGAAAGTTCTATTTTCAATTGACTGGGCCTTATATATATTAATAATGAATAAGCTAAGATAATTTTCTGCTTTTTCCTATATTTTATAGTAACCCAGCGAATGTAGGATTTCTAGAAAGATACTCACGAGGCCCATTAGATGCCATCAGGTTTTGACCATGATGTAAAGCTTATTCAACCTGCTCTGTAGAAGAAAAAAAAAAATGAAATTCGAATTCAAATGGCTTTAAATGAAATTTCGGATAAGTTTTTAAATTTAGCATGAAGGTGAAAAGAAATGAAACCAAACAAATTAAAGTAAGCGAGGTGAATTGACGGGTTTTTCAGGTGTTTTTCAAATGGTTTTTCTTCTGGGATTTTGAGTAAGGCAAGTAGAGAATAATTATATGGAAACTTAGTGGGTAAGGAAGATCGGGGTTTGGTGCTGTGAGACGTGTGAGAGGCGAGTTTGGTTTGAGAGGCAGCCTGGGTGGTGGCGCAGAGCACAAGTTGGAGTTTTCGAGAGCTGACTTAATAATTTACCAATACCTTTGAATTTGCGAATCAATATAAGATGATGAAACAAATGGTCTCCTTCAAAGAAAACAAAGAAAGAAATTGGATATAATGGAGGACCTAAGATTGGGCGCGTTGCGATGAACTACTGTCTCTGTGTTTATGAACTCTTGCGATGGTGTGGGTGTAAAAATACCGTCGGTGGAGCGCTTGGGATTGGAGTAAAACCAAATTTATTTCGTTATTCTCTGGGCCTTTTCCCCGATAGTGATTGAGTCTCATTGTATTTACTTTGATCGAGAGGCCAGTTTTATTCGCGTCTCTCAAATCGAAGACGGATTTTATTAGTCTGCGATTGAAACGGAAATCATTCACGTCTCTGTTTAGGAGCGAAATCATTAAGTCTCTGTTAGAGACGGAATTTATCTGTGACGAAAATAAAATCCGTCTCAAATAAGAACTGAAATCATTCACGTCTCTGTTTGAATGGAAATTCCGTCTGTTAAAACTTGAAATTCCGATCTCTAATTAATTTATATGCAATCCATCTCTCTATTTGAGACGGATAAATGTCTAAATCTCTAATATATATAATTTCTTAATCTTAGTTCTTTAACTTAACAAAATGATGCTCTCTTAAAAAAATAAAGATAGGGAACTCTTAATAATAGAACTCTTCTACTTAATTTAAAGGCTAGGTAAACAATCAAGTAGAATTATCTTTTAGACTTGTAAACACGGAATCCCATTATAGTTTTAGATAGTTGAATTCCTAATTCCTTTCCTTCCCGGGCTCAAAATATATCTCCTCTCACGGCCTAGCATGATGTACCCTTGGACTCATGGAAACGCCGACCAATGAGAACAAGAAAATAAGAACAATACCACCCGAGTCACTAGTTATTGACACCATCATAAAAATGAAAAGCATCATATTTCATTTTGAATATCAATACAGGAAGCGGAAATCCATATATATACTAAATTACTTGAGGACACAACAAGTTTTGCCCATATATCATTGTCATTGCATGTCCCGGATATTAATCAAGATTGATACCTTGATATGAATCTATATATTATTATCTTTGAGATAACCACTGCAAAAAAGAATGCGCGCAAAGAAAAATTAGGTTATGTTCGGTACTTGGAAGTATAAAAGAAAGGAAAAAAAATGAGTATGAAATTATTTTCTCATATTTGATTGTCTTGTATGAAAAATACCAAAAAAAAATAAAAATCAAACATAAGACCCATGACATATACGGCCAGCGCGTTGGCAAAGATGTTCTCTTTTGTGTACTCTAATTATCGGTCGATTACCTTCCTTTGGCGATTGCCCATGACTTTGGAAACTTCAATCCTTACACCAGCAGTTTGATTCCTAACCCAAATCTTCTTGAGGTTCAACTACCACATGTTCCTTATCACCCTCTCCTCGGGTAGATAAGTGGTACGTTCTAAAGCTAAAGCCATAATGGAGGACATCTTGGCTTTGTAAGTGGATTAAATCATGATCCTCTCTTCCCAATAAATTGGCATCAACAACCTCTATCACAGAACTGGAGAATGACTCCACCCAAGTCTTCAAGGTTACATCCTCAGTGAACATTTCATCCGTAGGCTTCTTCCTCGCAAACACTTCCATCAACAAGATCCATAAATTTATAAATATTGCCCATCGTGGATACTATCCCATCTTACACTTCCTTGTGCATGATGTTGGGCTTTTGTAATCAAGTCAAAAAATTTGGAAAGCTATTTAAAGAAAAAGAAAATGTTAATTATTTGTTATAGTAAGCAAACATATGAATAGTGAAAGAACTTTACGGTGCCATATAACCTCTTGTGCCAAGGTCTTGGTTTATTTCTAGACTCTTATTTCGAGTTAAGAGTCTGACGATCCAAAATCATGACATGAGCGACCGACATCATCTATAAAACATTTATTGGGCTTGAAGTCGCGGTGCCTGAGGCGAACAATCATGATGAAGGTACTCGATGCCAATACTCGTCGATCGCAATGTTTAATCTTTGGATTGAGGATCAAAAAAGAAATAGTTGTGAGAATACAACCATGTCAGAGACTCCCCATTAGGCATATATTCGAGCACCAGCGCTTTGAGGTGAGGTTTAAGCAACAAGTGATTATCGACAAGATTTCATTGGTGAATCCTTT
This sequence comes from Tetrastigma voinierianum, assembly GCA_016808115.1. Taxonomy (NCBI): domain Eukaryota; kingdom Viridiplantae; phylum Streptophyta; class Magnoliopsida; order Vitales; family Vitaceae; genus Tetrastigma; species Tetrastigma voinierianum. The sequence goes on from JAEQBH010000386.1 coordinate 5,274, forward strand.
GTATCACTTGAGATTCTGAATCAAAACTCCTCAAGGCTCATGGAAGTCTAAATTGAAAACATGTGTAACCAATTATGTCATTAGTCTTCCTTTATATCTCACGTACTCGGACTTCCCTTTCCCGATCAAATTCTCTTCTGCAAAATGGTTTGTTACTTAAAAGTTGCTGGTATGAAATCCTTCCATGTGCGAAGTCCATGATTCAATTAGAGTCTAGACTTCCCAGTTATCTTGTTTTGCGCATCCACGAACAATGGCCAGCTAAAGTTACATTAATGTGATTACAGGTAAAATATATTTCAAGATGACATTTATCTTCCATGATGGATTAAGTGTTTTTTGGCATGCTGTGACTTGAAAATGAGGTGCTCCGAGGCTTCATTAAGGTGAATGATTCGCGGTGGGGAATTCTGAAAGGTCCTCACTCCGGAATTTCTCCTCTTAGTTTATTAGAGCAAACATTTAGATACCTCAGATAAATAAGGGCCTCTAATGACTTGGATTGATTCGGATAAGTATTGCTAGGATAGATCCAAAGAGTCCAAAGTTTGAGCAAGTGAGCAAATTCCTCTTTGGTATTGGTACAGTAATTACATTTTAGGAGAAGGAGATCTTAATAAATTTGTAGTTCTCCCCATTGTTCTTGGAATATGGCTGTAAAGCCGGAGGTTCTTTGACGGGTCCAAACACTATAATGGACACCATGTTTCCAACCAGGAGATGGGTGAGTTGAATTTAGAGACAAGTTAAGAACCAGCGGGACTGCTGCGAGACTCACAAGGCCCAGGGAATATAGCTAACATTAGACCAGGATAAAGAGTCATGGCATATGAAGATGTGAAACAACAGGGTTGATGGGCAGGTTTTTATTGGAACTCAAGCTCAAGCTTCCAAGTTCTTCGATGGCAAGATCATTTTGGAATGAATCTAAGTGATTATTTCGGCCAATGTCCATCACGAAGCTTTTGTAGCCGTCTAATGCCAGTGAGGAATCGACCACAATTAAGTGATTAGCATTTAGATCTGACAATATCAAATTAGTTAGATTACTGCCAATTTATGTGAATAGTTCTCTAGATTGGCAAGTTGATGCATCTTGCATTTTCAGAGCTATAGAAGATTCTAATTTTGAAGTACTTTTCAAAAGGGTTATAGCCTACGATATGGTTCTCAAAGACTTGCAATTTGTAGTAAGAAACCTGACCTTCGAGGCTAAGTGTTCTCATTCATTGATTGATTGCGATGTTGAAATTGAAGCTTTCTCGGTTCTTAGGATCTTTTATGGCGCATTCTGAAATGAAGGGTTTATCGATGCTCTCTAGCAGTGAGTTTGACATGTTGAATGGACAATGGAACCCTGGGGCCAGTAATTAGATGAATTTCTTCAAGTTTTGTCAGGTGCCTATTGATTGATAGTGGCAGTGATAATAAAGCTCCACATAGAATTAGAGTTGTGAGGCAGCCATAAGATGATTTCGAAAGATAAAGCCCGTGGAGATCGGGAGGTGTTTGGATATCACATTGAGAGGACTCCCCGAAGAGCTATTTTCATGAATCAATTTCTAACTGTGAGGACATTTGAAATCTGGCGGGAACAGCCCTTTGATTCTATTAGATACTAAGCTAAAAATATTTAAATTTGAAAGATTCCCAATATGTTTAGGAATCAACTTGATGAATTTATTTCTTAAGCTATAATTCTTAAGATTAGATAAACTCCAATGGCAGCTTAGGAGATACCACAGTGAGTTGATTAGACGATAATGATATTACCACCGGAGCTTTGAGGTAATCGACAAACTAGAGGGGACATTTCTCTGCAACAAAATAAAATGAGAAGGTTGGAAAAACAATAAGGCTAGCTTTTGTCAAACCCTTGAAAGCTTGAGCGGAAAATGAAAGAATAAAAAGATAAATAGTGCACTTGTCAAGCTATTATTCCATAGGTATAATATTTGAAGCTGTAACAAGTTACCAATCTCACTAGGAATTCTAACAGTGAATTTGTTCTGGCTAAGATACAATTCTTCAAGATTAGATAAACTCCCAATGGCTTGTGGAATGCCCCAAAGGAGTTGGATTGGCACCGTCAAGCTGGCTATTCCATGTGGATAATATTCGTTGCACCAAGCTACTAACTTCGATAGGAATTTCACCTGTCAATTTGTTATTACCAAGATATAATTCTTCAAGACTAGACAAACTCCAATGGCTTCTGTGGAATGCCTCCAAAGGAGTCGATTGAATGATAATGCTAATGATTCTGAGCAAATAATAATCCGACAAACTAGAAGGGATTTCTCCCGCAACAAAATAAAATGAGTAGGTTGGAAACAATAAGGCTAGCTTTTTGCTAAAACTGAGTTTCTGAGGGGAAAGGAAAGAATAAAAGAAAATAACAAATCTGCCAAGCTATTATTCCATAGGATAATATTTCAAGCCGCATCTGCTACCAATCTCTCTAGGAATTCCACTGAATTTGTTATGTTCAAGATATAATTCTTCAAGATTAGATAAACTCCACGGCTTGTGAAGCTCTAATGAGCTGGATTGAATGATAATAATAACATTCGCAGCTCCGGGCAATGCGACACAAACTCGGACGAGATTTCAACAAAAATAAATGAGTAGGGTTGGAAAACAATAAGGCTAGCTTTTGCTGAAATCCTTGAAACCTTGAGGGAAATAAGAATCAAAGAAAATAGTGCACCCGTCAAGCTATTATTCAATAGGGATATGATTTGAAGCTACACCTGTTACTTAATCTCTCAGGAATTCCACGGGCCAATTTGTTATGACCAAGATATACCCTTCAAGATTAGATAAACTCCCAATGGCTTGTTGAATGCCACCAAAGGAGCTGGATTGAACCACAAATGATATTACTCAAGCCTGCAATGCGACAAACCGGAGGATTTCGCAACAAAAACAAACGAGAAGGAAACACACATGGGCTTTATTAAACCCTTGAAAGCTTCGAGGGGAAAATGAAAGAATAAAAAAAAATAGTGCACCTGTCAAGCTATTATTCCATAGGGATAATATTTGAAGTCGGCAAATGTGTTACCAATCTCACTAGGAATTCCACAAGTGAATTTGTTCTGACAAAGATATAATTCTTCATGATTAGATAAACTCCCAATGGCTTGTGGAATGCCTCTAGTGAGTTGATTGGCACCTGTCAAGCTATTATTCCATAGGGATAATATTTGAAGCTGCACCAAGTTACCAATCTCAATAGGAATATCACCCGTCAATTTGTTATCAAGATATACCCTTCAAGACTAAACAAACTCCCCAAACGCTTATGAATGCCTCCAGTTGAAGTAATGACTGATAATGCTAATATCTCTGAGTGCTTGACAATCGACAAACTAGAAGGGATTTCTCCTCAAGAACAAAAATAAATTTAGTAGGGTTGGAAAAATAATAAGGCTAGCTTTTGCTGAAATCCTGAAAGCTTGAGGGGAAAAATGAAAAATAAAAAGAAAATAATGTAACTGGGCTGCTTATTATTCTATAGGGATAATATTTCAAGTTGTTCAAGTTACCAATCTCACTAGGAATTCTACCAATGAATTTGTTATGATCAAGATATAATTCAAGATTAGATAAACTCCCAATGGCTTGCGGGAATGCCTCCAATGAGCTTAGATTGAATGATAATAATAATATCTGTATTCGCAATGCGAAAAATCGGACTATTCTAAAACAAAATAAAATGAGTAGGGGTTGGAAAACAATAAGGCTAGCTTTTGCTGAAATCCTTGAAACCTTGAGGGGAAAATGAAAGAATCAAAAGAAAAATAGTGCACCTGTCAAGCTATTATTCAATAGGCATAATATTTGAAGCCGCACTGGGGTTACCAATTCTAGAATTCCATCCATCAATTTGTTAGCAGACTAAGATATAATTTCTTTCAAGATTAGATAAACTCCCAATGGCTTGTGGAATGCCACCAAAGGAGTTGATTGAACGATACGATATTAAACGAAGCTCGGGTAATGCGATACAACCGGAGGATTTTCTCCCCAGAAATAAAACAAAATGAGAAGAAACAATAAGGCTAGCTTTCTGAAACCCTTGAAAGCTTGAGGAAAATGAAAGAATAAAAGAAAAAATAGTGCACTTGCTTCTGCCATGTCTACTAGGATAATATTTGAAGCCGCAACAAGTTACCAATTCACTAGAAATTCCAACAAAGGAATTTGTTCTGGCCAAGCATACAATTCTTCAAGATTAGGCAACTCCAATGGCTTCGTGGGAATGCCTCCAAATGAGCCGATTGGCACCTCGCTGCCATTTTTCCATAGGATAATATTTGAAGTTTCGCACTGTGCTACCAATCTCAAAAGGAATTTCAATTGCCAATTTGTTATCAAGATATAATTCTTCAAGATTAGATAAACTCCTAAATGGCCGTGGAAGCCACCGGCTGAGTTGATTGAACGACAATGATATTACTCCTGAGCTCAAGTAATGCGATAATCCGAGGGGATTTCACTCCCAGGTTATTTGGTCGCCGTGCTCAAAACTAAGGAAGAGATGTTGAATAGTGATTATGTATTTCTTCCGCAAGAAAAATTCAAATGAGAGTTAGAAACTTAACGCTTCACGAATCTTGGAAAGCTTGAGGAGGGAAGTGAAAAGGGTGGAAAAGAATATAGAAATAAAAAGTGTACCGTCGTCATTATATTTTAGAGACAATTTTAGCGCCCCTGCTGTACTCAAATTCCACCGGTATACTTTCCCTAGAAATTCATTAATAAGGAAATCACTTGAAGCTTTACTTAAGCTTAAACTGGTGGGATCTTCCACCAAATGATTTGATGAAAGCTTGAGCTCCTTGAGAGCTTTGAACTGACATAAAGCACATGTCCACAAGCGACTTCCGGAGAGGCTATTATTGGAGAGACTAATGTTAGAGCAAAAGAAGATATGTTGAAAATGGTATTGATTATGGAAACCTGTGAGGTTGTCTACTGAATGATAATACCTTTAGATTGAGAAGAGACCACACTCTTTGGAATCTCACCCATCAATGATTATTGCCAAGATATATCTCTTCAAGTTTTGATAAATGCATAACGCTGGAATAAGCCTTCCAACCAATTGATATTCAGATTCAGGCTGGTGGAAGCGCCTCCCACTCTGCCTGCCATTAAATAAAATAAAAATATATGCATGACACAATATAAAAGCATAGACTATATTGGTTCCATACCATGAGAGAATAGAAGAAAGAAAAAATTATTGACAAATTAAATTATTATTTTTACAATCAGTTTAATTTGACTATAGAAAATAAGATAGAAATAAATATAATTCAAAATAAATTAAAATTTTAGTATTTCTAAATTATCCATTCCTTTTATAGAAGAACTATTTAAATGAATTTGAAGAAACATATGAAATTATTCTACTTACTTTAAAATTATTATTTTTAAATGATTTTGAAGAAACATATAAAATAATTATTAACTTGAAGTTTTTCTTTCCAAGTTTCCTCTTTATTTTCATTACTTCAATTTTTTTAGAAATCAAACTTAGTCAAATGTTTTGCTTGATTCCAAGAAAAAAAGGGGAAGAAAATTGAATATAAAAAAAATAAGAAATAAAAATAAAGATGTAGGTAGAAAATATATTTAAAGTCAATAGATTATTTTTTGTTATTCAAACATATTCACTTGTTTTAACTCTTTTATAAAAAAATTAAATAATCTGAAATATGTATGTTTTTTATTTTAACCGTATTTGATTGTTTTATTTTTATTTTTTATAGTAAAATCAAATAGAAAAAATATATTATAAATATCTTTTTGTAGTACTTTCTTGACTCAACATCTTGCAAATATTGGAAAAAAGGCACTAATATTGAGGGAAAATTGTCATGGATCAATCACCAATATGGAGGAAAACTTACCATGAATCATATATTGATGGCTGCCATGCAGTTTGGTAGAGCATATTTTGCTCTATGAATACAACTGATCACTTATATAATGGTTTGATTAATACAATAATGTTTCTTACTCTAATATATTATCAAATAATTTGTAAAACTAATTATACACTTAACAATAATATTGGAGTATAATTATCTAATTGATGTTTTGTTTTATTTTTATTAGAATATTAACAACAAAAATATCTACTCTTGTTTGTCACAAATAAGTATCATATTATAACTTTAAATATATTAAATTAAATTTAATAAAGTTCTATATCAATATATAAGAAACTATTTTAGATCTATTAAACATCTTATTACATTTTAGTATACTTCCTTAAATTATGTTTTTAATAATTTAACTTTTGGATCAAAATTTTATATTTACAAATACCACTAATAAAAATGTTTTGACTTGTGTTTGACACTGTCTATTCTAATATTTAAAATAAAATTGTTAACTATGATTATGTTTACTTGAATCCATTCAAATAAATTTTTAAGAAATGAAAAATTGAATCCGCTTTCTTAATTGCATAATAATTTATTCAATTAAAATTAATTTTCTATCTACATTAATAGAATTGGTTAAAATTTTATGATTCTTATTTTAGATGTCATCCATGATCACAACAATTTAATAATCAAATTTACCAAATATTTACTTATTATTTTGAAATTATAAATAATCAATCAATTACACAATCATCTTTGCTCACTACTTAATCGTTTTCCTTTCATTGCCTTAAGAAGAAAGTTATCCCAACCATGCTCAAAATATTTGTGAAAAGAAAATCGTATATAATTAAAAATAGTTAAAAACTCTTGTATTTTAAAACTGTCAAATCTTTATATAAAAATCAAAATAATTTAAATGAGCGAAAACTTATAAAAGTACTTATTGATTTTGAAATTATTTATATTTATATTTTTTAATTTTCCTCTTATTTATTTATTTGTATCTTCTTTATTTTAGGAACCAAATATGAATTGCCTTTTTATTGATGTTGAATATTGAACAGGGAAACATGAATACAAAATCATAAAGTAGACAATTTATGAGAATCTTACCAAGTAAACAAAATTTATGAGAATCTTACCAAGCAGACAAAATTTATGAGAATCTTACCAATATCCTTAGGAAGAGTGGCATGGAAGTAGTTATTACTAAGATCAAGAGAAACAAGCAAGGAGAGATTGCCAATTTGTGGGCCAATAGTTCCTTCAAGACCCATGTTAGAAAGGTTGATTGCAGAAACTCTTTCTTGAGGAGCCTCACATGAAATACCATACCAACTGCAGTGAGGAGTTTTGGTAGACCAATTTGTTGCCAAAATGCCTTGGGGATCATATGTGATATGAGCTTTCAAGGCAATAAGAGCAAACTTATCAACTAAATTGATGGAGAACTATGGGTGTGAAACAATACACCCAAAAAAGATTGAAACATGAGGTGAAAAGATTCATTTTTTCCTTGAGAGAGCACAGTTAAAAGGCATGTAGTTGTGAAGGAGATGATGGGGTTGTAAGGGTCAAGGAAGGGAATATATAGGCACCAAGGAGAGTGATAGTTGACAAACAACCATTAAATTATTTTAGTATTCTAAAAGCATTGGTTATTGACTTCATAGTCTACGCCACTCCTTTTTTTTTTTAGAGATCCAAAATTATTTAATAATTTAAATAAATTACTTCAACAACTTTGATATAATTAGAACTCAATAATGATTGCACTCAAACTAACTCATGATCGGCCTTATTATGCTTAGAATTCCCTATCTTAATTAAACTCAGAAAATTCTTTTCATATTTTTGTTATTTGATTATATGAATTTTATGAAATACCTAAAGAGAGGAATGTGTATAAACTTTTCTAACACAAATTTTTGTTTAAATTCCTCTTGTAACTGAAACAAAATTCATTACTCTTAATTGTTCTAGGTCTTTATACCCAGAATATTTCTCTCCATATTTTATAAGTTAATTCCATTACATGTTAAAGTTTGTAAATTATGATTATGAAACATGTAATGAATACGTATGTATTAACTTTTTGTTTGTAATTCTTCTTCACTTTAAGAGAAACAAAAAACCTAACTATATATATAGAAGAGTATATATATATATATATATATATATATATATATATATATATATATATATATATATATAGACATAAAAAACAAAACAAGATGGCAACAGCACCTCAACCTCCTTTATGTGGGAGGCCAGGTAGAGTCCACCAAGCATATCAAGGTGCCCTAGCCCACACTCCACGGAAGTCTTTTTGTTCTTTTGCCTCTTCCTTTTCTTTAAAAGGAAAGAAGGATGGAGAATGTGTACAAATGCCCTCATGTTCATGCTCATTTAACACTACAAACGTGTTAGATTTTTCAGCCTAGTTGTAATTTTTTTAAGAGGAAGGCCATGGGCGGGGTACCATAGTAAATATCAGGGCCATCTTGGGATCAAAAAACAGTTTCGAGGCAAAATGGGACATACGTGAAAACCTTGAGACATTTGTGTACCTTATCCCGAAAAAAAGATAAGGATTAAAAAAACAGAATTGGATTTTTATTTAATTATATATTTAATCAAGATTAAATAGTAAATGTGTGACGCCCCAATTCCCGGTGGTCGAAATTTTGAAAATTTTTATTTTTTATTTTTTATTTTTTTTATTTTTTATAATTCAGATCCATCACATGAGCATATATCATCACGATTAGAATTTTACCTTACCTTTCATGTATAATCTCATCCTGTTGCTCTAATAAAATTTGTACAACAAAGAAAAAATCCCTGAAATAGCCTAACATCGCACGATATAAGTCAAAACCCAAGTTTTGATTACAAAACTTATTATTTACATATATCAAAATTGGATATTCTATCCAGAATATTACAAAACAAGATATTAAAGAGGCTACACCGACCTTTTCACATTTGAGTTTGGACTAATTTGTGACGCCCCAATTCCTGGGGGTCCCGTTGACCACCGTCAACCTGTGGAATACTTGTGTCTCATATCATAAGACTTATACATGAGTAAAATGACCACATTGGCCCATACATCCATACTCACAAAAATGTATATTTTATACAAAAAGGAGTTAATTTACAATTATCCCAAAACTGGTCTTTTACCCAAATTTTTACAAATATATAACAAGGCCATATATGGCCATTTCTTCGTCTCTAAGACCTCTGATAAGGTCCCATCCCGTGAACTCTGCACTGGGAATAATTTTCCTCAATAAAGTGAGGCCGCCCAAGAGGTGGAATTATCCTACGTGGGTTACTCCCCACCTAAGTGCACATGTAATGGCACACCAAACATTTAAGCAAAACATATATGTTCCTACTCAAATGTCTACATTATATGGATGAGAATGTGACCCACCCACTCCCATGTCTCAAGCCCTCACTGACTCCCTCAACATACCTAAGCCAAAAGGAGAGGTAACATCGTTTCAAAACAAAAGGTTTTTAATGAAAACATACTACCGAAGTCTAGAAAATCTATTTGACAACTCCTCCGAGGTGAATTGTCGGGTGGTTCTCCTAAATTAGCCACGGGCCTCCTCGGTTTCTAACCGTCGGACAACTATCCAAAGGCAATTCTTCGGGAAAAATTCTTCCCCAAATTCCTTTCAAAACCATTTTTTCTTTCATGTCATGCACTCACACCTCATTATTCTAGGTTGCCCCAATGTATGCTTGAAATGTATTATGACATTTTCACAATAATTCATGTTAATATATAACGATGCATATATATATATATATATATATATATATATATATATATATATATATATATATATATATATATATATATATATATATATATATATATTAACAGCAACATCAACATACCATGGATAATTATAATTGATAAGCATATAATTCTCCTCCGTAACAACTCATGTTAATACATCATACATCATATATTAACATGTCATATCTTCACACCGCGATGTTATCTACATGTCTATAACACACAACCTAACTGGCCAGAACTAACCTGCCTGAATGGCCAATGTTCTCCACCAGAACATGGCTGCAATCTTGACTCAATGGGCTTTCCATAGAGTCCAAGAACACCCGAAACGGAGTTCGAACGAAGAAGTTATGACCTTTCGAAGTTGAGGTCAACATTAATAGGCAATCCCACCCAGACAAATTTACCTTACTCTGCCTCGTGAGCCCATATCCAGCCAAGACCCAATACCCAATGCCCTCCATAATCATACAGGATGAAATCTTAACCCATGCGGATTTCCATAGAGTCCAAGAACACCCAAACGAGTTCGTACGAAGAAGTTATGACCTTCCGCTGGGGTCACACATACTAGGTAGTCCTACCCGGACAGCCTACCTTACTTGTCCGGGAGCCCCTCTCCGGCCAGATCCAGTACCCAATGCCCTCCATAGACATACTACCAGAATCTTGACTCAATGAGCTTTCCATAGAGTCTAATAACACTCAAAACGGAGTTCGGACGAAGAAGTTATGACCTTCCGAAGTTGGAGGTCACACATGACTAGGCAGTCCTACCCGGACAGCCTACCTTACTGACCTGAGAGCCTGTCTCCGGCCAGATCCAGTACCCAATTCCCTCCATAGGCATACGGATGGAATCTTGACTCAATGGGCTTTCCATAGAGTTCAAGAACACCCAAATCGGAATTCAGATGAAGAAGTTATGACCTTCCGAAGTTGGAGGTCACACATGAATAGTATGTTCTACTGGGCTTAGCCACTCAACAAGAACTAACCTGACAGAATTAACCTAAGATGATTTCCCAATGTCCTACACAAGGACATGGATGAAATTGACCAATGGGATTTCCATAGAGGCTCCAAGAAACATCCTAAATCAGAATTCGGACATGTGGCTATGACCTTCCGGGTTGAGGTCACACATGAATAGGCGCCTACCCGCTAGCCTACCCAACCAGCACCACAAAGCCTGATCGCCCCAAATGTCCCGCGACACGATGAAACATCACCTCAATGATCACAGAGTCCAGTTAACACCTTAACCTAATTCGGATCTACAGCTATGACCTTCCGGGGTTGAGGTCACACGCGGAATAGGCAGCCCTACCCTGGGCTTAGCTCTACCCTAACCAAAGACTAATCGGTCAAGCACTAATCCCACTGACTCCCAATGTCCCCGTACAGAGACATGGATGAAACCCTCACACCATGATTTCCATAGTCCAAGAACAATTCCGCAAATCGGAGTTCGATCGAAGAAGCAGACCTTCCAAGTTGGAGGCTACATGAATCGGCAAAATTCTTACCCATTAGCCTACCCAACCAGAACTAACCGACCGGATTGTTATATATCCTCCACAGGGACATGACTGAAATCTTACTCAATGGGCTTTCCATAGAGTCCAAGAACACCCGAATCGCAGTTCGGACGAGGAAGTTATGACCTTCCAGTCGAGGTCATGCATGATTCTAGTCGGACGGAACTCCATTCCGTATCGGCCGAACCCATCCTGGTGAACTCCATCCGGCCAAATGACCCAAATGACAAACCCTTCCACACCATTGGTGGTAAACGGACCATAACTTAGGCTGCCGAGGTCCGATTTGAGAAATTCAAAAGCCTAACATCAAGTTCACTGACTTGGCTACAATTTACTTGAAGGATTCACTACCAAAATCCCTTTATTTCCTACCCAAAAACAAGTTCTAAAATCTGGTTAATGTGTACTACCACAATATGGCAACTTCCCATGGTTCAAAACACAACCAAACATTCCCTTAAAAAGATAACCAACACCATTATGCATTTTAACTTAAAACCTAAATGGCACACAAGGACAATCATTTGGCTCCCAAAACCCAGCTTCCCAACCAATCCAAGCAAAACAAATTCCTAGTTCCCAAAGACACCCGTCCCAAGTCTGGGAACGGTTCACACTGCCACCACGGCCTCACACAACCCTACCTCTTGAGTTTTTGTCAAAACTTCCTAAACTCCTAGCCTCTATGCGGCTTCTCCCACCGGAGGTTGAACTCTTCCTCTTGCTCCGCCTCGAACCGTATACAAACCGATCGTTGGGAAACTCTAGAGGTGGAGCCCTCTCTTAAAACCTCTCTTTTCTTCCTCTTTCTTTTCTTTCTGCTCTTTCTTTCTCCCATCCCACAAATTGTCCAAGACGGGCTGTCATTCCTTTCACTCGCTACATGTCCGCAATTCTCATCGCTCTTAGGATTTCCTTATCCTCTTATCCATCTACCCGATTTCCTCTCTAATGACATGATGTCACATGTCACCTATAGCCCATACTTACTCATTGTTTGACTTGCTCATGCCTTGACATGTGCCTCAATGTGAGCCACTAACACCCGCCACATGTCACGCGTCACCTTGTCTCAAGAACTTAAAAATTGACCGTTCCTAATTTGACGAAATTGCACGCAGAGCGATTTTTACGAGACGATTCCACCATGTAGTCTGCTTGCCATCCGAGATCTAGAAAAAAATTCGAGTTTCGATCGAAATTACCATTTTACCCTTTTTCAGAAAATTTGAATTTTCCCTGGTTTTACACCATTATCTTCTCCCAGTGTACCACTAGTACTGCCTGAAAATTATTTCCCCACAACGGGGTAAGCAATGCCCAGTAGAAAATTTTCCTACAAGGGCTACTCCCCACCTAAAATGCACATGCAATGGAAAACATGAAAACGTCCAATCATATTCCATATAAATAATGCAATCCTATATGTAATATTACGTGTCATGCATGAGATGAGACTCCTCATGCCCACAACCCGAGTCCCGATCACTTCACACTCTGCAAATGCCAAGTGTGAAAAACCAGCCATTGGTGTTTCATCCAATGACTTAACCCATTGGACAACTCTCCAATATTCATTTGAATTTTATTAAATCCCGTGTGTTTATTTGGGTTGCGAATTTTCTATTCACGTAGTTTCGCACGCCTTCCGACACTTTCGAACTTCATCGCCGGATACATATGTCCCACCAAGAATAAAATTCGGGTCTTTCACCCCGTGTGGAATCTCGCTCCATCTTCGTTTCACCCAAACACACTTGATTTATAGTTATTATTGTTTTATACAACCGTGAGTTCGATTTCTGGATTTCGTCCCATTCAAGCACACATTCACCAAGAATGCGAATAACAAGATCATGCACCCAACCCCGACTCGACATCGATGACCGTGCATACAGAAATGCAATCAGCGTATTTATGCTAAAAGTCATGCCATATAACAATAAGCAGCCACATGCAACGTGCTTATAGAATCTTTATAATTATATTTTCTACATATAATTTTCATTCATCACAATTTTCATGTTAATACATCAAACAAGTACATATTAACATGATTTTTACACAAACAACATGTTATTTAGTTTTCCAACAACAACACACAAAATGACCCAAATCTCGGACCCATATAAAACAGGGCACCTCTCCGTCCCTTCACAACCATGAACTAGTTTTTTGGTTCCATTTGACACCATATCACTGTGACATCAAAACATATAACAAAACCAGACTTTGTAGCCGCATCACAACCAAATCCCCACACAAATCGACTACCCTGGAACAATCCTAAAATCTCCGCACATTTAGCCCAAAAATCTTGGGACCAAATCACACGACCTATCAAGGCCCCGAATATAACCTATGTCATTACATGGCTTTGAAGCTAAAATATCTCAAAGAGAAAATTCTCACCTCGTGAGCTCCGACGAAACTCCAAGATTTTCGATACCTGCCGCAGCCGCGATGCGTGGATCGACTTTTCTTCTCTAACCGTCGAGCTTCGACGGCCTAACATCAGGAAAACCCTTTTATTTCTCTCCCCTTCCTCTCTCTCATCCATTCTTTCTCTCCAAGCCATTACTCTCCTTCATTTTCCTTCCTTATCCCACCGAATTCCACTCTTATGTTTGTTCCCATCTCATTTTCTCATTTCTTTTTTTCTCTTATTCTCTCATTTTCTCTCTTCTTTATTTTTCTTCTCTCTTTTCCTTCATTTTCTCATTTGTCCTCTCTCATTGGATTGCATCAACCTGATAAGGGGGAAACTTCCCCACTTTTCCTCCATTACACTTGTCATCACCATGTTTTTCTTTTCCTATTTTCTTATTTCCTTTTTCCTTTTATTACATCATGTAACACAAGGCTCAATGTGATCCATTTATCCCAAGTGCACCACATGGCTCATGCCATGTGTTACTTCCCTAGGGTGCCATATGGCATCCACATGATCATGCCATGTGTCACCCGACACCCAATGCCTAAAAAACGTGAAATTTCGACTATCTCATAATCCCATGAAATTCAATAGGGTAACTAGATTTCACGAGACGAATTCGACGGTGAAGTTTGTTTCGTTATCTAAGATCTAGAAAATTTCTAGTTTTCAACCAAAATTACCGTTTTACCCTTGTTCAGAAAAATTGAATTTTTCCCCGAGTTTTACAGTCTTCCCCCCTTAACGGAATTTGTCCCTGAAATTCACACATACTAGCACACACAAACACATGCATATGCAGTAATTATTCTTGTGCCAAATATTAGACCACGCACCTTCGTCCTCAAATAGGAAAAGATAGGTGGACCGCATCGTGTCCTCGTCCCAAGTTCCTCCTTCACTGATAAAGGTTGCCAATAACACTTTCACTTCACCAACGTCTTAAGGTCGCAAAACCTGATCCCGGCTATCCAAGATATGCACTGATCCCTCCTCGAAGGTCCCATCAATCAATAGTAATCTCTCCCCAATCCACTACATGAGGTGGATCTGGAGTCTACTTCCGGAGCATAGAGACGTGGAACACCTCATGGACACCTGATAAACTCAATGGTAGCGCCAACCTATATGCAACTATGCTCACCCTCTTGAGTACCTTGAAGAGCCCAATATATCTCGGCGCTAGCTTCCCTCGTTAGCCAAATCTGACCACTCCTCTCTTAGGCATCACCTTCAAGAAGACGTGATCACCCACCTCGAACTCTAGAGGTCGATGCCATCTATCGGCGTAACTCTTCTGTGAACTCTGAGTCATAAGAAGATGCTTCCGTATCAAATCCACCTTCTCCGAGGTGTCTCTAATCAGATCCGGACTGGTGATGGAACTCTCTCCCACCTTTGTCCAACAAATTAGGGATCGACATGGCCTCCCATATAAAGCCTCATAAGGTGCCATCTGAATACTCGTCTGATAACTATTGTTGTAAGCGAATTCCACTAAGGGTAAGTGCTCCTCCAAGCTACCTTTAAGATCTAGGATGCATGCTCACAGCATGACCTCTAAAATCTATATGGTCCTCTCTAACTCGACCATCCTGTCTCACGATGAAAACACAAGGCTCATAGTCAACTCCAGAACCCATACTTTTTGAAACTCTTCCAAAAGTGTGCCATAAACTGGGTCCCCCCGTCCGACAATAGAGACTCGGTACCGCGTAGCCTGACAATCTCAATGAATGTACAAACCCAGAGAATTCTCCAAGCAGGAAGGTCATCCGCAGACTACTAGAAATCGTGGCAGACTTAGCGAAATGATCCACTATTACCCATATCAGACATGTCTCCGCGGAGTCCATGGCAAGTGGTCACAAAGTCCATCGTGATTCTGCTCCACTTCTACTTCGTCCGCTCTAATGGTTGAGTAGCCCCCGTCGGGCTTCCCGATGCTCAACCTTTACTTATCGACACGTGAGACATCAGCCGAACAAAAATCTCCAACGCTCCGCTTCATCCCGCTCCACACACGGGCGATGAAGATCACTGAGACATCTCGTGCCACCTAGATGCACAACAAACGGGAGAAATGGAACTCCTCGTGATCTCCTCAATCGATCACCGGGAACCACAACCCATCCCCTATATCAAGACTACCCATCCGTAGATATCCCAGCCTCACCCATACTGATCAGTACTGTGTCCTCGACGGGCGATATCTCCGCTGTCTCTTCCCTTATACTCAATCACTCTGCTTAGTAGGGATGGCGTAGCCACCAAACTCCCCAAAGTACCTTGAGCCTGATCACTGTACTGTAGTCCAAACTATCCACCTAGAGTATCCATTCCCCTGAAGTTACACTAGCTTTCAAGATCTCCCACTCCACTTCGACCAGTGTGCATCACCCACTACATTTACCTTTTACTAGATGGTAATGCAAAGTGAAGTCATAACCCTCCAAATACTTCATCCATCTCAAGGCTAAATTTCATGTTGAGGTCCCACTGCAGGAAAATATACTGTACCTCGTGGTCCGAAACACTTCAAACTATTCAACATACAGTAAAGGCGCCAAATCTTTAATGCAAAGACTACGTCGCCAACCTGTGTCATGTGTGGTAATTCACCTACGATTCTTTAGCTATCTAGAACTATAAGCCATAACCTCCGTGACCGCATCAAACACATCCTAACTGGCCCCAGAGGCATCATAATACACCGGTGTACTGTCCCTATTCCGGGACTATTAGAATAGAAGATGAAGTAAGCCTCCTTTTCAACTCTTGGAATGCCTTTTCACATAGGTCATCCCCTTCTGAGTCAATCTAGTCATAGGTGCTACTAGCCGAGAAACCCCGATGAACTCAGTCAGAATACTCCAGCCAATCCCAAGAAACTACGATTTTGTAGACTCACCGACCTCTCCCAACTCCTACCACCCTCAATCTTCGTGGTCTACCGACACTAGCCTGACACGACGTGTCCCAAGAATTTCACCCCGCAAGCTAAAACTCGTGATTACCAAACTTCGCATAACTCGCTGGTCCTTGAGTGCCCTCGAAGAACAATCCTCAAATGATCCTCATGCTCCTCCTCAGACTGGGAGTAGATCAAAATGTCGTCAACAAAGACCACAACGAACTGATCCAAATAGGGTTAGAATACCTTATGCATAAGACCCATGAATGCCGCTGGCGCATTCGTCAACCCGAAGGGCATCATTGTGAACTTGAAATGCCCATACCGCGTCCTAAACGCTGTCTTAGGGATATTAGCCTCCCTAACTCTCAACTGATGGTATCCGTTGCGAAGATCTATCTTGGAGTAGACTCGCACTCCTCTCAACTGATCAAACAAGTCATCAATCCCCAGTAAGGGATACCGATTCTTGATCTTAACTATATTCAACTCCGCTTCAGACAAATGCACAAATGGGTGCTGGCATTGTCTTTCTTCTTCACAAATAAACCCGAGTGCCCCATGGTGAAGGCTTGGTCTAATAAAGCCCTTGTCCAACACCTTGCGCTGACCTCGAGTTCCAAAGAACTCAACCTGCGCCATCTACGTAGGAGTCATAGGAAATGTGGGCGACTGCACTGTATAGCTCAATGAGACAAAGTCCACATCCTCGTGCGAAGGTAATCCCTGCAGCTCATCTTAAAGACATCCTCATACTCACAAACCACCTGAGGTAGACCTAAATCCCGTCTCCCCTAATCCCTTCAGGTAAGTGCTCACAAACAACCCATCAACCGTCCACTCCATTTGAGTCATGCATGGTCTCGGGGGTAGCGATCATGCTTCGCTCTCAAAAGTCACACTGATACCGGGTCCGCAGTAGGCGTGAATCCTCCTACTATCACAAATTTCAATGACGACTGATGTAGCCGCCAACCAAAATGACATCAAAATCTGACAGGCTCCACATTTCACCGATATCCACCGTGAGTAGAATCCCTGAGATCTCTAACTCACATTCCCAACATATCTGATCAACACTCACCCTAGTTCCTAGGGGATAATTCACATATAACAGCTTTTCTAAGGTTTCAACCTCTAAGCCCAAACTTTTCACATTATAAACTATAAGCATAACATGATGCATCCAACGAACAACATTCTAGTCATAGCGCGAGCCGAACGACCCCTCGTGATTCGTGACTAACCCGCAACTCAATCCGCGACCAACGTAGACGTGCCCCCAGGGTCCCCAAAGTAATCGGCCCGAATTCCTCGGGCCTCGACCCTAACCCTTGCCCTGACCCATGTGGCCCATCTACGAAATAGTAGGAAGCCAGGTAACACCCGATCGACACCGGCCCCCCCGCCCACATTGTGGAGAAGGAACAAATCAGGTTCGCGCCATCCCACCGATGACTGGACCGAGGTGTCCCATAATCCCCGGGATCCCCGCCTCGGGAAATCTCCACATGTCCTGGCTGCACAATGGAAACACTTCACTACCAATTAGAGCCCCGGGCGCCTCCCACCTCGAATGACGACCTCGCCTTAGCTCCATACAATGACTGTCCCGAGATTCGCATGTAAGTAGAAGTCTTCTATTCCTAAATCTGAAGAAGATTGACTCTCCTTCCTCTTATCAATAAGCCAGATTCCGCCGACTAATCAAAACAATGACCCGCCACCATCTGGCCTCCTTTCATCAGGGCCTGAGGATGTGCCTCAAACCTCTAGAGGTTACTGACCCCTTGGTTCCCAATCGCACTAGATTATGTGATGGTGGCGTTAACAACACCTACCCGCATAAGTGCAGCAACGCAAGAACAACATCCTCTATGAAGGTCTATTAGTTCAAAGCCGCTGGTCGCGGTTATTACTCGCCCACCACCCCGACGTCTTCTCCTCCGCTAGCCATCTACACATGCTCGAGCAGTTGGGCTTAGAGTTATCAAATTTCATCTCAGCCTAACTAGTAAGGCACACGCCAACCACTAATAATAGACTTTTTAACATCATGAACTACACCGTTTCATCCCTTTTCCTGCTGGTGCATAATGCCAAACACTAATACCCATCAGTTCCTGAACTATCATGTTCATTTTGTTTTCCGAACCCTAAGGTTATGTTTTCTAACCCTAGTGTTCCATATACAATCTACCATGTATATTATTCACACAAATCACCACACATATCACACAAAGATGTTAAGCAATAAAACACTAGAACACACAACAATGCATGATCTTAATCTACGCTCATAAACCGCAGCACTGTACCTAGACTCTTGATACTTAGTCGAGACGAAGCAGTATCGTGACCATACTTGTGGATACCCACATTCCAGCTCCCTAGGTAATTGTTTACCTAGGCTTTGATTCCAAGCTGTGACACTCCAATTCCCGGGGGTCTAAATTTTGGAATTTTTTATTTTTATTTTTATTTTTTTATAATTAAGATCCATCACATGAGCATATATCAACATGATTTATTTTTATTTTTATTTTTTTCATGCATTCCTCCTATCCTACCGCCTCAATAAAATTTGTACGCATTAAAGTAAAACTCGAAATATTTACCACCGCAGACCTGCATTAAGTCAAAACCTAAGTTTTGATTACAAAACTTATTATTTACATATATCAAAACTGGATATTCTATCTAGAATATTACAAAACAAGATAAAGAGGCCACAATCCGGCCTTTTTCACATTTGAACTCTTAGACCATTATCTTCTCCCAATGTACCACCAATGCCTGAAAATTATTTCCCCACAACAGGGGCACCGCTTCAAGAGAAAATTTTCCTACAAGTGCTACTCCCACTAAATGCACATGCAATGGCAAACATGAAAAACACCAATCACATTCCATATAGCTAATGTAATTCTATATGGAATATTGATTGTCATGCATGAGATGAGACTTCTCATGCCCATAACCCAAGTCCTAATTCAACTCCCTCACAGAATGCCAAGTTATGGAAACTAGTCATCGGTGAAAGCCACCCGAATATTCTAACCCATCGGACAACTTCAATATTCATTTGAATTTTATCAAATCTTCGTAGCTTATTTAGGCTGTACTTCAGGTTCATCGCGTGCTTCACACAGCCTTCGACACTACAACTTCACTGCTGATACATGTGTTCGACTTAAGAATAAAATTGGGTCTTTCACCCTACCTGAATCTACTCCCATCTGCTTCAATTCAAACACGTGATTTATATTTATTATTGTTTGAGGCCACAAACCAAGAGTCTCATTTAGACGCTGTCCCATTTTGAGTCACCACTACTCGCTTAAGAATGTAGGAATAACGTTATTTCATGCACCCACACTGCTCGACACGATGTGACTGCATGCTTTGAAACAGTAATCATGCAATTTCATGCTATGTCATGCTACATGCACAATAAAAGCTATATGCAACATTTATAAATTCTAGATAATTATATTTCCTATATATAATTTCCATGTTAATACATCAAACAAGTACATATTAACATGATTTTTACACAAACAACATGTTATTTAGTTTTCCAATAATAACACACAAAATGACCTAAATCTCGAACTCATATAAAACAGGGCACCTCTCCGTCCCTTCACAACCATGAACCATTTTATTGGTTCCATTAGTCGTCGGATCACTGTGACATCAAAACATACAACAAAACCCGGAGACCTCAATCCCGAGATCACAACCAACTTCACACAATCCGGATCGCTTCTGAACAATCCCAAAAATTCTCCAATATTCAACCCCAAAATCTGGGATCAAATCACACCTAGCCTATCACCTACCGAAGACAACCTATGCCATTACATGGCTTTTAGGCTAAAAATATTCCAAGTAGGAAAATTCCCTACCTTGTGGAGTTTGACGAAACTTCAAGATTTTGATACCCACACGTAGCTCACGATGCGTGAATCGACTTTTCTTCTCAGACCGTCGAGCTTCGACCATTGAAATACTAGGAAAATCCCCCTTTTTATTTCTCTCTCCCCTTTCTCTCTCTCTCTATCCGATTCTTTCTCCCTCTCCTATTTGCTGCCTCTCTTTCCTTCATTTTCCGTCCTTATCCCACCGAATTCCACTCTTATGTTTGTTCCCATCTACTTTCATTTCATTTTCTCTCTTATTTATCTCTATTTTCTCTTCTTCTTTTTCTCCTCTCTTTTCCTTTCATATTTTCACATTGTCCCTTCTCATTTGGATTGCATCAACCGGATGGTCCAAAAGTGGGGGAAAATTCCCCCCACTTTCCTCCATTATACTTGTCATCACCATGTTTTTCTTCCTTATTTTCTTTATTTCCTTTTTCCCTTTTATTACATCATGTAACACATGGCTCATTGTGAGCCATTTATATCCTGCGTACTCACATGGCTCATGCCATGTCACTTCCAAATCCCATATGGCATCCACATGATCATGCCATGTGTCATCCGATACACAGTGCCTCGAAAAACGTGAAATTCCGACTATCTTGGAATCTGACAAAATTCGATAGGGTAACTAGATTTCGTAAGACGAATTAATCCAGAAAAGTTCTTAGTTTTCATCCAAGATCTAGAAAATTTTCGGTTTTCAACCAAAATTACCGTCTTACTCTTGTTCTGAAAAATTGAATTTTTCCCGGGTTTTACAAAATGAATAATAATTTTTGAGAATAAGTGGATGTTTTTTAAGGGAAAATATACAAGTGGTTTGCCACATGATTCTATTTGAAAAAAGTCATGAGGAATGAAAACCAAATGCAAGCTAATCATCTGGGTAAATATTCTATTAGGTCTTTTGTTTTAAGGGAGAGAGGGAAGTTCTACAAATGACTCGAATCTTACCAGATAAAGATTATGTTAATATTCGCATGATAATGAATGAGGAAATAAAATGATATATAAAAGTATTTAGTTATAAAGAAAATAAGTGAATTAAGTTCATGTAAAAATAATTCATAAATTATAAATATTTAAATTAAAAAGTAAACTAGCATATATTTTTAAAATAAAAATTTGACAATCACTTCCTATACATCATGGAATTGGCCAATAGCAGATTTCTTCCTTATTAATTTTGTAATTAAATATTATGGGAATATGTGATATTATTAAATACTGAAGGTAATTTATTAAATTGACAAGGGTATTTATGAAAGAAAAAGGTGGACAAACACCTCTTGCTTTTTATATTTGTAAAGATATAGTAGATGGATTTAATGTTATACTCTTTATTTTATTATCATATTATTTTCAAATTTGTCTTTTTTCAAAAAAAAAAAAAAAAAAACATTTATTAGCCAAATCGGAAACAAAACCTTACTAGCCAATTCCATGATGTATTTTACAGAAGTGATTGTCGTTTTGATTTTAAAAATACATGTTAGTTTACTTTTTAATTTAAATATTTATAATTATAATTATTTATATGAAGAACTGGTATTCAATTTTATTTTCTTGCATGAACTAAATACTTTTATATATAAATTTTCTTTATTTCCTCATTCATTATCTCAAGAATATTAACATAAATTTTTATTGTAAATTGCTTAAAAAATTCGTTTTTTTTTGTTGCTGCTAAAAAGATCATTTTTAGAACAAGAACCGAATAGGAATCATTTTTAAATAAGTTAATTTGCCCTTGATTTTTCATTCCTCATAAACATTTTTTTAATTAGAATTATATTGATAAACCATAACATATTCTTTCTTTTTTAATCATTTTCTAAAAATAAGGAAAACGTAAGACAATTTTAAAAATTAGTAAGAAACATAAAATGATTATGGAAATTAATCTAAAGAGAGTGAATTTGTATTAACTTTCTTTCAATAAAATTTTTTGTTTTTAATTCCTTTTTAACACAAACATAATCCATCAACCTTAATTGCCCTTGAATTCTGTTGGTTATACTTATATATATGAAAAAAATCTCTATATTTTATTGATTAATGCTATAGCATGTTAAAAGTTTATACATTGTGAGAATAAAACAGAAAAGCGTGTTAATTTCTTTAATATAAAATTTATTTTAACTTTCTGTTAAATATTAAAGAGAAAGCAGATGATACAAAAGCCTTGAATCTTGGATTTTTGTGCGGAACCATTACAAAATCCCTCAAGATCATACAAACAAGAAAAAGATCACAAAATATAAATTTTTTATCAAAAGATATGCATATATATATATATATATATATATATATATATAATATATATATATATATATATATATATATATATAGGAAATGGTCGTATATTGTTTGGTTTCCAAAAAGTAGTAAAGAAGGAAAAAATATTAAAGAAAATGGTTTTTTTTTAATGTTTGGTGGCATAGTAAAAAAATCTTAAAAAATCAAATATAAATAAATTTACTTGAAAACTTGCATATTCTTAAATTATTTAATCTTTATATTACCGAATTAAAATAAATAAAATGAGTTAAGGTAGTAAATAAAAATAATATATTGAAGCAGACATTTTTGTATTTTCTTTCATTTTCCCTTTCTTCTACTTTTCATTTATGTTTTCTTTCTCTAACGTTTTCCCTCAAATATTAATCTTGTAAGAACCAAACATAGCAAAAATATACTAAAAAAATAAAGATTGTTTGTTAAGACAGTGATTTATAATAAAGATTCAAGATATGTTGCAATTTCATCATGATGCGTTGATTTATAATAGATATGTTGAAGTAATGTAATTCGAAAAACATATGCACAAACTCACACACAAGAGGAAACAGAGATTGGTTACGCTGCTCAAAGAATTGCCTACGCCCGTGGGGCTGCTTCCAAATGTAAGGTATTTCATTATATATCAATTAGGTTACAAGTTGGTCTTAAGTGAGACAAAGCTCTCCTTTTATCACAGTCGTCTTCTCCTAACTATCTCATATAGAGAAACATAGAAATAAGCTCCCTTTATTTCCCATATGCATTTTGACTCCTGAATGCCCAATCACTCCATCTATATTAGAGAAAACATACTGTTCATAATCAAGGATTAGGCGCATTTGCAACAAGTCAGAAATGTGCCTCCTCCAAAAAATATCCTTTCTGCGGGTGGGTAATCGATGATCTACGTAAGGTCATTATTTGTCCTTTTTAAAACACGCAATCAACAATCTTTTCTAGCGAGAATGAAATCTTCAACTTTCCACAATTGTTTTACATGCTGGGCCTATCACTAACTGATATCTTTCCTTATTCATGAAGTATAATATTTTCTTCCAAAGAAGTCCCATAGAAGAGATCTTCGTCGCCGAGATTTTACCGATTCGTATCATGCGTAATTTTCCTTTTATACTTCCTTGATCAATACGTTGAAAATTGACTCCTGATTTGTTGAATATCTACACTTGATTTGCAGAAAATCTCCCATACGCACGTGATGCCCAACTAAGGAAAGATACACCTTAATTTTTGTTCTATCAACAGGCGAGACACAACCAGCTAGGGAAAGGTGTGTTACACAGTTTGTTGTATCATCTCCCAAGACAACATCTGAGGCACCACGGCTAGATGGACTTGAAACATGCATTTTATTTTTGACGTGGATTATGCCAATATTGATACTCCAACAATCTCCTTCTTTGGCATTCTTTGGAAAAAATAAAATTAAGAGAAATCGTTGATTAGGAGAGATAATAATGCCAACAAAAATCACCATCCAAAACAACCATCCACAAAACTGAAAACACATATAACTAGAAACACATATATGCAAACGAATATCCAAAACAATTGTCAATGTGTCTCCCGTTTCTTTTTGACAAAGAAGGCCAAGGGAGCAAATACCTAGTCCTCAAAATCGTAGTGCCGGATAGCTCGTGACGCATTTGGTCGTTGGTCAGCCAATCGCCTAAGGTGGAGGAGCAGCAGGTTTCCTTGCAGGTTAGCAAATCGAGAGCAACAAGGGTAGAAAAGATAGAGGCTTGGCGGTCTATGTTAGAACACAAAAGTAGAGATATTCGAGCAAGGGAGGTAGCTCCTTGCAGCACCGCAGCCGAGCTTTAGACGCCTGGGGTACAATGCTCATATGTCCGCTGTGATGCAAGAGGTGAACCCAAGGAGGGGGCATCAAGAGGAGGCACTAGTGATGGAGCAGAAGGGGAGTCATTAGTCGAGGTATGATTGTCAAGCAACTCTTTCTCAAGGGGTGTTTGCTTGCGGAAGTCCCTGAATAGCTTGTGGGATTCAACCTGATCTCAAATGAAACAGTGGATGTCGGGTTTATCGATGCCAGAGAGAATAAAGGCATGTTGATCCATGAGAATCCCAAAGATGAAGGATGGGTAATCAATTCCAAGCTTCAGAACATTAGATCAGGCGCGTGGTTGTAGAATGATCAAACATCGCTGCGGTTTCCAGTTAATCTCTATTCGTCCCATAATCTTAAATATATAAGGGATGCAAAGGTCGTGGGTCACGGGATTTCCAGGTACCTAGAAGCCACTAAAGATCCTAATCTTGTGGAGGATGGAGAACTTCATGGACAATATAGAGGAAGGGACATTGCCCTTGGTAGGCTAGGTAAACAACATAGGTGATGATGTAAGACCTGAGAAAGCTCTAATTTTCTGAAAAATGGTAAAATGGTAATTTCGGTCAAAATCCAGAATTTTTCTAGATCTCGGATGACAAAACAGAGTCCACCGTCAGAATCGTCTCGCGAAATCTAGCTACCACGTCGAATTTTGTCGAATTCCGAGACAATTGGAATTTCACTTCTTTCGAGGCACCGAGTGCCGGGTGCCGGGTGCTGTATGACATCTTGTGAAAAGTACACATGACATGAGAGGCATGTGATGTGACAAGGGCCACCTAATACATGTATCCATGTGACACATGTCACATGAATAGTGAGAGGGTAAGAGATAAATGGCTTATATTAAGCCACGTGTCAAGTGGTCCTTAAAGTCAAACAATGAGGACAAAAAGGGAATTAAATGAAAAGAAAAAGAACATCTTCTCTTCTCTTTGGCCTGGCACCGGATAGTGAGGGGAGAAAACAAATTTTAGAGAGAGATAGTCCAACTTCTCTCTAGATTTCCCGGCATTTTGTGACAAGACCCGACCCGGAAACCCTCCCAAGATTCACCGGGTGGTCCTTATAGTGAAGTCAGCCTGGACCATATAGGGAATGCACAATGGAACCCCACCTAAGAAAGAAATAAACACATGCAGTACCACAATACCTCAATTATATAGAAAAATCCACGACCGTCCTATCCAAATGTAGGTCATAACCACATCATACATAATAAGGACCCATATGAGTTCAATACTAATATCAGAGCATTCTAAGAGTATTTGCGAATTTAGGGTTACAAAATGAAAATAAATAGGTCCAACAAAACAGAGGCAGATGGATGGGGTAGAGTCATGTTGTCGCGAAGAGCGATTCATTAAATCTAGCGCGAGGTAGGCCCCTCTGAAGGTAGAACCTAGGAACATTTATTAAAACAATAAGCGTGAAATAAATCTCAGTGAGTGGCATAATTTATATGGAAAATAATGTTTTTATTTTCGAAAATTTCTTCTCTCAAGACCTCACGTCCACTCTTTTGTAATGTTGGATTTAGCAAACATTTCACAAAACCTTTACGAAAGCCCAACAATATGAAAGTCATGCTCGAAAATTTAATCGACATCATTTTCGAACCTTAAAACTACAGTCTGTTTCCTGACATATAGTGAGCATAAATATATACTTAACCAATTATGTCGTAAAAATAACCATAGAAAATACCATAACCATAAATATTGAAATAACATACTTTGATCAGATTAACAATGTGCGTACAATATACCCATCATAGCGGAGTCGGGTAAACCCGACCTCACGATCGTGGCAAACCACGTCGATGGCTTGGGCAACCTCACGACCGTGGAAACTAATATATATAACTTGTTGGATGGAACCAACCTCACGACATCGTGTGCAAAAACCACTGTCAGTCGAAGCCCGACCTCACGGCCAGATGGAATTAATATATATAATCGTTTCCTTACTCACAAGTATTTTTCCAAACGATCTTTGTATTATAATCATTTTCACAAGATCTCAGAAAATCTCTTTGCAAACAATAAGTTTTCAGTGGTTTTAAAACCTCAATCACGTGCCAACATATTTAAAAATACCACGAGACTCATCAGGAACTTCATTAAAGCTTCCATGTATTTAAAATGTTGACAAAATTCACATGAAATGATAACTTGTTTATATAGTGATACTTTCATTTATACCTGACCAGTAGATACGATCAAATAAGTTATATATGTAATAATTAACCACAAATATATATCATAATAATACCCCAAAGCATTTTAAAACCAGTAAACCACTCACAGACTACAGACGCTCAGTCTTGTCCTTCCGCAGGATCGTCTCCCGGCTCGGCGTGAATGCCTGTAATATAAATAAAATACCACTTAGGCTCCAATAATTAAACCAATGACATTGGGATGCCCCGAAGGCCTTGGAATAACTTTTAGAACTATGAAACCATCCCAATTGGACTCCGACAGGTCTAATTACACAGTATGCCCTATAGCGGTCTCCCCAAGAGTGGGAGCTTTTATTACAGGCTAATTTCGAGATTGAACCGTCGATAATTCTAAAAACATCGATTTCACTAATCGACTATTTTACCAAATTTGACCAATTGGTACTCTATTCGATCCAAACTTCTGGTATTACGAAACAACATAAAAATGGGAAAACTAACCAAGCGACGTCAAAATTTACAAACCACATATCAATGGAAATCGAGACCGAGGAACTCATCAGTACCATTACCTTGGTCAACGATTCTTTGTAGTGCGAAAAGCTTCGATCGACGGTCGACCGAGGAAGCTTTGTTTTAGTGGTAACTTTCAAGCGGTGAGGAATGCAAGGGACCACGGAAATGAGTTCAGAGATTTCCAAAATGGTGGAAAGGAGCTATGGAGTCGGCCTGAAATGGCTGAGATGCGGAAAATCAAGAAAATTTGGTGACCTGGTGGCCGCCATGCAGAAGCGTGTAGGCCCGATCTGGGCCCGATCCGGCGGGCCGTGAAGCCCTGCCAGGCGTGATCGTCTCGATGTCCTCCTCCCATCTATCCGGTGCATGTACAGTGATTGTGGCCGGAATCGGCTCCTTTGGTTGAGGCAGGCGGCTGCCGATGGGTGAAAGCGACCCGAGTTTGGTGCTTACAGGTTTGGGGAGTTTTCTAGGGTTTTTTTGGAGCTCAAATGAGTGTTTGGGGCTAGGGTTCCCTTTGGCATGCAACGCTATGTATATATAGGGCCAAGGTCGCTTTCAGGTAAAACACTTGAGACGACTTGGACCTTTGCTAAAACCTTTACGTTTAGACTTCTGGAGTCGCCTTTTGTCAGGTAAGTCGGATTTTGACGTTTAGCAGATCTATGAACTCGTATCGACGGGGCCTACGAAGTGGTGTCTTAGCCAACCCAAAATCATTCATTCTTGAAAAAGTCAACTTTGGTCCACATACTAAGTGTTGGTCAAACCTAGTCAAATCTGGTCAAACTTAGTCAACTTGGTCAAACGTGTTACAACTTTTATTATTTGGTGCGGGTCATTACATTTGGACCGTCGGTTCTCGTTGGAGCAAGAGGAGAAGTTGGTTTACGTTACAAGGGCTACGCGTGGACACCAGTTTTGTGGAGTTTTGACAACTCCGGGAGGTAGGGGTTTTCTCTTACTTGGTTATTCCTTGTTTAAAAAGCCATGAAATGGTTTTTGGATGTTATGAGTAGGAATGGCCATGGATTTGGTTCCAAAGAGTAGAGCCGATGCTTGATGAAGGGCTATCCATGGGACCGGCCTGATTTGATTGGAATGGTAAAAATGATCAGGATTGCTTCTATTGGATTAAAAATGGTCCATGTGAAGAATTTCTTGCATGTGGTTGCTTGACATGAGAAGCATAGAATGATGTGTGGAGGATAAAACTATTATTGTTTTAATTGAATGGCTTGGAAATGTGTATGGAAAATGATGTGTTAAATGCATAAATTGATGTGTTAACATGAATGGTTGAATTATATGAAATATAATTGTGCTTATGAACCATAGGAATTGATTATATGAATTGGCATCCTTTGCATTCCATGTGCAAAGGTGACATTCACGTCGAGTCGGGTGTGGGTGCGGTATAGTTTATTCACCACTTTTGGTGAATGTGGATTGAGTTTGTTTTTGGTTCAGATTGATAAAGACTCGTAGTTCAAATTATAAAATGAAATAATTAATGTGTTGGGATTCTTGGAGCAGGTGTAGGAAGACCAGTAGTAATATCAGAAGATCCTGCATAGGTGTAAAAGACAGAGATAGGTGTAAAAGAAGACTTCGAGATAGGTGTAAAAAAGACAGAATGGGTGTAAAAAGACCCGAAGTGTAAAGACAGAATGGGTGTATAAGACCGCGGTACTATCTGAAAAGGTTTCGCACGGATGTGAAAGACCTGCGGTACTATCCGAAAAGTTTTGTATGGGTGTTAGAGACCCGCGATGTAATTGGAAAAGTTCTGTTGCCTAAGAGAAAACACACGGTCATGTTCATCACTTAGACCTAAAGTTGAGTGATAGGAGTCGGGATTGACTCGGGATGGTTACCCATTGGCAAATCGCCTTGGGTGTTGGTGAGCCGGCAAAGGCTCGGTAGTTGAGTGTCATTGGCATTACCAGTGACGATTTTCACACTTGGCATAGGCTTGTGTGAGGGAGTCGGTGGGTGACTCGGGGTATGGGCATGGAAAACATTTTCATGCATGATATAAATCATTCCAGGTATGCATCGTAAATTGTATGGAATGTGGATGTTGTGATGTGCCATTGCATGTGTATTTTAGGTGGGGAGTAGCCTTAGTAGGAAAATTCCACTATTGGGCATTGCTCACCTTGTCGAGGGAAAATTATTTGATACAGGGAGTGTTCGGGAAGACGACTCTCATTAGAGGCCACTTTTGAGAAGAAAGCCGACATGTGGCTTTGATTACGTTTTTGTAAAACATGTATGAAATATTACAATTGAAACATGTTTGTATTAAGAGTGATGTAACAACTCTTGAAACTATTGTAATATAGTTGGATATATTTTGGTGAGTATGTTGTGTAGGCCCGATGTGGGCTTTTTTGCCATGTATGGGTCTCGTGATATGGGGCAGCACGGGGTTCGCGGAGTTGATGATCAGCAGGACCCCCAGGAAATGGGGCGTCACAGATGACCAAAAAAACCTCTTGAATTGGGGGCTAGATTATAGGACCTTCAGGGTCATGGCAACCAAGATATGAATTGAGAATGCTCGGAGAGAAATCAAACTGGTGTCCTCGAACACAAACCTTTTGGAAGTCAGAAGAAGTAGGGTCCCCTATCCCCTTTGTCAAATTTGAGAAATCTCCAGCACAACGGTTTTCACAAAATAAGGCAACTTAGTGACTATATCAAGCAAATTCAAGGTCCCAAACAATTCTATAGCCCCTATGGACTCAAAGTCCTTATGGTGGAGAGTACGCTCAGGAATGAAAAATCGTTGGACCATAGACTGCCATAAAGTAGAAAGAAAATCATATACAAAATGACACGATGACTTAGAACCTGTTGCAACATTAGTAGAAACATGGGATTTGTGACGCTTTTATTGGTTGGGAAAGAAAATTCAGTACTTGGGGCACGTGCTTTGAACAAATCGAGAGAGTTTTGTGATGGTTGAGGCACTAGCAGTAGGATCGTTGATCCGGGATGGTCGGAGGTAGGTGGGACCGGTGGAACTCGTTGTTGAGAAGGAGGTGGGATAACAGAGGAATTTTGATTGAGTCTAGCCGATGAAATACCTCTTTCAAACTCAATACCCATCGAAACCCACTTGCGGCGTGACACCCCGTTCCGAGGTCAGATTGTAACGCCGTCGACCCATGCGAATAACGTGGATGTCGGGTAACCCGGCGCCCTCATAATCGGGCGAGTCTCCTTTGTATGCGGGGGGGCTCTGCAAGATACACAACGTCCCAACATTTTACACGACCACACGGGTCCACATGCGGATAAAAATGAGTAAAATCGCCACTTTGGCCCGTCGTAAATACTCATGAAATATATCCCGACCCATTGCCTACCGCGGATTCGAGAGTTATTACATTACTCTTAACCAAAACATATATCAAAAGTTACAATTTTAATATGTTATACAAAAGAGTAATACCAAAGCCACAATGGAAGGCTTTCTTCTAGAACACGGCCTCTAGTGAGCGTCGTCATCACAATACGCTCCATATTGCACGAAATAGTGATCCCTCGATAGGGTGAAAGCTGATACTTGATGATGAATTTCCTACATGGGTTACTTCCCACCTAAGTGCACATGTCATGGCAAACAATCACACTCAAGCAAATATGATCTCTTGAATGTCACACGTACTTAATCCCACGTGTCTCGAGTGCTCCTTGAGCCTCCCTCACACGTACTGAAACGAATACGAGCAAAAATACAGTTTTCAAAACAAAAGGTTTTTGTTCTTGAAAACACACTATCGAGTTTCGGTAAATATATTGGACTAACCTCCAAGGCAAATTGCTGGATCATTTTTCCGAACAGTCATGGGTCCACCTCCGAGATGGTATGGACCCCTCTCGAGGCAAATTCTTGGAAAATCATCCTTAAAATTCCTTTCAAACCAACTTCCTTTTCTTTCCATTTTCGTGTCATGCACTCCACCTATATCATTCTAGAATTGCCCAGTGCATATATGGAATACATTATGCCATTTCAAAATATTCATGCAAATATATTTTTCATGTATATATTAACAAAATTAATTCACATTATTCAATTCACAATAATAACACCAAAATTAGCTCACATGGGCTAATTAACAAATCAAGTAATTCATTTTGAATCACCCAAAACATACAAAAATCACACAACAATTCACGTGGACAGTGAAACCCTCTACGTCGGCCTTTGTTCACTGGCCACCTGTAGGGATTTCTTACGCTCGGTTCGAAGATTTTGAGGCCCAGATATACTGACAAATCAGGCCTGCAAACAAATCCTCATCAAAATGGCTCTTAGCCAAGAGAATAAACCAAGTATTAAAATATCCCTACCTCTTGGAGTTGTCGAACTCCGCAAGGTGGTGCAGCGTAGCCCTTACTTAGCGTAGAGCGACTTTGCTTCTTGCTCAGACGAGCCAGGCGGTCCGACGTAGGAAATCTAGAGAAAAGTCACTATTTCTCTCTCTAAAATTTGAAAATCCACTAACTGCACGATTTTCTCTTCCATTTGGAGAAGAAAAATATTCTTTTGTCTTATTCATTTAACCTTTTCCATTAATTCCATTTGTGTCCTTTCATTTAACTATTGACATAGCTTAATCTAAATTAATCTCCATCCTCTCTCTAATCATGCAACATGTGTCACATGAGTACATGTAGTAGGTGACCTTTGTCGTCACGCGCTCTCTCTGGCCGTTTCACGGCTTTTGAAACCTTTCGGTGCCTCGAAAAACATGAAATTTCTATTGTCTCGGAATTGATGAAATTGACGTGGTAGCTAGATTTGTGGGCAGTTCAACGGTGAAGTCCGTTTGTCACCCGATATCTAGAAAATTTTCGGGTTTGGCCAAGAGTACTATTTTATCATTTTTCGAAGAATTTGAATTTTCCACGGTTTTACATTCTCCCCTCCTTAAAAGAATTTCGTCCGAAATTACATTGTACAATCACTTGAATCCATGCATAGCCACAACGTGCACTATACCATGCATATGCAGAAGCTAGTCATTTAATTAAGCGAGCTAAGTAGCGTCTTATTGCGTCTCTAAACGAAAGGGATAGGTGGCCATCGTCCTCGGCTCCCCGTTGACTCCTCCACTCCACGGTGCCTCCATAGCACCTCACTAGCCTCGCGGTCTTGAGGTGTAAAACTGATCCGACTATCCATAATACTGCTGGTCACTCCTCGAAGGTCCGTGTATGAGCCTCGATCTCTCCCCGATCCACTACATGAGTTTGGATCCCGAAAGTGTACCTCGGAGCATGGAGGCGTGAAATACCTCGTGGAAGCGACATCTTTGGCGGTAAAGCTAGCAGTACGCTCACATGCTCTCAGTATCTTGAAGGGCCATGACCTCGCGATGCTTCCTAAACACTATGGAACGACCCTCCTCTCTTAGGCATCTTCAAGAAGGCGTGATCTCAGCCTCGAACTCTACAGAGATTAGGCGTCGTAATCAGCATAACTCTTCTACCCATTTCGATCAGGTGAGAAGGCTATTTGCCCTTATCAAGCTCACCTTCTGGAGTGTCTCTAATCATATCGGGATAATGATGAAACTCTCTCAACTTGGTCCAACATATCGGTCATCGGCATGGCCACCATACAATGCATATACGGTGTCATACATACTCGCACGATAAATGTTGTTGTAGGTGAATTCCACTAAGGGCAAAGTGCTCTTCCTAAGCTACCATATGATCGGGACGCATGCTCGCGGCATGTCCCTCTAACACACAATATGGTCCTCTCTGAGCTAACATATGTACGTAGATTTGGAAGGATTGTACTCATAGTCCAACCATGCCATAGCCTTTTAGAAGCTCTTCCAAAAGTGAGCCATAAACCTCGGGTCTCTATCGGAGCACTATAGATCTTTTGGTACTCCATGTAACCGGATTTATCTCGAATGTACAGCGAAATGATCTCAATGTGAAGGTCATCGCACGGCTAGAAAATGTGCCGACTTAGTAGGCAGTCCGCTATCACCCATACCACATCCTGTCCTTGCGGTATCCGTGACAAGTGGGTCACAAAATCCATCGTGACGTGCTCCCACTCCCGCTCCAGCCACCTCGATGGCTGAAATAGCCTGCTGGCTTCTAGTGCTTTCGGCGCCAACACTGTGACACATGAGACATCGTGACAGAAGTCCCCCTACGTGTCTCTTCATTCCGCTCCAGTAGTACCGGCGACGAAGAGCCTAGTACATCTTCGTGCCACCTGGATGCACAGCAAATCAAGAGCAATGAAACTCCCTGAGAATCTCCTTTCTCAAATCGGTCCAAACGGGGAACCCGCTACACATCGCTTTTATATCGAGACCCTGATACGCATGGGCGGTCCATTATAAATCCACCGTACCTAACTATACCCGGTCCCTAATGGACCACTATCCTGCGCGTCTGTCCACAAGGACTCAATCACTCACCACTCCACGAAGCAGTTCGCGCTACTAAACTCCTAACGTACCACTGAGCACCTTGCTATCTTTGTAGCCCAATTGTCCCACGATCGAGGCATGCCATTCAGGAAGCTATGCTAGCCAATGCTCCGTGACTTCCATTGGCTATCAATACCACATTTGCCTTGCAGAGTGGTAATGAAAGTGAAGTCATAGTCCTCTAGGAACTCCATCCATACATGTTGCCTCATATTGAGGTTACGCTGCGTGAAAATATACTTGAGACTTTGTGTGCAGTACACCTCGGCCCCATTCGCCATATAAATGAGTAGCCAAATCTTCAAGGCGAAGACTACGGCTGCCAACTCCATGTCGTGTGTAGGGTAATTCTGCTCATGATTCTTCAATTGACGGGAACCATAAGCTACTACCCTCTCAGACTGCATCAAAACACACCCCAGTTCGGCCCTCGAGGCATCATAATACATTGTGTACCCCTATCCCCTGTCCGGGACTATCAAGATAAGAGCAGTAGTAAGCCTCCTCTTCAACTCCTAGAATGCCTCCTCGCATCGGTCATCCCAATCAAACTTGACCTCCTTCTGGGTCAATCTTGTCATAGGTGTCGCTAATTGGGAGAAATTCTCAATGAATCTCCTGTAGTACCCGGCCCGATCCCAAAACTACGTATCTCGAAGGCCACGACTTGGCCTCTCCCAACTCATGCGACCTCGGCCTTCTGGGGTCTACTAACACGCCTGATCGGCACACGTGTCCCAAAATCTCACCTTAGTAAGCCAAAACTTCGCACTTACTAAAACTTAGCGTATAGGCGATGGTCTCTCATGGTTGTACAACAATCCTCGGATGATCCTCATGCTCCCTCGGATTAGGGTAGATCAAAATGTCATCCACGAAGACCACGATAAAAGCCCAGTCAAATAGGGTTGGAATACCACATGCATGAGTCCATGGATGATCTTTAGCACATTCGCGATCAAGGGGCGTCACATAGTAAACTCAAAAGTGCCAGTAACGTGTCTTGAAGCGCCCATCTTAGGGATATCTGTCTCCTAACCCTCGGCTAGTGGTAACTAATGAAGGTCCTATCTTAGGTAGACTCGCTCCTCTCAGCGATCAAACAAATTGTCAATCCTTGGCAATGGAGTGCAGGTCTTGATCGTAACCACCTTTCATTGCACATGAGTAATGCACGTCAGAAGGGTCTTGTCCTTCTTCTTCTCAAATAGAACAGGAGTGCCTCATGGTGAAGTGCTCGGTCTAATGAACCCCTTGTCCAATAACTCTTGTAGCTGGACTTTGAGTTCTTACTGACTCATTTGGTTCCGTCATGTAGAGTCATAGAGAGATGGGCGAAGTACGAGTGTAACTTCGTCCCAGAAGTCTGAGAACCTCTGCGGAGGCTAATCCGGTGCTTCGTCGGAAAAACATCCTCATGCCTGAAGCTACTCGAGGTAGATCTAAGTTTGGTCTCACCTCGTCCTGCAGGAGTGAGCTTACTTGACCTCGACTATCCGACACTGGTTTCGTACGATGCAGTTGCAAAATTTATCTTGTCCCCTTGAAATAAAACCGCAGTACGCGTCTGCGTGTGGCGGTAGCCCTCTCATTTCATGGTGATGGCGACTCGTAATTGTCGACCCGATCCATCCCGGGATGACATGAACTCGACATATCCATGACCCTCGGGTCATTTAATGATAGAATCGAGATCTCTAACTACTTAACCACGACATATCATCCCCATCCTCGCCCCAATCTAAGGGGAGAATTCACATCTGAGGATCCTTCAAGGCCTCGACTCTAGCTAACTCTATCACAAGCGTCTGACAATGAATAGATACGTGCATAGAATCAAATAACACTCTTGCCCATAGGCAAGATAGCAAGCATTACCTTAGCCTGGCGGCTGATCCGGCGGCTCGGCCCGGTGGTATGTTAGACACGCCCTGAACCCACCGACGTCCTGCTGTGGGCCTCGTCCTCTGCCTCGACCCACTTAACTTTGGCCTCTGCACATATGTGGGAGTTGCCCGTGCGACTCCACTGGCGATCGCGGCTCCTCCCGGCCTATCTTGGGGTGTGGAGATATCTTTGTATCCTCTCTGTCCCTCTATTGTGGGACTGTGATGGAGTCAAAAACTCATTAGATTTTAATTCATTTTCACGAGTTTATAATGAGAATATTGATGGGTAATGTGACGATGAATTGGATCAAATTCCAATTTACTTGGAAAATCGTGAAAAGCAAATTTTAGCAAAATCATAAAGAAATCGACTACTTGATTTGAAGTCAAAGCCCAGAACTTAAGTCGCGACGGGGAAGTGCGGTTTTAACAATTGATCACGACCTCAACAAATTTGGCTTTGAAGAAGAAACTGAAGAGTGAATAAGTGAAGTCGTGACTGAAGGAAGAGGTGGAGGCAAAATATGACTTGGTAGAGAATAAAAGAAGCAGTCAAATGAAGAAGTTCATGTCGCGACATCATGTCGACGTCGCGACACCAAACGGAGATAAATGAAGTCGTGATACCACCATGAGGTCGCGATAAGGAGCTGACTACAAAGTCACAAGAACAGCCTTCTCAAGTAAATGAAGTTGCAACTAATTTTGAAAGAAAGGACTTGAGGTGGAGACAGCAACCATTAATCAAATGGAAATTCATGAAACTCCAAATCAGACGACCAAGAATTAATGATAGGCGAGACATGATGTCGCGACATCGCCGGTCGCGATGAATGAAACTAGCGATAGACATGGAGTGATGACGAATAGAAGTTGCGAAAAGAGTTTCGAGACTAAACATGGAAGTAGCGGCCGGTTCGACGAGATAGGGCGATAAACAACGAATCCGAGAAGATGTCGCGGCGTCCTTGATGAGTAGCGACATCAGCTAAAGTATCGGTCAGCGACATCGGTTACAAGGAATAGTGAATTAGCGGCGTCAGCGTAGTTGCGACATATTCGATCAAATATAGAAGTCAGCGGCGTCCCTTGAGTGGTGCGACATCGGTTGCAGAAATATCGTAATTACGTGGCGTCCTTGATGAGTCGCAGCATCGATTGTAAAGAAAATTCGCGGCGTCCTTGATGGTCAGCGACAGCGATTCTGAATGGAGTCGCGACATCTCATTTAGATGGTATATTGAATCCCGAATCGAAGACAAGTCACTTAACAAAGAAAAGCTTCCACGACATCAAAAGAGCTCTCAATGCAAAAAGGTGAAGTCGCGAAGTCATTCAAGCGTAGACATGGTTACAGAAGGAAATCGGCGTCATTCGGTGGTCAGCGACATCGATTACAAAAGAAAGGAAATTCGCGGCGTCATTCGGTGGTCGCGGCCGTCGGTTAAAAAGGAAAGGTCACGGCGTCATTTGGGCATCGCGACATGTATCAAGGGATGTTAAAGGCAAGTCGCAGCGGATAAAAACACGCTGCAGGCCCAGACGGAAAAGCGAAGTCGCGGCGTATGATTGAAATCGCTGACCTGAAAGGCTCTGTCACGAAAGGTGAAGTAGCGACGTATGATTGAAGTCGCGACATCAGAACGACTCATAAAGCGAGCGGAGTGAAATGCAGCGACGTGAAGAGAGGTTGCGACATCAGAGTCATGGCGACACGAATGCGGTCATAGCATGAACAAACCAAATGGGCGAGTTATTTGGAAATCCTGATAGAGTTACGCCAAAGTTAGGGCCCGACTTCAGAACCACATCATACGCCCAGGGTACTCTGCGAAGAACGACTCTTGGCGGCTCGAGAAAGAAATATGGGTAGCAAGGCTCTCGTTTATTTTAATTTTCTGTTTCTTTTCTTTTATTTTACTGGTATTTTAGATTAGATTAGAGTGAATTATTACCTTGCATTGAATTCTGGACACGGATGTTAGTTGTTTGAAGTTGGCGAATCTTGGAATGTTATTTTCTTCAAATTACTTGCACAGTTTGTTGAAGTCAAACAAATTTTAGATTCGAACTTCCGTTGATTCTGATAGTTCTTTTGATCGAGCTAGTTAGTGTAATGATGGTTAGAAACCGGCTTAGTTGAAATTTTCATTGTTAGAATTTATCTTTTATGCGAAATTTATCGAGTCTTGAACTTAGGTTTTGAATGCACTTCTTTGGTTTGTTTAATTTTTTAGTATCGATCCAAATATCGTGTCCCTATACACAGTAATGAGATTGTTTCATGCTCACGATTTCCGGGGCCCTCTTAGTGACCGCGAGAGAAGGCATTCTGAGAGTGAACAATATCTGAGAGAACTATGCGAACCTAATATTAGGGATCTAATGGGCTTTAGTGAATTTAATCGATAAATCTTCTTCTCATGAAGCTAGAATGGAGTTGAATGACTCCATCAATTAAAAATGAAACGGAGAGTTCCTCGATTCGAGCGATAAGTTCAATCCAGGTGTTAAGCGAGATCTAATCAGGAAAGAATGAAGGCGTTCCAATTTTGAGGATGAGAAACCGATGTAGTATGAAGCCCATGCTTAGCCTATGTCTTAGGAGCGAGGTTTATAGTCCATGTTACAGGTATGAGTATTGAAAAGAAAAATACCGAAGAACAGGCAACTCAGATTAAAAGTAGTTGCTCCCAATCCTACGCGACCGAGAAGAAGCAGGGGAAGATTCGATGATGAAATATGTCATTAGGAGAGATCGAATGACATTACCTTCTTCCTTGAACCAGTTTAAATAAAAGTTCATGAACCAACATTACGAGTGTCTGCGGGAATTGATGTTTCACAATAAATTTGTATTTTCAATGCATCCCTTTAAAGCTAAGCTGACCGATCCCATTCTTCCATATTTTTATTTTTAGTTTAGCGTTAGTTCATTTGTTCTTATTTACATATTTTCATTCTTTACATTATTTTCAAGGTTGCTGAGGAAGTATCAGTTACCCAAATCATAGTCCAAATAATCATAAACCGATCGGGAGTAGTTGAATCGAATTCTTGAGATCTACGTAGGATCGATACTCACGGACACTAAATCCACTTTATTACTTGTTCGACTGTCATGCGAATCATGGATCAAAACCCGAGGAAAGAAGTCATTATTCTTAAGAAACCATTTTAATCAGTATAATTGCAAAGCAACACAACAAACAAGTTTCATGGCATTATTGCGTTGGGGATTAGACAATAATCCTTGGGTAATAACGTTATAAATTTGTGTTGATGTTTTGATCCATCACTAACACTTACATAATGAAAAAGAGAAACAAAGTGTGAGCTAGTCTATGGCTTCTGTGTCCGAAACCACAGGATCTGTCTGCGGGGGCAATCCTCCTCATATGTCAGCTAGCAATGGTAGCACACCATCTGCTTGACGGTTTGGCAACCACGATCTATCCCTGGCCCAGATGGCGCGAGTGCAGAACCCTCGTGGTAATTAGAAGCCTTGGGCTTCTTCCCGAACTCGAAGAAGACTGACTCTCCTTCCTCTTGCCACTTAGGCACTCGCGTCAGTGCTCCGTTGCATCCTGCATCTCTATGGTCGAGCCGTCCCAACCATGGAGTTCATGTCTGTGGCGAAGTCCTACAATCCCATAGATGGACAACTTCAGCCCATTCTCGAATCTCGACCTTGGCCGTATCCATGTACGTGATCATGACAAAATGGGCTAGCTCAGTGAACCTAGCCACATGCTCCCGATACGGTCCTTAGTCCACAACTGGCTCTAGGAACTCCTGAGCCTTCACGTGATGAGCAGTGTCCGGAAATACTTGCCCATGAAAGATCCTTGGGCTGGCCTTGTGTCATTTACTAGATCTCTAGAGGTCTTTGCTGGATTCCGCATGCGGCCCTCGCCCCTCCCAGTGGAGTGCAGCTAGTCGACCACAGATTTGTGTCGGAGGTAATCTCCATAGCCTCCAACACCTTCTCGACCTGCATGAACCAATGGTTTGCCACCATCAGATCTCCTCCCCCTGTGAATATCAGAGGATGATGTGCCCTGAACCTATGGAGGTTACTCATACCTCCCTAGCTACCTGCTGCACTAGCTTGTGCAATAGCAGCAGCTGCAATACCTACAGCCTCAGCAAAAGTCTGCTGGTCAAATACTGGTGGTGCTTGGCTAGCACCTCGTGGACGCCCTCTATGTCCTCGCCCTCGACTAGCCATCTACACATGTCAAATGGCAAGTTAAGATTCAATGCAAGTATCTATAAGGTGTAAACCTCCTCGAGACACTACTTGCATACTAAAAACATTGCATACACAATGTCCATGCATTCATAGGTAATCTGAGAGCGATAAGTTCATATATTAAATCATATTTAACAAAAAAAAAATTATTTTATTTTATTTTATTTAAAAAAAAAAAAATTTTTAAAACCTCGTGGCTTGATGACTCAAAGCGGTGTCTGAGTCAAAAGCTGAGTTGGGTGCGCAGGGTGCACACCAACGGACCCCAAACACATGCATACGTATGTGTAGCGTGTAGCCTGGCGAGCCGTGTGGTAACACCGACCATATCATTAGCCTCCCCCGGCCCGTGTCGCGGGCGTGCCACATTGTGTCGCGTAGCTCTTACGGCTGTGTGGAAGGCTGGGCTGCCGTGTCGCGGCCTCCCTTGCCCGTGATACAAAAGTGTGTATCGGCGGTGAGCCCCTTTACTCACGCTCACGTAGCATCTTGTCGTCGTGTCGCCGGCTCTGCCGTGTCGTGGCGGCTGCTGCATATGTCGCTGACCTTGGCGTGTTGTATCGCGACACTCACCCCCGGCGGCCATGCCCTCACCCACGCGCGCCTCTCGCCCTACGCGTAGGCCGGCCTTATCGCGAGAGACCTTTGGCCCATGTCATGGCCATCTTTGTGGCCAGATCTCGTAGTGCGTGGCATGGCGGTATCGTGGCCCTGCTTTGCACGCCACTGTGCTCTGTGTCACAACCACGACTTGCTATATGTTGACTCGAGCTCATAAAATAGACGTGCTTCTTTCTTTGCCTACAAAGTTTCATTTGTTTTTACTCTTTTTTTTTCATTGTTCGACTCTTTTAAGTTCACGATATATATATATATATTTTCGTGTCTTTAGTAGAACAAAATAAATTCATTAAAATTTATTTTATTTAATATTTTTTTCTTGTTTCACACACCATAAAACTTCAGAAAAAAACATTTCTCCTCAACACATTTATTTGGTTCTACTGATTTTCCTTAACACTTTTTTTTCCTATGTGTTATTCACTAAGCACACAAATCACACAACATACACAACAATTCATGTTATGCACACAACCACACATAAAACACAATGCATGCAGTGTTCTAATCCTGTCCCGTGACTGCCTAGGTAATCACATACCTAAACTCTAACATCGAGCCACACCAAGTTGTGGTGCTCTCACATCTTAATGACCATGGCCTAAGCCCAGTCCCCAGTACTAGGTAGTCGTATGCAAGTGATATCTAAACTGATACTAAGTTATGGAAGGTGAGTATCGGGACTAAACTATCAGATTACTTATTCCCGGGCTCCACTGGGTAATCGACACTTTAAAAACACGATGCAAGTGTGACGCCCCATTCCGGGGGTCCGTTGACAACCCGTCAACCCGTGGAATATTCGTGGATGTCGGGTAACCCGACACCACTCATGAAAATCGGGCAGAGTCTCCTTTGTACGGGGAGCTCTACCCAAGATACACAACCTGTCCCAACATTTTACACCGACCACACCGGGTCCACATACGGATAAAAATGAGTAAAATGGCCACTTGGGCCCATACATCAATACTCACCAAAAAATATCCCAGCCAAAGCTATATACCATAGTTGAAGTTATTACATTACTCTTAACGAAAACATATATCAAGTTACAATTTTAATACATGTTATACAAAAGTATGCAAAGCCACAATCAGGCTTTCTTCTCAATAGCGGCCTCCTAGTGAGGCGCCGTTCCTCTGTGCACTCCTGTACACGATAGTGATCCTGACAAGGTGAGCAATGCCCGGTGGTGATAATTTTCTACATGGGTTACTCCTACCTAAGTGCACATATCATGATAAACAATCACACTTCAGCTTGACACATGATCTGCTTGAATGTCTACATGCCCGATCCATGTCTCGAGTCCTCACGCTCCCTCACATGCCTAAGCCAAATCGCGAGCAAAATACAGTTTTCAAAACAAAAAGTTTTTGTTCTTGAAAACACACTCTACGGTTCGGTAAATATAGTGAACTACCCTCAGAAGTGAATTCTTTGGATCATTTAGAGCAGTCATGGGTGACCTCGAGATGAATTGTTGGACCACTCTCCAAGACAATTCTTCGGAAAATCATCCTTGAAATTCCTTTCACAACCATTTTCACTTTTCTTTTCATTTTCGTATCATGTACTCACACTTATCATTCTAGGGTGCCCCGGTGCATATGGAATGCATTATGTCATTTCCAAAATATTCATGCTAATATATTTTTCATGTATATATTAACAAAATTAATTCACATAATTCACAATAAAAACACCAAAATTAGCTCACATAGGCTAATTAACAAATAAAGTAATTCATTTTGAATCACCCAAAACATACAAAAATCACACAACAATTCACGTGAACAGTGAAACCCTAGGGTCGGCATTGTTCACGGCCACACAAGTATGGATTTCTTCACTCGGTTCAAAGATTTTGAGATCGATAACACGGCCATCCAGGCCTCAAAAAATCCCCATTCTTAGCCAAAGAATAAACCAAGTATGAAAAGATCCCTACCTCTTGCCAGGTTGTCGGAACTCCTGAATCGGTGCCACAGCGTAGCCGCGCAGTGTAGAACAACTTTGCTTCTTGCTCCGTGGTACGGATCCGAACGCCGAAAAATCTAGAGAGAAGTCACTCTTTCTCTCTCTAAAATCTGAAAATCCACTCACTGCACGATTTTCTCTTCCATTTGGAGAAGAAAACTATTCCTTTGTCTTATTCATTTAACCTTTTCCATTAATTCCATTTGTGTCCTTTCATTTAACTATTTGACACATGGCTTAATCTAGGCCATTAATCTCCATTTTCTCTCTAATCATGCAATATGTGTCACTTGAGTACATGTAGTAGGTGACCTTTTTCACATCACATGTCTCTCACAAGCCGTTCTGGCACCGACACCGGTGCCTCAGCGTAAGAGTCGACTATCTCGGAATTCGATGAAATTCGACGTGGTAGCTAGATTTCGCGAGATGATTCCAACGGTGAAGTCCGTTTCGTCACCCAAGATCTAGAAAAATTTCGGGTTTTGACCGAAATTACCATTTTACCATTTTTCAGAAAATTTGAATTTTCCCGGGTTTTACATGCGCTTGAGACCGTTTAACAATGATTTTAGGGTAATGCCATCATCGACTTTGGTTGACACTTCGCCTAAGGAGTTCGACTATGTTGACATTAGAAAGGGCATAGATTAAGAACCTGGAGAAACTAGGCATTTCGATGACGAAGAGAAAGGTGGAACAAGAGGCACGACAACATCGGAGATGGCGGCTTCCTTTTCTTTGATAGGCTTGGCAGAGCCCTCTATTTAAGCCTCAGCCGTTGATGGAACACCGAATAGGACTAGGCGATTGGCTGACATGGCAGAGAGGGCTTGACATCAATGGGTTCTTGACACATAAATGGGTTATTAAGATGGGGTTTTCTTGTGATTCCCCCTTTATCGAGATGCGAGGAAGAAAGCAGGCAAGATATAACCCCCTGCCCTTCCTGAGTGTGTAGAAACCATGGATGATTTTAGGAGAACTACTGGAAACTAGGGCAGACGACTTCGGAGAGAAAAAAGCAACTTTGGAACTTCCCAAAAAACAGCAAGGAAAGTTTCTCCACTAAAAGGAAAGCGCATCGAAAATAAATAAAAAACCGCCTCTAGAGTATCATTATGATGATAATGCACCACCTTCTCCCATCTTTTCGAAGAGAACCGTCGTCTTCAAGGATGTAATGGCTTTAAGACAACAAAACAAAAAAGAAGTGGAAACCAGAGAGTCACAATATAAATGATTTTTTTTTTTTTTTTTTTGCATCAGGACTGAGCCTGAACCTTTTCGTAGTCTGCTTCATGAACTGAGTCAAAGGACACATAATCCTAGGGAGGCTCAAAGTGTTTTAAAGCGAAAGACATGTAGACCTTTGGTGAAGATATTGGCGAGTTGGTGATCTATGGGGATGTGTTTTAGCTCAATTACTTTGTCTTCGACCAGATTACGGATAAAATTGTTGGGTTTCTTGGGTGGAAATAGTATCCATAGCAATAGAAAAACTTTAAAAATTTTAGAAAACAAACCCATTAAGAATTGTCTTGAGACATCAAATCGATTCAAACCTAAGAGGATGCCGGATTTATACCTCTTATCGGTCTCAAACCGAACCGGAAGGGTGATGCAACAGTGATTGAAGCAAACCACGACCTTAGTTTGCCTCTAACAGTATCCACACAAAGAGTGGAGCTGATAACCTCCAAGGATACAGTCTCGTATGAAGCCCTTGTGCTAGCTAAGTCTAAATCTAAAGAAGGAAGTAAAAAACCTAAGGATTTGATGCTCAAATCACACAAAGAGTGGGATGTTATTCAAGAACGGTCTCTTTAGCTCAAGAACGCTATTCTTGAAAAAGTGGGCAAATGAAGGATTGGGGTTAGAGTTTTCCATAAATGTCCTTTTATAGGAAAACCCTAGCTCATGAAGTTCCAAAAAGGCCCCTCCCTTTTAAAGATGATAGAGGGTTCTGACATCCATATGCATTATGGTGTGTTCCCTCATGGGCCTTAAGCCCATGAACAAGTCCAAGCCTGCTTTATCTCATAGTGAGGGATTTTGATCCCGAGATTCCACTAATCTCGTGACATTCCAATCTCGAGA
Source organism: Tetrastigma voinierianum (assembly GCA_016808115.1). Classification (NCBI taxonomy): domain Eukaryota; kingdom Viridiplantae; phylum Streptophyta; class Magnoliopsida; order Vitales; family Vitaceae; genus Tetrastigma; species Tetrastigma voinierianum. Next base: position 50,014 of record JAEQBH010000386.1, read on the forward strand.
TTGACCTCCCTCATATTTGGATCATATCCAAATCCGTTTTATATCAGCCCCATACTCTTCTAAGCATGTGACCCATAAGGTTTCTGGTTATGTTGGCCACTTGATTCAATTATTGAATCAAGCAAGTCATGAGCGGTGTCTAGCAACACATCATGACCCCCAATTCATTAGAGAGTCAATGGTCTCACTGTTAACCCTTCCATAGACAATTACCATGCAATTCGGCTTTTCACAAATCTATACCCCACTCGGTTCAAAGCATGGAAAAAATGTAACTCCCATTAGACTACCTACGTCACATCTAGCCTAAGTGATATTAGATCTTTTCCCCGAACTCATTACTCATCAGTTATGCACCTGAAGACACTCTCATGGCATTTCCACTATGGCAAAAGATTCTCGAGTAATGATCCCAACAAGAGGCCATAAGTATACTCTCCCTTTATTGGGAGTGGCGAATCCTTTGTTAGCTATTCAATTACCTGCAAACACCTCAAGTTGTATCCAATCATCACCCTATGAGCAACCTCTAAAAAGCAACAAGGCATGAAGTTTAAGTATAGAATCAACATCCAAGATATCCTTGAGTACCTCAAGTCTAAGGATACTTGCATCATTGCTATGATGAGACAATCGTCCACATGATATAGATAATTCATATGATTGTCTCATAGCAGGTCTCCGATGTACTTAGCAACTCTTAGCAAGCATCCACATGTAAACTCTAATCAACTAACGATAACAGTTTATAAGATCCACTACATAATCCAATCAAGGAGTGTGACATGTGCTAGTCTGTCTGGATCAACAATGTTCAGTCTCGTTGATCCTATGACTAGGGATAATTTAAACACTAACATAATTGCACATGATAGGAAACTTATTATCATGATCTCATCATGATTTCCTTCGTGCTTTGTTTTTCATCATCGACTTCATTAACCTGATTAAAGATCTAAATCAATTCTACGTATGGATATCAAAATAATGAAGATGCCTTTAATAGTAACATAAGACGTATAATAAGTGCTAAAGGTGATTGCTTTAGAGCACTTCTCTAACAAAAATGATGTCTTATATCGATGTGCTTGGTTCATGAGTGCTGAACTGGGTCTGGGAAATATTAGTTGCGCTGATGTTGTCATAATATGTAACGCCCAATCTAGGGGTACTTTTTTTTCTATCTTTGTCTGAAGTACGTAAGTGACAGGAGAAATCTCTATCACGACATAATCCCCTTGTCGCGCGCATATCTCTATGGTGCACGCGTCTCTGTCATGCGGGCCCAAGGTCGATCATGTGCGGAACAGAGCGTCTCTGTTGTGGCCAGCCCTATCGTGACATAACAGTCCTCTGTCGCGACATAAATTCTCCCTACCTTGGCCAACTCTGTCGCGACATAAAAATACTTAGTCGCGATAGAAAATCTTCCCAGCCTGAACAAATATGTCGCGACATAAGATTCCCTATCGCAACATAAAACCTCTCCATTTGGCCATACTTTGTTGCGACATAAAATGTTCTATCGCAACAAGAAAACGCCTGGCCTGGCCAAACCTTGTCGAGACACAAAAATACTTTTTCGAGACATAAAAACCCTACCCAAGGCCAGACTCTGTCGTGACACAGAAATACTCTATCACGACATAGAAACTCCTAGCCTTGACCAAACTCTGTTACAACACAAAAATTGCCTTGTCGCAACACAAGGCTCCTTGGTCTTGGCCACCTTCTGTCGTGACATAAAATACTGTGTCGCAACACAATTCCATGAAATCCTGTCGTGACACTACAAATTTCTGTTGCGACACAAAATCTCTTGTCCTTAACCAGGCTCCGTCGTAACCCCGACCTCTTGTCATGGCCGACTTGGTCGCGACAAAGAAACTTCTGTCGCGACGTTGTCATGACAGAAAGCAAACACAGTCGCGACATAGGGAACCTCTATTGCGACCCTGGCTTTTTACTTGTGTAGTAGCCTTTACGGGCCTTTCACTGCCCACCTCAGGCTCTCTCTCAAATGCAATAAATTCAATACCTATTTTGCACTCTCTCTCTCTCTCTCTCTCTCTCTCTCCCTCTCTCTCTCTCTCTCTCTCTCTCTCTCTCTCTCTCTCTCTCTATATATATATATATATATATATATATATATATATATATATATATATATATATATATATTATGAAATGATGAAATCTGGAAACTTTCCAACACCTTAATGAATGGATTAAAAAAAAAAGTTTTTATTACAAAACTTCTCTTTTACATATACAAAATTGGATATTCTATCCAGAATATTACAAAACCATAAAATAAGCCAGGATCTGGCTTTCTTCCTCACTACTATGGTCTCAAATGAGTTCCTTCACCTGATGGACCTTGGGATTTAGATTCCCTTCAAGGGGGACCTCTCAATGCATGGGTTCCTTGACTCCTACCACCTCCTCAGGGGTAAAATCTGAAAGGGGTCATATGTAGGGGGTGAGCATGAAGTTCTATTGGAAAATCCTCCCAAACTCAAACAAGGTTTAGAAAAGTATGGAAAACGGTTGATCTCATTTTCTTTTAACATAACATAGACATACAATTTGACATAAAATAGTGACATTTCAAACAAATCTCAAGTTTATGTACAAACAGTAATTAAATGAATAAACGAGCACCGCGTAAAAAGAAATAATAATCGGTTTCACCATAAACAATTTCCAGCAAGTCTTTTGGGTAGGCGGCATACTTAACGGTAACCTCTACCCCCTCAAGGTTCTCTTTGGCAGGTAGCATACTTAACAGTAACCTCTACCCCTCAAGGTTCTCTCTGACAAGTAGCATACTTAACAGTAACTTCCACCCCCTCCCCATTACCTTTGTTTCTCAAGCATCCTGACCAGGAACCTCCTGAGAATGAATGAGCAACCTTACAAGGGACCTCTCACTCATCACGGTAGTGTTTTCCCAAACATCCTTACTGGGAACCTCTAGAGAACGAATTGAGCATCCTTAGAAGGAACCTCTCACTCATCACGGTAGTGTTTTCCCAAGCATCCTTATCGGGAACCTCTTGAGAAGGAATTGAGCATCCTTACAAGGAACCTCTCACCCATCTCGGTAATGTTTCCTAAACATCCTTACTGGGAACCTCTTGAGAATGATTGAGCATCCTTACAAGGAACCTCTCACCCATGGACATTCTAACAACCATACAACGACATATCCTACCAACAATTTCTCACCCATAGCCAATGATTCCATAAATCCCCCAATTTACAAGCAAATCTTCCAAAGATCCACAAATCCGTTATGAGGCAATTTCAATAAACAATTAGGATAATACAAGAGATCGTAACCACGTTATTTTACTACTTAACATAAATCACTATGATTTAGAAATCAATCCCAAAGAACACATTCAAGAAGAAATTTCATCATTCTCAAATACTAGGATTTTTAAGACAAGAAAAGGGATTTCATGGGTATCCTACCCTAACTTTGTTCAAACATGTAATATTTGCAAAAAGACTAAGAGAAAATGATTTCATATCATAAATATATGACATTGATAGCCCAAAACATACATATATAATACCCTAGCCTCGATGTAAGTAGATGAGAAAACCCTACTTGAAATCCTTGGTTTTGTATGAAGATCTTGAGTTTTGATCTGAATTTACCCTTGATCTCCTTTTGCCCTTCCTTTCTTCCTCTTTAATGATCTCTAGGGTTCCAAGGGTGTGGGGTGAGAGTGGAGTGAAAGAAAAATGAGGGAAATGGAGTGAAAATGGGATTTTACACACAGCTGCCCCGAATTTCACTGTTCATGGGTTGTTTTGGTTTTCTCCAAAATTACGGTTTTGCCACTGGGTCTCGATTTTATCTATATAGCGCCTAAAGGTTTTTGGCGTTTGGATTCATTTCTAATATTATTTCAACCTAAAAACACTTATTTTTCTCTTTTATCATCCAGCATTTTATACTTATTATTCTTATAATTTGATTTAGGATGTAAATGGGGACATTAAAGGCAAAACAAAGTTAATTGGACGATTGTTGATAGTTTAGGCATGTGGGGGTTTACAATCCACCCCCCTTAAAGGAAGTTCCGTCCTCGAAACTTACCTCGAATAGCGAATAACTACGGGGACTTCTCTCGCATTTCTAGCTCTGGTTCCCAAGTAGCTTCTTCCACTCCATGGTTTTGCCACAAAACCTTCACTAATCGGATGATTTTGTTGCGGAGCACCTTTTCGTTGGTATCAAGAATCCTCACCGGTTGTTCTTCATATGTTGCTCCTTCTTGAATTTCTATATATTCCAAGTCTACGACCGGTGTTGCACCCGATTGACACTTTCTCAACATCGACACGTGGAGCACGTCATGTACCCCAGACAACTGAGCGGGTAGCCACAACTGATACGCCGCTTTGCCCACCACTTTGATCACTTCAAATGGCCCGGTATATCTTGGTGCTAACTTTCCCTTCTTGCCGAATTTAAACACTCCCTTTTTAGGTGACACCTTGAGGAATACATAATCCCCTTTTTGAAATTCCAAGGGTCTTCGTCCTCGATCCGCATAGTGATGAGTGTCCAAAACACTCATGTCATACCCACATCTTTACTTTGTTTTAGTTCTATTTTATATATTAATAAGTGCATTATTGCCCTATATTTGATTTTTGGGTCTTTTGTGCATTACAGGTGAATATAGTGGTTTTCAGAAGCTTTGTTAAGATATGAAGAAGAAGAAGTGAAGACCCAACACCAACGTGTGACGTTTGGTCAATAAAAGTCAAAACGAAGAGCACTTCAGTAACCATGGCGTTTCGGCGTCGCGGCGTTTACTACATTCTTGCATCAAATTACTAAAAGCATGGGAGATCGATTTTAGGGGTATATATTGTGAGGTACGGACAAGGAGCGGAACACAAAGTAGGAGCGACCCGAGAGATCGAGAAAACTCATGTCTTTGTATTTCTCTTCTCGAACTATCAATGATTTATAGAACTATGCTTGTAATAACTTTCATTATGTTCTAGATTTATTTCTATGGTTTTGTTGAACCCTGCTACAGTTGCATGGATTAGGGTTAAATTCTATTATGTTCAGTTTAATCAATGAATTATATTGACTTGCTCTATGTCCGTGGTTTATTTTGATGGTAATGTCTGGCCAACATTGACATGATCTTATTGGGTATCTGAGATCGAGAGATAAGGACCCCCAGGGAAATGAGTAGAGCGACACTTGGTCAATCGGTGAATAGAGACATCCCGGTTTCGAGTATGGCGATTAGGGTTTGAGCATTTAAGTGTTTTGGAGTCTAGGGTCAGGGCAGAGATGTGCCCAACCCTACTGGCGAGATAGGCGGATATACCTCGAGAGAGGATATCTCATAGGCAATATCACCTCCGTCAGCAAAGAATTCATTAATAGACTGAATGAATAATTCCTCTAGGTAAAAATCCATCAAATGTGGCAGGGGGAGGCAAAACCCTAGTTTTCATAAAAGTAATTTTACAAGTTATTTAGATTTAGTTTTAAGTCTCTACATTAATTAGAAATTCATTAAAGTCTAAGTCTAGATAATATCCATAGAAACCAATTCGATTATTCAACACTTACTCATGTGGTGATGCTCCGTACTTAGGTACACTGTATTACTTGATACGAAGCGTGCACCTGCGCAGATAGGCGCTTTACCCAGTTTATACAAATTACACATCACGTTTTTACGCTATCAAGTTTTTGTTAAATTTAGTTTTAAGTCTCTACATTAATTAGAAATTCATTAAAAGTCTAAGTCTAGATAATATCATAGAGCCAATTCTAGTATTCAACACACTTCTCCTTGTGGATCGATATCCGTGCCAAATTTTTCTTGTATTACTTGATCTGGCCTTTACGCTAGCACATAGGGTTTTACCCATTTCACCACAAATTACATCATGTTTTTCTTATTTATCAGTTTTTAAGCGTTGTTGCCGAGAAAGTTTACCGTGTTGACCATTGACAATAGTGCATTTAGATATTACTTTGGAATTTTTTTTCTTTTCATTTTATTTTGTTTATACAAGTTCTTGTAATTTGGTCTCTGCATTTGTGCATGTGAATACAGTGAAGGTTATTGTGAGTGTATGTGAAGACGGGGTCAAGTTGAACTACTTCCGTTAGATCTTGAACTAGAAAGAACCTTACACCAATTACGCAGAGAGCAGAGAGAAGCACATCAAAGAGATCTAGCAACCATGCAGAACAATGAAGAGCAATATCAGGGCCAAGAGAAAAACGAGCCGCAAGGGAGTTAGAATAGGAATAATGGTAGGAATTATGCTCCCAAGCGGATTTATCTGACCGGATAGTCCTTTTATGTTCTTTAGAAGAGTTCGCTATGCACTTTCTGGTTGTTCGATCTGCTATCCGAAGACCTCTTATTCATGAAAACAACTTCGAGCTGAAGACAATAACCTTGCAGATGCTTTAGAACATTCTGTTCCACGGACTGCAAAGTGAGAATTCGAACATGCATCTAACAAACTTCATCGAAGTATGTGAAACGATCAAAGTACAATGGGGTGACTGAAGAAGCGCTCTGATTGAGATTGTTTTTCGCTCTCACTAGGTGATGAGGCTAAACAACGGTTGCCAGGTCGGCCACGATTCCATTACCTCATGGGCGACTTGGTGCAAAGTTCGACAAAGTTCTTCCACCTTGAAGATTGCCGCGACCGGTCTTGAAGATCAATACTTTAGTCGACTGAGGAGAACGCTTCGCGTAGGAGAGATTTCATGGGTGGGAGGTGTTGTCCACACCATGGTGACGGATGGATGCAAGTCCATACTTTTATAGCGGTCGAGGATCGCGACCATAGCGATTATGATGCCTCGGCGGGGTGCCTTAATGAAAACTACGAACCAAACGCGCAAATCCACAAAATTATCTGTTTACTAATAGTGATATTAGCTGAATGAAACGCAGAGGCTATGGGGTTAGACCGCGAGGTCCTCGGTAATTTGATTAATCATGTGCTTGACTCACTAAACGGCTCTGAGACGGTAAGGTACGGTAAATCTTAGTTCGAGACCCGACCCGTGGGAGTTATGTAGATTATATGGAGGAATGACATTGGTGCTTAGAATGTCATTCGGGACCGGTAGCAGTGGAGCATACACTCGGTATGTGTCGGGGGTTTAATTAGCCACAATAGCGGGGTCGATTATGGGGTAACAATTATCGAATCAAATCAAGGCCAAGGGTAGGCGTAATAACGAGACAGCTTGGGTATGGATAGAGGAACAATCAAAACAACATGCCACCACCCCGTGTGAGCGAAGCGCCATCAGAGAAAAAAGTGGACTTGGAATAAGCCCTTGCCCAAATGCTTACCTCCCATACCGCCTTTATGAACGAGACAAAGGCAAATATGCAGAATCAATCGACCTAGCTGAATAATCAGGTAGTACTATTGAACCTGGAGGTGCAAATGGGTCGAATGGCTAATATATTGACTGAGAGGCAGCAAGGTTCCTTGCCAAGCAATTCAGAGAAAAACCCGAGGGGTGAAGGTAAGGAACATGTTAAGGCTATCACGTTGAGAAATGGTAGAGATCTAGCTACACGGGGGCAACCACTAATAGTAAGAAGAGAGGAGCGGGGTATTAGACGATTCGAGTCAGAAAATCATATGCAGGGAAGCTGACCTGAGAGGAGAAGCCGGTGGGAGATCGGGGATGAGAGGAAGGAGGCGAAATGGCGGTTACAGCTGAACCCTATGCACCAGTACCATATCCCCAGCGTTTGAGAAAGAATAAACTAGATAAGCAGTTTACCAAATTCATGGAAGTGTTTAAGAATTAAATATCTGACATTCCATTCATGATTCATTAAACGAATGCCAATATGGAATTCATGAAAGATATGCACTATCCGAAAAGAAGGCTACTCGAATTTGAGACGATGAATCTTCTTGGCGAGGAGTGCGTGTTATTCTTAAGAGAGTACCACGAGAAGGCGAAGATAGGCGACTACAATCCCTGTAAGATAAGGAACTTGATCTTCGAGAAAGCCCTATGTGACTTGGGAGCCAACATTAACCTCATGCCTTTATCCATTTTTAGACGGCTAGGGTTAGGTGAAGCTAGACCTACTACGGTCACCCTCCAACTGGCAGATAGATCATTGAAACATTCTCGGGGAGTGATAGAAGATGTGCTAGTAAAGGTAGATAAGCTTATCTTCCCAGTGGATTTCATAGTGTTAGACATGGAGGAAGATAAAGAGATACCCATCATACTAGGTAGACTATTTCTAGCAACTGGCAGGGCTATGATTGATGTGCAGAAGGGAGAACTGAAACTAAGAGTGCAAGATGATGACGTCAGATTTAGTGCATTCGATGCGGTGAGGCATCCAGCGGAGAGCGATGCATGTTTTATGATAGAGGCAGTAGAGGCTATGGTGCCTAGCTAAAGTGGTTTGACTGACCCTTTGGAGGCCCAACTGAGTGCGAGAATGCTGGGAGGAACTAGAGTGAAGAGCTGAAGGGTATGCCTTGAAGTGGATGGACTCCTTCCAGATCAAACGAGGAGTATTATGAGGTCTTTGGGGAGAGAACACTCAGACTTGATTGCTTCGGTTGGCGGCCACCCTGATTGGGCAAAGCCACTCCCTAGTCACTTGAGGTATGCTTACCTAGGGGAATCCTCAAACCTACCAGTTATCATATCAACATCTCTGACAGCAATGGAAGAAGAGAAGCTTTTGAGAATGCTTCGATATCATAAGGATGCTATCGGGTGGTCTCTAGTTGATTTGAAAGGGATCCGCCCCTCCATGTGTATGCACCGGATCCTAGTAGAGGATGGGCACAAACCGTTAGTGTAGGCTCAGAGGAGACTCAACTCGACAATGAAGGAAGTGGTAAGAAAAGAGGTATTGAAGTGGTTAGATGCAGGAGTGATCTACCCCATCTCAGATAGGTCGTGGGTAAGCTAATACAAGTTGTCCCAAAAATGGGAGGGACCATAGTGATACGGACTGAGAATAACGCACTGCTACCTTCTAGAACAGTTACATGGTGGAGAATTTTCATAGACTACCGGAAATTAAATAAGGCAACCAGAAAAGATAATTTCCCACTTATGTTCCTAGATCAAATGCTAGATCGGCTGGTAGGGCATGAGTATTACTGTTTCTTGGACGGGTATTCAGGTTATAATCAAATCACTATATCACCGAAGGACCAAGAGAAAACAACATTTATGTGCCCTTGTGGTATGTTTTCTTTTAGGCGAATGCCCTTTGGGCTATGTAACGCATCGGGCACGTTTCAGCACTGCATGATGGCCATATTCTCATACATGGTCAAGAGAACAATTGAGGTGTTCATGGATGATTTCTCTATGCTAGGGAAATCCTTTGATAATTTCCTATAGAACATGAGACAAGCATCAAGGTAGATAAAGCCAAGATTGAAACAATAGAGAAGCTACTGCCCCCATCTTCGGTGAAAGGAATAAGGAGCTTTCTAGGTCATGCAGGATTCTATAGGAGATTCATAAAGGATTTCTCCAAAATAGCTAAGCCTTTGTCAAATCTGCTTGTTCAAGGAGTGCCCTTTGAGTTTGATGATCAATGTCTGAAAGTGTTCTCGTTTCTCAAAGAGAAATTGGTATCAATAACACTTATTATAGTAGCATCGGACTAGAATCTTCCTTTTGAACTAATGTGTGATGCGAACGACTATGCAATAGGGGTAGTGCTAGGGAAAAAAAGGGAAAGAACATTTCAGGTTATCTATTATGCGAGTCGGACGTTGAATGATGTGCAACTCAACTATGCAACAACTGAAAAAGAACTTCTGGCTATTGTGTTTGTGTTTGACAAGTTCTGGAGCCTAATTGGTAACGGGGGTAATGGTGCACCACTTGAGCCATTGACCATAAGAGTACACGATGACTAAGAAGGAATGATAAAGCGGGAGCGATAAGGTGGGTGTTACTAGTCCAGGAGTTTGACCTAGAAATTAAAGATAAGAAAAGGACTGAAAATCTAGTAGCTGACCATCTTTCACTATTGGAAGGGTCGAGTAAAGATATTCAGATCAATGATGATTTCCCTGATGAATAGCTTTTAGCAATTGAAGACAAAGAGCCAGTCCCTTGGTTAGGGGATTTTGTGAACTACTTGGTGGCAAGAGTGCTCCCACCATAATTTAGTTATCAACAGAAGAAGAGATTTTTCGCACAGTTGAAGCACTACTACTGGGAGGAGCCCATCCTGTATAAGTATTGTGCCGATTAGGTGATAAGAAGATGTGTCCCAGAGGAGGAAATGGAAAGTATCCTAAATCATTGTAACGCTCTAGCATGTGGGGGGCACTTTGGGGAAATAGGACAGCGCAAAGATTGCTTTGTCGAGTTCTATTGGCCCACCTTATTCAAGGATGCACACCAGTTTGTGTCCACTTATGACAAATGCCAAAGAATGGGGAGCATATCAAAACGAGATGAGCCGCCTTTGCAACCCATTTTAGAGGTAGAGCTGTTTGAGATCTGGGGATAGTTTGCAGATTACACCTACTTTTATACAACCTTATTTCATCGCAAATTACGTAGATTACGTTTCTGAATGGGTGGAGGCCATACCTACCCGAACTATGATGCAGTGGCGTAAGCTTTCTCTGCGATCCTTATATTCACCGGTTGAACTCCAAGGGGCATTAATCATAGATGGGAACACATTTTGTAACAAACTCTTTGACAGCGTGTTGAGGGAAATATGGTGTTGACCGAACCGCCTTGCATACCACCTGGTAATAGCCCAAGCAGAAGTGTCAAATAGAGAAGTCAAATCTATCTTAGAGAAAACGGTCAATAGCGCAAAAAACGATTGGGCGAAAAAGATAGATGATGCGCTCTAGGCATATAGAACAACATTCAAGACACCATTGGGAATGTCACCATTCAGGCTAGTGTTTGGGAAAGCGTGTCACTTGTCGGTGGAATTGGAACATAGAGCATACTAGGCAACTAGGCAATTGAATATGGATAGGAAGATGGTTGGCGACACATGCTACATTTCCGATTGAATTGGGAGTTAGTAATGGGAGGCGTCACGAGTGCGAAGATATATATAAAGAAAAGGCGAAGCGACACGATAACCATATTCTGTGAGGAAATAGTTTGAGCAAGATTGATAGGTCCTCTATTTAACTCCAGAATCAAGCTTTTCCTAGGAAATAAAGTTAAGGTAGTCGGGACCATTCTTGTATTTCGGTTTTCGGCCTTGGAGGGAGAGAAAATTATGCACCCGGAGAAAGGTGCTTTAAGATGCCTTGGCGATAAGTAGTTTGCGTGATTGTGTTTTTGCAAACATGCAAATAGAAGTGCTAAGTGCCTATTATGCGCAAGTATACGCTTGTCAAGTAGTAAAGTGTACCTAAGTACGGATCATAGTCCACAGAGGTTTATGTCGTGTGTACTTCAAGTACCAAAATTACAATACTCCTTTAATATTCAAACTAGCAATCATGATGGCTAGGCAAAACTAAAAACGAATTTAAACTATTACTAAAGTGATTGTTCATTTCAGATGTAAAAGTGATTAAAGATGCAAAAAGGTTAGGGTGTTGGTATTGTTGGACAATGCTACTATGTAATGTTGCGATTCCATTCCATTATCTAATATAGTGTTTTCTAAGGCAACTCTTCTCTAATGTAATCAAAGCCTTTCTCAAGGTCATTTGACCTCCTACCCATTACTAGGTTTCTTGCTCTGGCTCAACCCAGAAGCGTGTAAAGGTGCATAGAGTGCAAAGAACTCCTAAGCCTCTAAATATTGATAATCCTATATTACTTCAAGTTTATTAAGTTAGCTTGACTATATCTAATTCATTTAATTCACTTCGGATCTTACAAAGAACCACTCACATATTAAGATTGAAATTATCATGATTTCATCCAGCATGAGTTAATGAATTAGGACAAGTATATAGAAGATAATGGAATTATGAAAAACTAAAACTTTGTGCCCATAGTATTCATGTCAAATCTCTATATACTACTATTCATGATTAGAACCTCATTATATTTTTCAATACAAATAAAGCGAGACATAAGAATAGGAATAGAGAAGCTTCTATGTCAAGGAATGATAATCCCTAGGTTCTTCAAGTCTTCTCTGAGTCAGATCTTTAGGTCTTCTTTCTTTGTTCAAAAACTCCGATTCCTCGAGCCACAACTCTCAATTTATTTTGAGACATAAGCGTGATTCTCCTGTTCCTTTTTATAACCTCTCAAGATATATAAGGTTTGTTGAGACTTTCCCACAGCGTTAACGGCTGTGTCCCTTGACGTTGTGGCGATAAATGACGTTAGAGGCGTCGCTGACGTTGGCATTTCTGCACCACTCTTCTCGAGCCTCTAATTCGTGCCACATTGGGTGTATGAGTAAAACGAGCAAATTTGTATCTAAGATTCCCTCTTGTCATAGTAAGCTACTATAGTATAGTGGTCTGAGATCGTTTCGGGATGGGTTTCTTCATGCGAAGTGAGTCACGATTGGTAAAATGGTGTTTCCACTTTGGATTACAGGTTTCTTACATAAAAATAGTGAGGTTGATGGCTTGAAAAACCATAGTTGTAGGGAATTAAAGGGTAAAAATCCTTGAAGTTTGAGCCCGTGGACTTGGAGGTTACAGGCAGCTTCTGTGTCTGGAGGTCTTTTATCGCGTTGGGGAGAGATGACCTACGATGTTAGAAACGGGATCTATCATTTAGCCATAAAGCGAACCACAGGGAGTTTTTCTCTAGTATACCATCTATTTATTAACCAACATTAATGTTTGACAGTCAAAGCGCGATACTGGATATACGCGTGGGAGGCGAATAAATGGCAACTAAGCTATGTCGATTGGATCTGAATGGCTATCCGCGACGCTAAAGCCTTGCCAGAAGTCTTGGCCATCTCGAGTACATCACAGGATTGAACCTCTTTGTGAGATGCGAAACAAATGATAATAAATGCTGCGTTGTAGCAGGGAGGACGGTGCTTTTACCTCAAAACTTCCACCTAGTGACCTCCTCTTCTAGGATGAAGGATTTGGCCAGAGCATCCTTGGTTGACTGTCTAAAGTGTTTGTTTGAAGAGTGCGGGAGAGAAAACAGAGAGAAAATTACACATTGGAAAGTGAAGCTTTGGGCGTAATTTATTGATTGATGGATTGAATGATTCCCAGAGGCTTGGCTGAGCATATGCTTGAAGTCAGGAAATTACAAAAGGCATGAAACCGGCAAGAAATACATTGAGGCGATTTTGGAACAAAACCACAATGATATTCAGAAAGTGATTGACAACAACAAAAGCGAGGCTGGGCTGCAAAATTTCGCGGCACTGTAGTACTATTGCAGAAATTCACAACCACTTTACCAAATCTACGCAGGCTCCTCTCCCCTCTGTATTTAGCTCAATTGCACCTTACCTTTGTTTCATGCAACTAGATTACACTCGAGTTCTTGATTGAATTGCTTGAAGATAATGGCATAGTGACACAAGCTTCTGAAATATCCACCCAGTAGATTAGTAGTATAGTCGGGACCTTAGTGTATCTAATTGGAGGGGTGGGAGGCTAAGGCTTGAGATTGGTACACAAAAGTGCTCAAAACACAATGAGCAGGGGCCAACTTTGACCTTATTTGGGCCTTTAATCACTCTACACAACAGACACATTGCTGGTCATGGTAATGACAAGAAGGAAAAATGAGTCAATTAAAAATATGCAAGGGATGGTATTTTCAGAAGTGTATGAAGTAAAGATACCTACCCTCATGTGAATGATTTTGACCCTACAACAACTTGCTTGGGAGGAATTAAATGCCCATCTGAGGACAGGATTTCGGAAGAGTATCTATCGAAAGGAATGGGACTTTGAAACTTCCCACTGCAAGCCTCTAAGTGTTTATGTGATAGGTTTTCAGCAGTAACCTGCCCAGCGCTCACCACTGGCAAGCTCTTTGCAAATCTAGCACATTGACCAACCTAAATAGGAAAGTGCTGGTTCCACCTCTTTTGTCATATTTCTTTTGTATTGTAGGATGCAATCTTTGAGAAATGGAAACCTCACTGGAAACCAGGTGTAACGGGGTCCCATAGATGACTCCCGACTATGGGAGCAGAGACATCAAGTCATGGGGATCTTTTGACCACCTAACTCTGGGTTTCACCGGGACTCATGGTCGAAATTCCGGCACCTACAACTCGCTAAGCCTCACCGTCACACCATGTAGCGAGCCTTCAAATGGTGGCTCCCGACAGGTTGGTTTAGGGGCACAGGGCTTTAAAGACTTTCGCGAAGTAATCCCAGCGGGCCGTGCTCGAGTTTCAAGGTAAAGCGTCGCGGCTTTTCTCTTATCTTTTCTTTTTCTTTTTATTTTTCTTTGTCTTTTTCTCTTCGTTTTTTTTTTTTGAAGACTTCATTTGAGCCTTAGCCTTTGCAGGACCATGACATTTTACGGGTGGTCAATGAAACTGGGTGGAGTTTACCTGATAAAAGGGAGTTATGCGATTTCATTTATTCTGAAAAATGATGTGCACGGTGTGTGGCTAGCTAAAGGTGGAAAAAGATTGAATGCAGGGAGACTTCAAGCGATGACCACTTAATCATGCATGGAACTAATCTGTTATCAATGGCGTTGGGCGGTGTTTTCCATTTTCAACTTGCAAGCTAGGCAAAACCACAAAATTGAAGCCCGAATTGTTGCAAATGAGTTAAGCGAGGCTACATCGATGCTGTATGGCGGTGTGACATCACTAAATTTTCGGCTTTCAAAACGACTTTCTCGAAAGCTAACGAAGCCACTAAATCTGAAATGGGCTTTGCTTTACACATGTAGTACACTCGAAAAAGTGTAAGCGATATCTACAGTATAAAATCCTTCTTTATTTAACTCTCCCCCTCGACCCAGTGCCATTGGCTGCAATGGGGTGTGGATTGGAAGGTATTGAAGTGCTGATCGATGTGGTGAAGGCGATCTCGATGCAGACGGTGAGTCTTCATTGGAAAGTGGTACATGGCTTCTTTGCGGTGGGGCGACGAAGTGCGGTGGAGGTGGAGTGAACATCCGAGTCTATTTGGAGTAAGGCTGGCGGAAGCGGTTCCCGACGGTACATATGGGGAGATCGTAAGGAGACCCAGGTGACTCTGGATGCGCATGAGGATGGCTGATTAATAAATTAAGCGTTGGGTTTAAGCCATGGCGACCACCGGTCTTGAGTCATCTGTCGCGGTGTATGGTGATCGCGAATGATCTTCTTTGTAGTGGAGAACGTGCGAGGCGCATCCATGATGTCGAAAGTCGGTGGAAATCATGATCTTTGCGGAGGTGGTGCGGAGTGCTAAGCGGCCGTCTAGGGCGTATTGGGGCGAGGGCCTTGATAGACAAGGGAGCAGCCGGTGGCAGTCTGGGCTGAAGGGAGATCTTAGGGACCCGGTCTTGAAGCAGGGCTCCTAATGTGCTCCTAACGGAGGTGCATCTCGGCGGGAATATCGACGGTGGGCGGTCTCGTGTTTGGAAGGAAGAGGGAGCATAAGATGCCAGGTCGGCTTGATGGGGCGGCCTCACGCTGATCCTAACGGCTCTCAATCTAGGCTCATCAAGGCAGATGTATGCCGACACTGGCTGGGGACACAGGAATGAGAGGCATGGACTCGACTCAGGGGGTATGACTCTTCTAGATGGACCTTGTCCTCGAAATGGGTCTCAGAGAATCATGTAATAGCTCATTGGGCCAGACAGGAGTACCTCAGGGATGGATGTGGGACCTCAGTGAAAACCCTCTCCTCTGACCTTGTGCTGGAATGGAAAAGATTAGACCGCAGAATGTGATCTATAAGAAGCATACGCGGCGGGAGTTGCCTCCTGAACAGAACCGACCCGGTGGTAGTGTCCTCGGAAAGAAGACGGACCATCTCTATGGGCAAGGGATGGGGCCATTGCCTATAAGTGGCCGAGTTGGCGAGGACCACCGGCAGATTGAATGTAGCGGCAATGTCTCAGGCCCTAAGTATCCCTGGTCGGCCGTCGATGGAGAAATGAAGAGCAGTCAGGTTGGACTCGCGCCTAGATGTCATCGTGTGGTAGAACTCGATGACCACCTGAGGGTAGAAAAACCGACGGGGTGTCATGAACGGCTCCAGGGAGTACCTTTGCACTAGGAGGATCGAGTCTTGGAGCTCCGGGTCTGCGGAAAATGACGGAAGATCATAATAAACCTCATCATGCAGGTCCCTCTCACTGCAATCAGCATTCCCTATAATAGGGTTCTGATGGAAGAGTGGCGCGGATGAGCAGTCGAGGAGGGGCTCAGCGGGGGCCCTGTGGTGGCGATTGTGGCTCCCGAGGCTAGAGATTTGGAGGGACTCCTTGGGCCGAAGGTCGGGAGCCTCTTAGGCAATTGGGGCTGTCGGGATGGCCTAGGATGTGGCGCGGAGAGGGTGGAGTAGGTCGACTTGAGGTGTAGGCAGCTGTCTCCTCGGGCGCGGGCGCCAGCGGAGGAGCCTGGCAGCCAGCTGCCACTGGCAGCGGCCGGGAGGCGGCGGTTGGAGGCGCTTGATGGGAGCCATTTCTTATGGCGCGGCAGCCTTGAAGGATGGCTGGGCGCAATGAGGAGGGAGGCAGCGCTGAGTGCAGGAAACACGTCTCGCTGGTCTTCTCATTCTAGGCACGAGAAGGAGAAGAAAGCAGGGAGGGCTTTTTATGAAAATGACAATAGGATGTGAAATGAAAAGGAAAGAAGAAAAAGAGGAGGCTTTTATCACATAGGGAGGGGCAAAATGAAGGTTTTGTGAGTGTGGCCAGCAAATGCCTATTAAAAGTGGTTCAAAAGAAGGAAAATTAATGGGATATAGGAAGCAGAGGGTTTGAAACCAGACAGGAGATGAAGACGAGAGAGAGATGAATAATTTGGACACATGGTATACGATGCAGTACGAGGAATTCGCGACCTGAAATTCATGATGTGAATTTATAACACTGAAAAGATTTATAATCTGAAGAATTCTAGCGAAAATAACACACCCCAGCCCACTTTGCAACACCTACAAAACAAAGACTAAAATTGTGAGAAAACAAACTGCCAGTGAAAATATTTTAAAGAAAATGAGCGAACAAGGAATCAGAAAATCTCTAAAAAGCAATATGCTGAAAGTAGTAAAATTTAATGATAAAATGTTAGGGGCCGAGATCTTGTAGAAGCCTTCCACAGGCTTGTTTTTAGCAATCATGGAGGGTCAAGGAGGGGGATCTCCTCCTTGTCAGTTGAGTGTTGCACTGCATATGGCTTCAGCCTTTGCCCATTAACCTTGAATACCCTGCAGTCTTTGGGATTGAAAAGGTCCATTGATCCATTGGGATAGACCTCCTGGATGATGAATGGGACAATCCATCTTGATTTAAGCTTGCCCGGAAAGAGGTGGAGCTTGGAGTCGTAGAGCAACACTTGGTCTCCTTGTTTGAAATGTTTCACGAGCTATATTGGATGATCAATACCTCTTCGACTTATCTTTGCAATTTTGAGTTGAAGTAAGGCGCATCTATTCCTCAATTCTTCTGGCTCGTTGATATCGAAGGCTTTGTTAGGGTTTCAACTCACATCCATATCGAGTTCCATTTCTTCGCTGCCCATAGCCACCTTATACTCAATCTCCACAGGCAGGTGACATGCTTTACCATAAACTAGGCGATAAGGAGACATACCCAGAGAATATAGTCTTGTAAAGTTTGTGTGGCACTTGAAGGTCGACTGAGGACCAGATCTCGCACTGGGTTAGGTTCTTAAAACTTCCGTCATTGTTGTGTGGAGGTCTGCTCTGGTATATTTACTTCAACACGTACCCAGTCTGAGGAGTGGTATGGGGTGGCTACTTTATGTGACTTACCATACTTAGTGAAGGCTCTCAGGTTTGTTAACGAAATCTGAACCTCCATCATATAATTATGGATTTGGGGACCCCAAATGCGGAGAGCTATATTATTAGCTAGAATTTCGATACCGCCACGTGATGCTGGCGCTCTGAGCCTTGACCCACTTGGACACCAGTTAGCCACTGTGTAGAGATCGAAGGAGGGAGAGGAATGGTCCCATGAAATCAATCCTCCATACGTCGAAAAAATCAACTACAAAATCGGGTTTAAAGGCATCATGTGACGGTGAGAAATCTTCCCCAACCTTTGGCATTTGTCGCATTCCCTGCACATGGTATGGGCATCCTTGAAAAGAGAGGGCCAGTGGAATCCAGACTGCAGCACCTTCCTTGCAGTTTTTTGGGAAGCAAAATGGCCTCCATATGCATTCTCATGGCAGTGACTGATTATTCCTTGTTGCTCTACTTGAGGCACACACACGATTATAAGTGTGATATTTGTCTGAGGGTTCTTCCCAATAGTAGAGTGAATTTTTGAGAAGAATTTCTTGTCTTGTGGCACTCCAATCTATTTGGTAACTCCACAATAGCCAAGTAATTTGCAATGTGGGCATACAGTGCCTTCTGACAGGAGCAATGACTCCTCGAGGAACTAAATCATTGATTGGAGGGTTGTGAGGTGTTGTTGTGCGTTATTAATCTTGATAGGTGATGAAAAGCAACAACATTTTCCTACACCGCACGTCCCACGATTTGGCGAGTTAAACTCTTACGATAGGAGAATTGTCCCGATAAGCCTAACCTTAACATTTTGTTTGGTGACGGTATTTCAAAGGAGTGAATGATCCGTGATGAATATTATGTTCAAACCCTGACGGAAATATTTCGAAATTTGTCAGGCATATACATTTGCCAGCGACTCCTTTTACGTAGTTTGTGTAATTCCTCGTGCCTCATTCAGTGTCTTTCTTGCATAATAGACCACATAAGGCTTTCCTTAACCCTTTGTCGAGAAGCACTTCTGATATGGCTAGATCATTTGCATCTCGCATCCACCTCGAAGGGTAATTGCCAGTGAGGCTCTCGCTATTGGTCTGCGGTGAATCAAAATAGACTTAACTCCTCAGCTCTTTTGGCGGTCTACATCTAAAATAATTTAGCATCTTTCCGGCGGTTGTAGAGGCTTGGCAATTTTTGAAGTCAAATGATGAACCACACAATAGAACCACTGCATGCCCAGTACTGCGGTCTTGACATTTGCCGGGAGGCGGAGTTTGGAAATTAAGTCGATTTTGCCTTTTCAGCACCAATTCCTTTTAAAATAATTGCAGTACTATTCCTTAGCCGACCGTAAAATGACATTTTTCCCCGAGTTCGGTACGGGTTTTTACTCTATGCACCTATGCGGGACAATTTCAGATTGATTAGGCATTCTTCCACAAAACTCCCTCCATAGCGTAATGGCATCCATATAAACCTCCACAATGAAACTCCACCCTGCCAAATCACTAAAAATGCGAGGCATACATCAGTGAAATGTGGCGGGCATTAGTCAAAGGGCATTCTCACAATATGCATATGTGCCAAATAGATGTGGTGTCTTTTTGATCTTAAATGTTCATTGAAGTATCTGAATAACCATCAGGAAGCATTAGAAGGAGTAGCCATAAATCCTCAGAAGCTGATCATGAAGGGTGAGAGAGTGTCCTTCTAGTCACTTCCATTGCTTCTATAATCAATACATACCCTCTGACCCATGAGTAAGAGGCGGGTGGGCATCTCCTCCTTTTTAGATTATGCACCGTGGTTACCGTTTCTTAGGCACCCATGTTGGACTCACCAGTCTTGTGATATGGGGTAGATGATACCGACACGCGAAGCTTTAGGACACGCCTTTGCAACCGCTGCTGCATGTGTGGGTTCAATCTTCTACGTAGTACCTTCACGACTTTTGCACTCCCCTCACAGGTAGATGTGATGGGTGCAAACACGGGCTAATACCCTTGGTCGATAATCTTCCCACCTAGGAGGCTTGCTCCTTGAGGATGTGCGTGAGACTACCTTACTTGTGAAGTCTTGAGCGGGGATCAAATGACAATTGGACCTTTGCTCCTGCTCTTTAAAAATAGGCGTATTTGACTCCATGAGCAAAGGGTTGCTTGATTCACGGGGCTCACTTGTTCCTTCCTTAAATCATCGAAGGCAAAATTTCTTATTTCTTCCTCAGTGCCCACTGGACAAGTTTACAAGCCATCACCATTGCTTTCACCTTTACCTTCGAGATACTCGATAAATTCTTGATCAGCTGCATCATCCTCTTGAGTCGACTGTTCCTCGAATTATATATGATGATTATAAACTTCTTCTAAGGAAGGCGTCTTCCACTAAGCTGACATGGCTTGCTTTACTAAAGTGAAGATGTTGAGTTCTGGGGTCATGTTTAGAAGTGAGTTCATGCTTTACCATTTGACCAATTGATAATCGCATTGGAAGTGGCCAAGAATGGTCTTCCTAAGATGATAGGTATATAATTGGCCCCTACTGCTTCTGGTTCTGTGTCTAGCACAACAAAATCTGCTGGATAGTAGAATTTGTCACTGTGGAACATCTTCACTAATATCCTTTGGTCTTGATTGATCTATCTGCAGAGACAGTGTGATGGAGAGTGGGCTTTAGTTCTCAGTACCCATTTTCACTTTGTACATCGAGTAGGGAGGACGTTCTCACTTGCCAAGGTCTGACGATTGCCTTTTCCACACAAGTGCCTCCCGATATTAGCAGATGGTTGGACAACCGGATCTATCTTTCCTTTGGAGTCTTGCATTGGATGATAGCGACTGTTCAGTCGGGAAGGCTTTTCCTTGTCAACATTCAACCCTCACGCCACTATATATAATCCTTGAAATTTTAGACAGGTGGGGACTTGTTAGTCTATAGCGGGGATGTTGACATTGCCTCCAAATACTTCTAACATTTCAACCTGATTAATGGCCTTCTTTTTAACTTTTAGTGCTTGAGGAAAAGGTGGGGGTGTGCTAATTTTTACGAGTCAGCGATCCACCCTCCTGCAGTTGAGGTTCTTCGGCTTCCTGGCCTTGTTTTACTGCTTTGGGTGCTGGCTGTTTGAGCTCTTTGTGCAGCAGGAGGCACATAGGGAGGAGGTTTTGGTTTCCAGGAGAGGTTTGGGTGGTTCCTCCAGTTGGGGTTGTAGGTATTGCTGTATGGGGTTGTGGCTGGTGGCTTGTATCGGCCCATTGCATTGGCTTGTTCAGCCACAAAGTCCCTTCACCAGAGAACACTTGGCAATGCCACTCCTTGGTGCTCAATGGACTGACAGTTGAAGCATGGTTGGTTGTTTATGAATGCCTCAGCCACTACTCATTACTCAATGATTTCCTCGTTCCAGCTCTTCCAACCTCCTGGTCGGTGGACAACTTTGCTTTCATCTCCATGCCCTGAGCGTATATACTCCTTTATGGTTGTGTGGTGGCCTCATCTGTCTGTCTACCAGTTTGGCTCATCCCAAGCTTTAGGGTTCGGCTTCATGGTTGAGGAGAGTCCATGGCTTAGGTGCGGAAGTCCCCTCACATGGTCTCGATAATTTGCTTATGGCGAGAAGACATTCCATCATAGAAGTGGTTGACCAACATCCGTATCAAAGCCATGGTGTGGGCATGCCTGCTAATGGTTTCATATATCTCTCGACGTTGGTAGAACTTCTCATTATCATGGGCTGCAAATGTATAAATTTTCTTAAACTATTTGATCTAAATGTGCACTAAAGAACTTTTTCAAAACTGCACTTTGTGAGATTCTTTCCCAATTCAGAATGGTTCTTGTATGTAGAAATTAGTCAAATTTTGGCTTTCTTTTGAGGGTTAAGGAAGGCCTTCAGCAAGCGAATCCATATTGATTGCACCCTCCTTGAAAGTTGTGCAAACTTCCTCAAACTCTCTAGATGTGTGTATGGATTCTCATTTTTCCATACCATGGAAGGTTGGAAAGCAGGGCATAAATAGGCTTGAAACAACAACATACTTACATGAGTACAATGCTGAGTGCACTCACCCATGGTGGGTGTATATGGTCCCTCATTTGACATGTAGGCATTGGGGTTTCTTGGTATCCCTGCTGACTTTTGTTGCTCCTTAGGTGGAGCTCCATCACGTTCATGTATTCTTTGACTTCCTGCGCTTTGTTCTTGTGGTGGTTCTCACCTTTGCTGTGAGTGTTCCACTATCCCGGTGTTGCATAAAGTCCTAGGAACCTGACACAAGCAAACAAGGAAAACGAACAAGGCTACCAAAGGGTTATCAGTTGATTCAGCTTAAACAAAAACTTGGTATGCAGTATAAACATTCAATTTCCCTTGCGAGTGAATTGTAAATGGGAACTCAGCTGGTAAAATAAAAGGAATGAGAATTCTGTGCTGTGATGTGGATCTAGGATTGACGACTTCTCGCTCCTGATAAAAGGCACCATCACGTGGCCAGCATCTCATTGATTCATGCCACGATAGATGTACCGGAATGAAGCAAAATTTGAAGTATCTTAGGATTCCCTCTTTGCCCAGTAGCGAAACTCACTTTGCGTTATAATTAATATCTGGTCGAACTTCGGGATGGGTTTTCTTCATGCAGTGAGTCCACTGTTCCGTGAAAATGATATTCCACTTTGGATTTGGGGTTCTTGTAAAAACAATGAGGTTGATGGCTTGGCAGTGTTTGTAGGGAAATAAGGATAAAGAAATCCTTGAAGTTTCGGGCCATTGATACTTTAGGGTTCCAAGCTGACTATAATGTCTCGGGTCTTTCACTCGCGTTAGGGAGGGATGACTATAGTCATTTCACGACCGGATCTATGTTTAGCCACGCAAAGGCTGAACCTAAAAGTTTTTACCTCTGTATACAACATTTATTAACCATTAATGTTTCGAAGCAGTTAAAACTGACCCTGGATCTAACCTGTAGGAGCAAATAAATGGCAACTAAAATTTAGCATTAGTGGATCGCGATAAACATCCACGAGCGCTACTAAAGCTTGCCGAAATGCGGCCACTTAGGGTACATCAGTCAAACCTAACATTGAGATGCGAAACATAAATGATAATAAGCCTTTGCGTTAACAACAGCAGGAGGACCGTGCTTTACCTCGAAACTTCGCAGTGACCTCATAACTTCCAGGACAAAGAGGGGTTTAGCCTAACATCCTTGAGTTGTGTCATCCTCAAGGGTGTTTGGCTAGTGAGAAAAGTGCAAAGGGAGAAAATGAGAGAAAATCACACCAGCGGGAAAGTTGAAAGCTTTGGGTAACATTGGTACATTGATTGATGGATTTATTGATTTTCAGAGGAGGCGTGAGGAAGTATATCTTGCATTGATCGAAATTACAAAAGGTAGTAAGTGGCAAGCCAGTGAAGGCGATTTTGGAACAAAACCATGCGGTCGAAAAGTGGTCGACACGACAGCGGGCTACAAAGATTTGACACTGCGAGGTATCTTGGGTTGTGAAAATTAAACCTTCTTGAAATCTACACGCAATGCTCACTCTCACTCTGTATTTAGCTCAATTGCCTTACCTTTATTCATGCGGCTTCGAGTTCGGCTCGTGTTCTTCGCATTTGGTGTGAAGACAATGGTATAATTGGCTATGAACTACAAAAATATCCTAATATGATTAGTAGTATAGTTGGGACTATTAGTGTATCCAATTGGGTTATTTAAGTTGATTAGTACACAAAAGTGCTCAAAACTTGCAATGAGCAGGGGCTCAAAGCAGATGTGGGCACTAATCACCTCTATCAGACTCCCTTTTCCACATTTTCCCTAAAGTATTTCCCTCTACAAGAACGATAAAACTAAATGTGCAGAAATCTAAACCACGACTTGCGCCTGTATGTAGCTATCAGATCTACGTAAATCCTGGGTTTGTAATGAGTGTTTTTGGGCACTCATCACACCCCAAACTTAGCTTCTTGCTTGTCCCCAAGCAAGAAACATACTCTGAACCAGACACACAGATAATAACATACTAAACTTAACGATACAAGGGTGATGCACATGTTGCCAGGATGAAGGATAAAAATGAACCGAACTCACAAATCTTGCCCTTTGTTTCTAATTTTAGAGGATCCTTAAGGTAGTTCGACTTTCAAAAGAATTCAGTTGAATCCGGTTCGGTTGACAAGTTACTTACCTCCTAGGTTTTCTATTGCCTTACCTAGGAATTCTATGTGCATTGGATGTATGATCTCTAGCATATAACTCGGTTCTGGGACCCCTAAACTTGAATTCAACTTGCCTATTTGGGAGAGTCTAACTAGGAAAGGATAAGAACATACCAGTTTTATTCATATCAACCTACTTTATTCATGAGCAATTCTGGTGCGGTGGGTTTAGTTTAGTGTTCCTATAGCGGGGATTCGTTGGTGACTCCCCACTAGTTGGTTAAGGGCACCAGTCATTCAATTCCCCTTAAACTTCACCCCGAACACTCGATGACCTAAGGGCCTGCATTGTGGGGAGAAGCTTCCTATCCTCGTCGTGGCAGTGATGTCCAGTGGCTCTCGACCGGTTGAAGGCGACATTAGGCTTTGAGCCCTCGGACTGTGCCTAAGATTTAATTAGAGATTACTTATTACATTCACATTATTTTTTTCTTTTTATGGGTGTGATGGTAATCCTCACTACATGGTGTCTCATCATGGTGTTTAAAACACAGGCTCGTTGATAGTTAGTGAGGCGAGATTAGGAACTTAGGCATATCCTGAGGATCCACACTATTTTAGTGTGTGGTAGACTACTGGAATCCCGGTTCTTGAACACGAGGAGGTGACTCACTATCATTTTCCACCTATCGAGCATGTAATTCTCGAGCATCTAACATTTCGGATAACTTTTTCTTTGTTTTTCTGATGTTTTTCAAAATTTTGAGGTTAAAGATCCTTGATTGTAAACATTGGCATGCACACATACTATAACACGATCCTAGAATAGAAATTACAACTAAGACATCTAACGCACCAGCTGAAACGACGAGCATCTGAACATAGGCATATACTTTAAACATATACAGCAGAAGGTATAAATGTAGTACAGCATATGTAAACAAAGGCTATAAATAAACATAAACATAGCAATCACGAAAGTATGACCATTGCAAACCAGCCACCTACAGGCAAAATGGATAATGTCACTCATTGGCCAGTAAGAAGAACTCCTGTCGATCAGGATCGCTGAATTGGCGGTGGCGTTGGTGTGGTAGCATGTAATGCAAGTAGATGAGCTGCGTTGGATGACTGGCGTTTTGCGAGTCTTTGTGAACCATGTTGGCACGGAAATCCATATCTTAGCTCATGGTGGCCCGATGCTCACAGGTCTCATCCCAAGCATATCAAAGAAATTTGGTGATGAATCTTTGAACTAGTCTCGGGTAGGTGAAGGAATGGTGATGGTCGTCGGCGGGGGTGGAGAAGTGGATGGAGGTGGATGGGTGGGCGAATCTTGAAGTGGGTAGGGGGGTCGGCCTCACCAGGGTCTCTCACTATTGCTAAACAAGGTGCAATTGATCTTGTCTGACTGTTTCTCATGAAGGTTCATGACCCGATCACCAAACCACGTCAGTTAGAAGTGCTAAACTTATCTTTTTTGCTCTGATGGCCTTGATGGGATGGATCAAGCCTTGTTATCCTCTATGACACCCTGCGTTCTTTGCCTGAATATAGATGAGAAGGGGTACCGTGACCATCTTCCCATGTCCCATTGCAGAGGATGACTCACGCTATAACTGCGAGCATCAGCGAATGTCTTGAATGATGGCGGTAAAGCGATGCGCGTTCTCCGTCTTCCGCCGGTATTGATTAATGGATGACGGGGTGATAAAATGGTATACACCTTGGTGTCGCGAGCGAATGTTTGGCGGCAAGTACCGGCGTGGCCCTCGTTGTTCGATTTCCACTCACCGCACGCCCGTTTGGCGAGCAATCGAAGGACTTAGGATAGTTAGGGTGTGGAAGGCGTCGAGCCCGCCGGTTGACCGGCTCGAGTTGTATGGTGATTGATGAACTTCATGGCAGAGTACAACACCCGTGGGCGCGGACCTTCTTTGCGACACATGGGCGATAGGTTGGCGTAAAGAGGTCTCGCACAACAATCATGGCATACGGTCGTGAGGTTGTCGCGATACTTTAACCCTTGCGCCGTGGTCTTCCTGAAAAATGAACACGAGGATGTTAAAATCCACTTTATCTTAATGAAGGAGCGATTGTGAGAGAGATGATAGGAAACTTCTGGCCGCTCTCGATGGCAATTCTTTGTGATCGTGACTTTGAAGATTTGTCTTGGCTTGACTACCCTTGAGCTCATTTTCTCTTTTTGCTCGACATTGAAGGCAGGGTTGGGATCACGATGGGGTGAAGCGTAAAGGCGAAAGGACTGCAGAAATGGCGGCGCCTCTAATCAGTTGCAGAACAAAAAGAACACTACGGCTTTAAAGCCCCGCACCTGGTTCAGAAACACGTAGTGGGCACAAGTGGGGCGAAGAAGCAGCGTGAAGAGCAGGTCTAGAACCCTGACTGACCCTAGAGACTGCGGGAACACAAGTACCAGAGAGACGTGGTGAGTGGAACCAAACCTAAACGAGGCAAAACTTGGGCGTAAGGAGGGAGTTCGGAATAATAAGTACCACTAAGTGGAGACGGGGCTGGGGCGGGCCTAGAAATTTATGGAAGTGCTTCAGGATCTGCCTATCAGGCGATTTGAAAGTGTTGGGATGAATTTGGTAGGGAAAACCTACAAGTTAAGGAAGGCTGGGGTTTTGGAAATATGGGAAATATGAGCGTTCTTTGGATCAGCAGAACAACGTCATGACGTTAGGGCGAAATGCAGCGTTCCAGGGTTTTAAATTCATGAAGCGGCGTTTAGACGGCGTCTTTGTTGTGCGGGGGCTGGATTCTAAGCGTCGCGTCATTCAGAACAGTGCGCTGACATTCCCAAGAATTGGATTTTCAGCGTGGCAGTATTGAAATCAGCATCATATTATTATAAAAGGGGTCTATTTTCAAATAGTGGCGTTGGGATCCCAGCATCATGGCATTCTTGAAGGTCATTTTCAATGCCAGAACATTGGGATCCATCTAGCGAGCGTTGTAGAGAGGATGTTTTCAACTTCTGACGTTAAGAAACTCAATAATAAGTGATGTGCTGAGAGGTGTCTATTTTGAGCATGTGACGTTGAGTCTATGTCAGGACATTAAGTTAACAACCAGGAGAATTTTAAAGTGCCCCTAAGTATAGAAAAACTCCTGCGTTAGATCGACTCCTCTCTCAAAGCTTGCACAAGGCTTGTAGTGTTGCTCCCTCTCCTTCTCCACTGATGCCTTCAGGTACCAAACACAGCACAATGCATTGCAGAATTGGCTCTTAAAAGTAAACCTAGCACTTAATCGGGAAAAAAAAAAAGGCGAAACCATAATAATTTAAAGGCTCCTCCTAAGTAGCGGTTTGTTTACTATTGTTATCTCGACCAGGCACAATGTCAGCTAGCGGTGCCCGACCACGAACAATGATGATAAACAAAGTGCGTGAGTCTGACCATTTAGCATGTTGGCTACCAAACCGTTGTGTGGACTTATGCTTCTCCAATTGACCACAGATAAATGTTACTCACTACCCGTTCACGGCAGATGAGACCTCTCTCGGGGTGCATTAGCTGTTCTAGCCGTGAAGACTTAGTGATGCAGCGGTCGAACCATCTTAACGATTTTCTTGGGAAAAAATTTGTCAGGTAATTGAAGAGCAATACTTGTTGTCCCGGTTTCAACTCATTATGCATTAGGTGCTTATCATGCCATGCCTTGGTCTTCTCCTTATTGATTCTCGAACTGTCATATGCGTTCTCCTCTTTTTCCCGGCCATTTCGAAATTCAAGTTTAGCATTCTAGTTGCCCAGTATGCTTTGTGCTCCAATTCTACAGGTAGGTGCAGGCCTTACCATAAACGATTGATACGAGGACATGCCAATCAGGTCTTGAATTATCAGTCAAACCATATAGCTATCATCAATTTGTTCGCTCGAGTCTTTTTATCACATTAAGCATCTTTTCTAAGATTTTCTTGATCTCTACATTTTGTCTGGCTGCCATTGCTTTGGGGTGATATGCAGGAGTGTCACCAGATAACTTCCACCCCATATTTGACGGGGCGTGCAGCGGCTTGTTATAGAAAATGAGGCCTTCATCGTACGATTCTTGCTTTCTAGGAGTCGAACCTTGAAAATCAATCTGATGAAGCGGTACTATGGCATCACAGTAATGGTTAGATACTACTAACGGACGCGTAATCCACTACCAAAGTAATAACATGCCTGGATGATGAAACGGACCCATAAAGCCAATGACCCATACATCAAAAAGTTCGACCTCTGATAAAGCCGTCCAATGGCCGTTTCATTCGTCAAACAGTATTCCAGGTTTTTTGACATGATCACAAAGACTGCAAATTGTGCATCTTTGAATATAGAAGGCCAATAAAATCGGTGCGTACATGGTCGTTGTTCTCTATACATTGAAATGACCCTGCATTCTGAAGCGCGATGTCATTATCTCACCATTCACTTCAGGCACACACCTTGAGATAATACGATCGGCCTTGTTGAAGAGGATTGGGTCTTCCAGGAAAGTAGTGCTTCATACGCAAGAAATCTTTTCTTTTGTTGATAAGTGAAATTCGGTGGGATGTCTGCGGCAGACGGATAATTAGGTATGTCGTGAACCATGGTGATGTTTCATCGTGTGACAAGATAGTATCATTCGTCTGAGACGATGTCATCAGAATCTATATATATATGTATATATATATATATATATGTGATGATGATATTGTGTGTGTGTGTGTGTGTGTGTGTGTGTGTGTGTGTGTGTGTGTGTGTGTGTGTGTGTGTGTGTGAAAGCCATCCCGAATCTCGCTAAATCCCAGGTTTGTAATGAGTGTTTTTGGGAACTCATCACAAACGATTGAAGTCGTACTTTGGGGCGGTTTCAGCAAACAAAGCGGGCCATACATCGAGGCACACATCTGATAATGATGAGAATTCATGTAGTCCATGATCTCGAGAACATTAAGATCTGGGGAGTCAGGCTAACAACATTAAATGGCTTACTACTTGTGAGGCAACGGCCTTTGATGTTTCTTTACGTAGTGTAGTTTAAGTGTTTTGAGTGTTTTGGTTTTGCATGTTTTATTGTTTCACTTTCTCGCAAAAGCACATTTTCTTGGAGCACATCAAACTGTCAGCGATATGTTTGTTTACGGGATCAGGAAGGCTAGTTCGAAGCCATTCGAGTCTGAAGGGGTTGGGCTTCATTCAGGAGTTTTCTCAAACTTAGAAAATTTTGTAAAGTGAAATTGACCCTCCTTGTAGCGTCGCGGCTTTGAGGATATGTTCAAGCATCATGACGTTGAGAAGAATGAAAAACAATGACCTGCAATAGCGTCATGACGTTGGAGTGCTAACCATGACGTTAGTGAATCATTTGGAGCTCTCCGAAGGAGCGTTGCGGCGTTGAGCTGCGATACGAGCGTGAAAAATTGCAATTTATGTAACATCGCAACGTTGGATTGATTATGCTCATGAACGTCATGATGTTGGGATTAACATCCTTGATGTTTGTTTCAACTCTGGGCGATCACGGCGTTGGCAGAACATCATGACGTTCCCTTGTTTTACATGAAACGAAGCGTTCATTCTTCTGCATATCAAAACATTGAGGAACCCTATGGTGCTCGATTTTGCGGTACTGAAAACCTCATCCAAGCTAGTCCCAAATGATCAAAGCTCACGGCCTGGCGGTTCACAGATCAGAAATCACTAGTGTTCACCTTCCATTTGAAAGGGATCCTCTTGGTTTGGTTTCAGATAAAGATTGGATTCAAAATTCAAATTGTATTGATGTCAGCACTTTTGGGGTTTCTTGTGCTAGAAGGACCTTAAGAGTTGTTGAGTGATCATGAAAATATGGGGATGAGTC
This sequence comes from Tetrastigma voinierianum, assembly GCA_016808115.1. Classification (NCBI taxonomy): domain Eukaryota; kingdom Viridiplantae; phylum Streptophyta; class Magnoliopsida; order Vitales; family Vitaceae; genus Tetrastigma; species Tetrastigma voinierianum. The sequence goes on from JAEQBH010000386.1 coordinate 79,954, forward strand.
GAACACCTCACAGTACAAACTAGTTGTTAGAGGCATTTGCCCTAAATGAGTTTTGTGGAAACTATTAGGCACTGGTTGGCGCATCACAGAGTGGTAGGAACTGGAGGCCAAGAAGAGTGTGATCAGAGCTTAAGCAACCATCCCAGCCCGACCCTATCAATTAAATAAAATGAAAAAAGCAAAATTGACCTGAATGAGACGAGTGAAAGTCATATGGGTTACGATCATGACAAATTTAGCTGAAGCTGAGGCATGGTAGAAATTAAAGGTATAAGAATAGGTCCTTCATCAAGAAGGAGGAAGGGTTCACCACCAGATGATTTCTTTTGTAAAACCATTACAAACAAGGAATGGTGAACACTTTGCCTGACCTCAGAGCCCAGCTGAAGCAATTATGAGAGTTCTATGCGATCTTGCATCCATACTAAAAAGTATGGTAAGTGGGTGACAGTGACTACTGTTGAAACATCTATCAATGGTAGTATAACCAGAGCAGGTGTGAAGGCTATGATAGGCACCACTGAGGAATCGACTATCAGGGTCATGGGATGTTGACGAGCCCGAGTGAGTGGAAACAATAGTGAAGAGGACACGTCGTGCACTTGAGTCTAAACATTGGCCCTACGTTGTGGCTTTGACTTGGCTGATTGTCAAAACAGAGATTAATCATTTTTATTTTTATAAACTTATAACCTTTAAGCTTGTTCCATTCATATAATGTTAAACACCTTGTACTATATGCATGTAGTGAGGATTACGTATATACAAGCTCCCATATATCAGAGTGTTGAAACAATTTTACAATATTTACATTGTTTACAAACAAAACATATACAAAAATAGACCAAAGGTCTTTAGTGACTACCTAGTGTGGCGCCAGTTGTTGATGTGTGGAGTGTCGGACTTTATAGTTGCACCTGGCGTACCTGGATGAAATACTCAGTCTAAGCTTATAGCTTGAATTAGAGATTAATACATATGAATGACCTCTAATAAGGGCTATCACACTTCTATACACATGCACTTTACATCTAACATATCATATCATTTAAAACATTAACGCCCTTATTTCCCATGTTTTGTATCATTATTAAACATTTCTTATCATTTTACACTTTGCCATGTTCTTGTCACAATATACTTGTCATCATAGCAGTGCTATCTTTTCTATATCTGTCATATCATTTCATATGTCAATTTCAGTCATTTGTTTTATGTTTCATGCCTACATAAACATAGAAGTGGAATAAGGAAGCTATAGGGGCGAAAGCCATGATAAGCAGTGAGTCTATAAGGGACCGAATCTGCTGTTATCATTATGCGAGACAATGACCATCTTATAAGGAGCAGAAGGCGTTATGTGGCGAAACGGAGTCAGCGATGGTAAGTTGTAGACTTGTTTTTCTCTAATAGGCATGCCCATCTATAACTCTAGTTCTAATAAAGCAAATCATGTATTTTATATTCCATTTGTATCTCACATTCACGATAATTATTTTAAATCAAATAATCATATAGGTATTTGTCATTTATTAAGTGTCTTTTGTTTTTTTCTGCATCTATGTTGCATAACCGGTAGGGCCTACTGTTTCATGATTTCCTGGAACTAATATTGAGTTTAATTTCTTCAAGCTATATATGGATGGATTCCTGAATGAGGGCTTTTTCCATGAGTCACAGAACATCAAGCAGATTGACGAAGAAGTAGCAATGTCAAAGTTGGAGGTTCCCATGAGCAGTGACTGAAAGGCAGGGCCACAAGCGAGACCTACATTTTCGTGATTTAGTTGTATCAATATTATCAAGCTATATATGGATGTATTCTAGACTCAAAGGTCTTTCCAAAGAGTCTAAGAACATCCGAAACGAAGTTTGGACGACGAAAGTATGACCATCCAAAGTTAGAGGCTTCCCATGAATAGTGACTACAAGTAGAACCAGGAGGCCCTACTGTTTTCGTTATTTCTAGACCTAAATGAGTTCCAATATTATCAAGCTATATATGGATGGATTCTAGACTGAAAGGGCTTTCCATGAAGTCAGAACATCGAAGCGAGTTGACCAGTCAAATTATGACCATCTGAAGTTGGAGAAATTTTGTGACATCTCCTAAAACTAATGTTTCCCTTAATACGAATATTCCTCAGTGAGATTACAAATCAACTAACCCAAGTCCAAAACACAACCAATATACCAAGTAGGGTTCTTTTAGACCCAAATTCATAAAATAAAATAAAAGGACCATGGTTTGCTTCTTATCAAATAATTCCATACAAAAGTCCAAAGTCGATAATCCATACCAAAATGTCACAGTTTCCATACAAGTTCCATACAAAACTTAACAAATTCCATACTTTCTTCTCTTCTTCTTCTTCTTCTCTTCTTCTTCTTCTTCTCTTCCTTTCTCTCTTCCTTTCTCTCTTCTTATCCCCTTCACGTTTTGTGAGACCAAAAATGAGATATTTTTGGTCTCATCCCCTACCTTTATATTTAATTTTTCCTTTTTTTATTGCAAGTTGGTCATCGACTCTTCTATGTTACAAATCAAGTTATGCAATTTATATAATAACCACCATGTCTTCATATATTATGTCTTTTGTGTACTTGATTTTGACAAGTTACAAATTTACCCTTGTATCTTGTACAAGTGCGGGATTTAGAAATTTTCTCGCAGCGAATAATTACGAAAAATTTCCAAATGCACTAATAATATACCCTAATTATGTTTAAAAACAACTAGGGTGTATTTTGAGGTGTTACATACATTCCTAAGGCATGACATCACTTCATCATCGTATCGAACAGGAGCTTAACTAATGTGTGTGAAATTCTACGATAAAGGGCCACCTTTCGGCTAATACCCTTATCGAAGACATTGCATTTGATGTCGGGCAGGTTATAGAGGATGCAATTCTCTATAACAAAGATGCGAAGACGAATATCGGGCACCCCTTCCTTATTTATGGCCTGAAAGCAGAGTGGGGACATGAGTGTGAGACTTGGATACACGATCAAGCGTCGAGGCAATCATAGTTTAATAAAGATAATACAAGATGTACCAAGGCCCAGAAAGGAGGTGTCAAACACGGGCAATGAATATCGATGAGGATGAGCTTAGAGCATACCAGTCTAGGTTTGGGATCCTAGTAGGTGTCCAAGGAAATGGGGTCATCCACCCAGCCTCACCACCCACGACCATTGTAGGAGGAGGACACAGTCGGAGTCCTTTCACTCTCTGTCTGTGGAGGACCCGGTCTGGGGACCTCACCGCCCAATTTGATGCGTACTGGGATGAGACGCAGGAGCACAAGGTAATCATCAACTAGGATATGGATGTACTCAAGGCCGACATGCTCATAGTCATGCACAACTAGGCAACCATCCTCAGCAACCAGCAGTCCATCCAGGAGCAACTTGCCCAGCTCCTCGCCTTTCACATGCCACTTATCCGCCCTCTTAGTAGTGATCAGTGATCTGCTAGGGAGTTCCTCCACCCTCTCTTGCTATTGTATAGCATTGAGGACATTGCATTGTCCTTGTAGCCTAAAAAAATACCTAACAATTTTATAGCATGTTCGAGGTGTAAAATTAAGGTAAAATTATATTTTTTAAGTTTTTAAATGGCTAAAACGAAAATGATAAGCAGAAAATTTTAGAAACCAAATAAATTTAGTAAAATGTCAAATGAGGACCTAAGGGTCATCAATGAGGAGTGTAAACTTTAAAATGAAAATGAAGTGAAAATGGAGGTGAAATGAGGCTTTAAAATGAGAAAAATGAGATAAGGCCCATTTAATGATAAGCTAAACATGGCCTTATGTTAGATTGGGGATTTAAGACCAAAATGGTCTATGGAATGCCCATTTGAGCATTCACGTTTTTGAGAGAGAAGAAAGAAGAAGGAAGTTGTAATTTCCTCCATGAGATCAAAGAGTTTAAGTGATCAAAGAAGAAGATGGAAGAAGAAAGAAAGAAAAGGAAAGAGATTTAAAGGTAAGCTCAAACCGCCCCTCTTTTCTTGTGTTTGGGTTTTGGAGAAAAACCTAACTTTATGTAAAGTGTTCTTGGATAGTTTTAGTTCAGTTTGTGGTTGTTTTTCATTGTTTTTATTGGTTGGATTGGTTTGAGAATTTTTTTGTGTAAAGGAAATGATGAAGTTTCAAGGAGTTGATCGAAAATTCTGAAACCTTACTGTTTTTTGTTTTGGCTATAAATTAAGTTATAATCATCCAATTTGAGTGATTCTAATTTTTAAAGAACCATAAGAGCTAGAGATACAAATTTATAGAAGGGACTAGGAGAAAATTGTAGCTCTAAGGCTCCCGAATATGGGCTTAAATGTAAGTTTCTGGTAGCTAATTGGTATGCTCTATTTTGGGTGTAGTTGTGGTGTTTTGGCCATAAGTTGAGTTTTACTGATCCAAATTGAGTGAATCAAAATTATGGGTAAACTATACTTCTAGGGGAATAATTTACTTGAAGTAATTGTAAGCAATTTTTAACCCCAAAGTTCCCATAAATCCGTCAAAATGGAGCTATGTGCAAGAACAAACTGATTATGCTTTGCAAATTAGAGTAGTATGGAAGTAAAATGAGATAACTTGCATTTTGGTGATCCAAATTGGATGATTCAAATTGGAGAAGAAACCTTAGAACCATAGATTCAAATGAGTATAAGAAACTATTACCAATTTATGGATTTAAGACCCCTAAAATCGAGAATAACAGTAGGTAACCGAGTGAGTTGGGCATACCGACCAGTTTGGCATTAAAATGCCATAACTTGAGTTTGGGTGATCCAAATGAGATGGTTCCAATTACTACTGAAAATAAACTCATAGAGATATCATTTATTGAAGGAATAATGAGAAAAATATGGCTCATGTGTCCCCAGAAAATTTTTCAAGTGAAGGTGTATTGAGTAGACATCAACCCTAACCAAAAATCCTAGAATGCACAACTGATTTTTTTTCTTCGGTTGTTCTTTGATAGTGACATATTTGTGATGGATTAGGGGTCGGTGATGAAGAAAGACCCAATACTTGAGATTATGAGAGAATATGAATCGAAGAAGGTTGGCCTTTGGGATTTGTTCTTCACACTTCCTTCCTTGTTTTGATTTTGTGTTTTTGTTTGACAAAATAAATATAAAAGGTTTTATATATGAATGCTGCATGTGTGCTCCGTTTGGAGCATAAATGAATTGGTTTGTTCTCCACTTCTCTCTCTATTTCTAAAATGTTGAAGGATTATGAAATAAGTGGATTTATTGAAATGAATTACGATAAATTGAATATTGATTTATTTTAAATTGATTTGATACAACTAATTGTAAAAATGAATTGCACATGAAAAATTGCATGAGTATTGGAAACCGAGTATTTGGATATAAATGTATATACACTATTTTAAATTTCTATGAATGATTTGAGCAGCCTTAAATGAATGTTAACCGTTAAATTCGAGTTAAGGATAGATTGGTATACCGATAAGGGTCAAATGGCGCGGTCTTGTGTCGAGCGTATTGATGTGTCACTCGATCAGTAGCCCTACTGGAGACGATGTCAGTAGTGTTCATAAATGATTTGTAGCAGATCCAGCAACCATGAGGCGTCTTGTGTTATAAAACTTTTATATCTTGACTCTTGGCCAGTAGAAATTGTCCGTGGTCGGTGTCTGTGTACAAAAGCATAGGTTAAATTAACGGGAAAAATGAAAATTGTAAAATGCATGATTTGTGTTTTAAATGATTTATTGCATATGAAAGTGCATATATGGAATGATCAATGAATTGTATATGAATGTATATGAAATGAAAATATGTATTGTATTGCATTGATCATTCAAAAAATTTAAAAGGGCATTGTTTTAGAAAAATGCATGACTTGATTTAAACTGAAATGGAAGAGAGTATTATATAGAACCACTAAGCATGAAAATGCTTAGCGCGTTGTTTTTATCATTGCGCAGGTACCGAGTGAACAAGTATGAAGACGTAGACCACAGTGAATTAGAGTCATCATCAAAGTCCCACGGAGGATAAGTAAAGCTTCATCACATGCATACATGAAATTATTTGACTCATTTTGTACAAACACTATTATGAAAATTAAAATATGATTATGTTTTGTAAATATTTGGATATTGAAAACAGCTAATAATGTTGCATTGTATAAAGGTGGGAAATAGACCAAATGGGCATGAAATGACACATCGAATGAAAATAAGAGTTTTGTGATTAAATGATGGGGCCCTTTATGTTTAAGTGGTATTTACGTATATATATTTTCATTGAGTATTTGAAATGTGTTTGGACTCCATAAATATTTTGTAATTGTATTTTAAAAGGCATGGAATGCCAATTTGTATAAATGTGTTATTCAAGAACAGTTATAGGCCCTGTTTAAATTAAGGAATGTATATTTTGTTTTATCAAAGCTACAGTTAAATTGTTATAAAGGCGCGGTGCATACGATTTTAAGTGGTATCGAGCTTCGTAGCATGAAACTACGGTATTGAAAACGTATTTGCATTTGTATTGGTGTTTGAATATATCTTAAAAGTAAAAGTATTGGTTGCGCATCGGACGCTACAGTCCACTCTTATTTAGGGGGTGTGGGTGATCGCGTTTCTTTTGTGTTTATTTATGTGTTTCTTGCTTTAGTGTGTCTGCTTCTGTGTTGATTTATGTGTTTCCTATTTATTTATGGTTTCCTGTTTATATCTGGTTTCCTGTTTTATTTTGTCTTGAGTTTTAGGGTTGTGTTAGGCAGTATGCGTGAGTGATGCCATGATTGCTAATTAAGGATCCTTTTGACCTCTTCAAATCTTTCGGAAAAAAAAAAAAAAACACAGTGCAAGTCACAAGATAGGATCCTTAGGTTGTTAGATGCTCGGGAATTACATGTTTAGAACATAGTGAGTCACCTCCTGGGTGTTCAAGAAACCAATTCCTGATTAAGCTACCACACCCACACACATGTGATCTCTAGAGTATGCCTAGGCTTGGACTGGGCTTTTACTGTGTTCACTTGAACCTTGGGGGTTTCTAAACACCTAAGTGATGGGACACCTCAGAAAAGAGTTGCCATCAAGCCACAAGTAAAAGGGGGGGTTGGAAGAAGAAGAAAGAGCAAGGTAAAAAGAAGATATGAATAGAATAAAGTGGGATCTTCTGGTCGAGAATCCGGGTGCACGGTCAGGGGATTTTGAGAAGCCTGTTTGAGCCTTGTTTGGATGGGAGCCATTGACTTGTATAGATTACATGGGACGGAGGATGAAGTTTCCACGGCTAAAACCCTTAGGTTTGGTTAAGTGTTCAGGGTGAAGTTTAGGGGAACTGAAGGCATGGTGCCCTTAACCAATTGGTGGGGAGTCACCAACGAATCCCTGCTACAGGAACACTCAACTAACACTTACGGGCACTAGTAATTCTTTCATGAGTAGGTAGGTTAGTTTGAATAAAAGGGTGCATTCTTATCATTCCGTAGTTAGACTCTCCCAAATAGGCAAGTTGAATTCAAGTTTAGGGGTACCGGAACCGAGTTATATGCTAGAGATCATGCATCAAATGCACATAGACTTCTTGAGAAAGGCCATTGAAAACCTAGGTGGTTGAATCACTTGTCAACCGAACCGTGTTCAGCTAAATTCTTTGAGTGAACAACAGCAAGGATCCTCTGAACTTAGAGACAAAGGGCAAGATTTGTGAGTTCATTTTGATCCTTCCTTTTGGCAACATGTGCATCACATTCATGTCGTTGAGGTTTAGTATGTTATTTTCTTGTGTTTCCAGTTTAAAGTCTGTTTCTTGTTTGGGAACAAGCAAGAAGCTAAGTTTGGGGGTGTGATGAGTGTCTAAAACACTCATGTCATACTCGAATCTTTACTTCATTTCAGTTCTATTTTATATATTAATAAGTGCATTATTACCCTACATATGATTTTTGGGTCTTTTGTGCATTATGAAGTGAAGACAATTGGTTTTAAGCTTTGTGGAGATATGAAGAAGGAAGTAGAGGCCCAGCACTAACGCCGCGATGTTTGGTCAACAAAAGTCAAAACCAAAGAGCAGCTCAACGTCGCGACGTTTCCGTGATTCTGCATCATAATTTTAAAAACACGGAGATCCAATTTTCGAGGTATCGAGCGACTTACCGATGAGGAGAGGAACACGAAGCAGGAGCGACCCGAGAGATCGAGAAAACTCGTGTCTTTGTATTTCTCTTCTCGAACTATCAATGATTTATAGAACTATGCTTGTAATAACTTTCATTATGTTCTTGATTTATTTCTAGGGTTTTGTTGAACCCTGCTACAGCTACATGGATTAAGGTTAAATTTTATTATGTTCAGTTTATTCAATGAATTATATCGACTTTCTCTATGTCCATGGTTTATTTTGATGGTAATGTCTGGCCAACATTGACATGATCTTGTTGGGTATTTGAGATCGAGAGATAAGGACCCCCATGGAAATGAGTATAGCGACACTTGGTCATCGGTGGGCAAGAGACATCCGGTTAGAGTGTGGCGGTGGGGTTTGAGCATTAAAGCGTTTCGAGTCGAGGTCGGGGCAAGATGAGCTTGATCACCCAGCGAGATGGCGGATGCCTCAGAGGACTGCCTCTCGTGAAACACGATCACCCCGTCAGCAGAATTCATTAATAAGGACTAAATGAATAGTCCTCTAGGTAAAATCCATCTCGAATATGAGGCAAGAATGAAAACCTAGTTTTCATAAAAGTAATTTTACAAGTTATTTAGATTTGGTTTTAAGTCTCTACATTAATTAGAGATTCATTAAAAGTCTAAGTCCAGATATTATCATAGAGCCAATTCCAGTATTCAACACACTTCTCCCTATGGATCGATATCCCTACTTAGGTACATTGTATTACTTGATACGATGCGTGCACTTGCGCACATAGGCGCTTTACCCAGTCTATACAAATTACACATCACGTTTTTGTGCTATCACATAGCTTTTCTGTCTACTTTGCTCCGTGCGTAGCCTCTCCCGATGAGTTGAATCTTCTTTGTAGTTTCCCAAACAATCTTCGGCCCAAACAAGCTACTCTCGCCTGCTTCTAACCAACATGTCGGTGATCGACAGGGACTTCCATACAATGCCTCATAAGGTGCCATTCCAATACTTGCCTGATAGCTGTTGTTGTACGCAAATTCCACCAACGTCAAATGGTTACTCCAGCTTCCTTTGAAGTCCAACACGCTAGCACGTAACATGTCTTCCACAATCTGTGTCACCCTTTCGGATTGGCCATCCGTTTGGGGATGAAAAGTTGTACTGAAATGTAACTCTGTCCCCATCGCTTTTTGTAGACTTTGCTAGAACCACGCCACAAACTTAGAATCACGATCCGACACTATAGAACTGTGCAATCTAACAATCTCCTGGATATAGAGTTGGCTCAGAGTCTCGGATGTGTCCGTGGTCTTCATACCCAAGAAATGGGCGGACTTGGTGAGTCTATCAACAATAACCTAGACTGCATTATGCCCTCGTGCGGTTCATGGAAAACCAGATACGAAGTCGATGGTGATGTGATCCCACTTCTACTCTGGGATAGGCAAAGACTGTAGTAATCCTCCGAGCCTTTGGTACTCAATCTTCACTTGCTGACACACCGCACATCTTGAAACGTATCTAGCCATATCCTTTTTCATTCCCTTCCACCAATACTGCCGCTTCATGTCCCTATACATTTTGTTACTACCCGGATGGATGGAGAACTTGGAACGATGGCACTCGCCTAATACTTCTTCCCTAACTTAGTCATGATCGGGTACACATAGACTTCCTTGAAACCGTAACTCATCATCACTTATTGCCCAATTCTCAACAATCTCACTCCTCTCCAACTTACTTCGGATAGCCTCCAACTCATTGTCTATTCGTTGCAACGTCACAATCCTTTGTCGAAGCAGTGGTTGAGCTACAAGATTGAATATGCATGGTCGGGATCCATCGTCTCCAACCCATAGATCAAAATCTCCAAGGGCATCTTTCAACTTCCATTCACCTATGGAAACATTGAGTTCACCTCGAGACTTACGCTAGTGCATCGCCACTACGATGTGCTTTGGGATGGTAGTTGAGTGTGAAATCGTAGTCTTCTAGGTACTTAATCCACCTTCTTTACCGGAGATTCAAGTCTTTTTGTGTGAAGATATACTTGAGGCTCTTATGATCCGAATACACTTGGAATTTCTTTCCATACAAGTAGCACCTCCACAACTTAAGAGCAAAAACCGCGGCGGTTAGTTCCAAGTCATGAGTGGGATAGTTATGCTCGTGAGTCTTGAGTTGCCTCGAGCCATAATCAACTACCTTTCCCCCTTGCATTAGCACACATCCCAAGCCTCGTAGCGAAGCATCGATGTACACATCGTATCCTTTCCCACTGCTCGAAATAATGAGGACAAGGTTCGTTGTCAATTTCTTCATCAAAGTGCAAAAAACAAGTTAACACTCTTAAGTCCACAAGAATTTCTCTCCCTTCTTGGTAAGGCGAGTCATTTCGTAAGCTTGGAAAATCCCTCCACAAACCTCTAGTAGTAGCCTACTAAGCCCAAAAAACTAGGTCCCTCCATCACTTTCTTCGGTGGTTCCCACTTCATCAATGCCTCAATCTTTGCGGGGTCAATAGCTACACCCTGTTCCAACACCACATGACCAAGGAATTTCACTTCCTTCATCCAAAACTCGTACTTGCTCATCTTAGCATGTAACTTGTGCTCCCTAAAAGTCCGGAGCATAATTGTGAGATGGCGTTCATGCTTCTCGTGTGTCCGTGAATAGATTAGTATGTCATCAATGAACACAATGACAAACTGATCTAGATACAGTCGAAATACCCTGTGCATCAAATCCATGAAGGCTGGGAGTGCATTAGTCAATCCGAATGGCATTACCGTGTACTCGAAATGACCATGTCGGGTAAGAAAAGCAGTCTTAGGAATATCCTCCTCCTTGATCCGCATTTGATGGTACCCTGTGCGAAGGTCAATCTTGGTGTAATACTTATAACTCCTCAACTGATCAAATAAGTCATATATTTATGGTAAAGGGTATTTATTCTTCACTTGTCCTTGGGTTCAACCATTAATCGTGCATAACCAAATTGTTTCATCATGCTTCTTTTACGAAGGATTAGACCCACAAGTGAAATGCTTAAACGGATAAACCCAATATTCAACAAATGGTTCTGCTTTGGCACATTATCTCCTTTGGTTCAAGGTGCCATATGGTAGAGCAATGGATATATAGGTTCGGTTCTGAGCTGAGAGGTCAATCTTGAACTCAATCTCTCTTTGTGGGGGTAACCCTGGTAGTTCATCTGGGAAGACATCCGAAAAATTCGATACTATCAACACCACCTTCATGAGATTTGTCCTCTCTCTCTGATAAGCTAGCTAGAAACTCAAATGGCTCCTTGCCTTAGCTTTTAAATTTTCTATAGTAGATGAGTTGAAGAACTTAGGTCGTAAATAAAACTAAAAACTACCCCTCTACAGTGCTTGGATGTAATTCACTTAGAACAGAAATCCATTGCCGCTGGAAAGTGAACATAAGTTCATTATGAATATAGATCATACCTTCAAATCTAAAACTAGCAATTCTGATCGATTGTGCTCCCGATCTGAAGCACAACCCTATAGACGTTGTTTTGATTGTTCTCCCGAGTATAAACAAGTCTGGCATTCAATGCCTATTCTAGCTTTTCAAAGCTCAATCCCAAATTAAGAGCATATGAGGTGAGTATGAAAGAATGAGTCACACCGGGATCAAATAGAATTCGGGCCCATGAATTATAGAGAAGAATGATACCTTCCACAATTGCATTGGAGGCATCTTCCTCCGGTTGAGTCAAAGAAAACACTCTCCCCTGGGTGGCGCCGTCTGGGGCTAGAGCTCTCAACGGCCTCTACTACTGTAGTAGCCTCGGTGGGGGTGGCCTATTTGCATGTACTGGTCCTGCTGTCTAAGTATTCCTTGAGGGTGGATACATTGGACAATGCATCCGAATATGTCCCGTAACTCCACATGCAAAGCAGGATCGTGGATTAGTGTATGCCCTCACAATTTTACCTCATTTCAGACTGTCAGATCTAGGTCCTACTATTTGAGTGCAGGCGATGGTAAGTGCTGCCCTTTGAATTTACCTCTTTGCACGAACCGAGTCACGGATTGGACTCCTAAATAAAACTATCGGTAAGCTAGTTGTCCTCTGTCTCTCACAGTGCGGCTCAGTCCGCCATCAGCCAGTCCCAGATCTTGAGGCCTGCTTCTCTTGGGATAGCAAGCTCAAGCCACAGCATCAAGAAGCTTGTGCAATGGCTGATGAGAAATCTAAACTCTATAGCATAATGGGATAACTCATTAAACTTCCTCTCATACTCAACCACAGTCATGGTTTATCGTAGAAGCGAAAATCAACTAATTGTCCACAGCATTAGAAAAGTACTTGTCACAGAGAATTTAGGAGATTGAGACTCCCCCAAGTAAGTGCATTGGTGTCCCTCATTCTCTTCACTGATTCCCACCGATATTGACTCCATCAATAAATATATCGCCAACCGACCTTAAGGTCTCTGTGACAACTCCATGCCCTCAAATACCTTCTTAAGCCGGTGGATCCACCTATCGCATCCAAAGGGTTGACAGTAGAAAGTAGGTGGGCTTTCACCAAACTCTCAAACGACCATTCTCTAAAATTACTCCTCCCGTTGCTGGTGCACAATTTGATGGAGCGAGCCCCACGGTGTGGTTGTTTGTTGTTGTTTACGTTAAGTGTTGCATCAGAGTGGTGAGTTCCCTCAAACATTGATAGATACCATTCATGGCATCAGGAGGTGGTGGTGGTGGGTTTGCTTGATCTCCATGACCACTCCCACGTCCACGTCCACGTCCTCGTCCCAGATCCATCCTTGTGATTCTAGTTTAAAGCTCCTTGATGTACAAGACGTCCTAATCAACAATCCACAATCTCAATCACCCTAATCCTATCTCTCTAGTGGTAATCCATAACCTACAACTCCCATGTAAGACCTAAAGCCTAGGCTCTTATACCAACTTTTGTAACGCCCCAAATATCGGGGGTCCATTTTTTTATTTCTTTATTTTTTTTTGTCACTGTACAAGTTTGTCACAACAAACAAATCTCTATCATGACATAATCCCCCTATCACGCACACGTCTCTATTATGTGCGCATCTTTGTCATATGTCTATCGTGCGTGCCAAAAGAGTCGATCCGTCTTGCGTGAGCGTCTCTATCGTGGCCAGCTTTTGTGACACTGCGATCCTCTTTACGAAGTGCCCTACAAAGTAACTACGCGGACATAAAAATACTCGGTCGGCGACAGAAAATTTAAGTAACTTTGACGACTATGTACATAACATAAGATTCCCTATCTCGCGTATAAAACCTCTCCATTTAATACACTTTGTCATGACATAAATCGTGCGTCGCGCGACAAGAAAGCACTTTGGCACAGCTGATCCTTGTCGTGACACAAAAACGCGTCGCGACATAAAAACCACTTGAGGTTAGTGTAAAACTTAGGAAAATTCAATTTTTTAGAAAAAGGGTAAAATGGTCATTCGGTAAAAATCAAAAATTTTCTAGTTCGGATAATGACTTGGTTCATTGTTGGAATCATCTTGCAAAATCTAGCTACCACGTCGAATTTCGTCAAATTTCAAGACAGTCGGAATTGCACGTTTTTCGAGGCGTAGGGTGTCGAATGTCACATGGCACCTCGAGAGAGTGACACATGGCAAGAGCTATGTGGTGCACTTGAATGTGTGGCTCATAATTAATCACATGATTGATGATGCAATAAAAAAGAAATAAAGGAATTAAGAAAAAGGAAAAATAAAATAATAATAATAATAATAATAATAAAATAAAAAGCATAAAAGTCAAAACAAATAGACGAACGGGGAAGGCGTGAGAATAGCGTGGAGAGAGATTTTATTTTTTGCACTGCTGTGTTTCTTTCTTAGATCTGAAAATGGGACCGCGGGGTTTAAAGTCGGAATGAAGGCAAAGTTGATCTACGCGACAGAGCTACGCGTGGACACCAAAATCTTGGGTTTACCCGTCAGGCTCCACGAGTGAAGAAATTTCTACTTTTGTGTTATTTCTAGCCTAAAGGATATTTAATGGTTTGGAATTGTCTTAGAGGCACGTGAAAGGCAGTAAATTTCGATCTCAATTTTGAATTTGAGTGTACAAAAATTTTAGGATTTTCCACGGGACTATTTTAGATAGTCACGAGATGTCAATTTCAGGGCCCATTTGAACTGATTAGACTTGTTCAAAATTGTTTTAAAAGCAGTCGTGGCAAATTTTAGGACGGCTATTTTCAGAAGCTGATCCGGACTATGTCAGATTTAGTTTGCTCCGGGACTAATCTTGGGTTTTGTGGTGTGTTTAGTATTGATATTCGGTGATGTGTGAAGGACAGAGGTATACTGTTTTATATGGGTCCGAGATTTGAGCCATTTTATGTGTTATTACTAGAACGTGAATAGTAATGTGAATAGTAACATGAATAGTGACACAATTTTTTTTTTTTTATGAAAATGTGTATGGTTGAATGATTCAAAATGAATTGCTCGTATTTGTTAATTAGCCCATGTGAGCTAATTTTGGTGTAATTGATTGTGGTGCATAACATGTTTTATGTGATTTAATTATGTTAATATATGCATGTGAATATATTAGTATGAATGTGCAGGGTGGCATCATGCATTCCATATGCCTTTGGGGGTAACCCTAGAAATTAGGTGTGAGTGCATAGTTGAAGTTGACCTTTGTGTTAGGTGTTTGATGGTGTGTCGTGGTACACGATTTGTGGATCAGCTTTGTAGAGGTGATTAGTGAGCTTGATTAATAGGACAAGCGATCAATGAGTATATAGGGTTAAGAAAATGGAAATGGCTCATTGCATTTCATATGCTCAGGGCACCCTAGACAATAGGGTAGTGCATGGGGGTGGTTTCTTGAGAGGATTATTCGGAGGGATGACCAACAATGTTATCTGAGTGTGTCCACTACAACATTGGAGGGTTGTCCTTATAATATCTAATCGTCGAGATGCACTTGATTGATATACATCGGGAGGTTGTCCACAAAATAGATTATCGAGATGCATCACTATTTATATCGGAGGGTTGTCGGTTAAAAACAAACACCTTTGTTTGGAAATAGTTTTCATTCACAGCGAGAATGCATGTTTGAGGAGTCAGTGAGAACTGGCGTATGGGTGTAAGAGACATAATATCATAGTTACGTATGGGTGTAAGAGACCTTGTGGTATCTGAAAGTTATGTTACTTGAGGCACGGTCATGTTTATCCACATAGACCGGGTTATGTGATAGAAATTCGGGGATTGACTTGAGATTTGTTACCCATTGACACTTGCGTTGGGTATTAAGGAGGCCGTGAGAGCTCGTGCCAGGTCGTGGTAATACCGGTGGCCGATTATCCTGATTAAGCGTATGCATGAGGCAGTCGCGAGTGACTCGGGATATATTACTCAATGACATATTGAGTGGTGGGGCCGCGAGGCTGGTACGCCAGGGCATAATGAGTCGAGTCTCATTCATGGCATGTAGACATTAATTTATACATGTGTATATTGCACTTGAATGTGTGTTTAGATTATCACGACCGGTACATGTACTTAGGTGGGGAATAGCCCTTGTAGAAGATTATCACTCTTGGGGCTTTACTCACCCATCGTGGGACCCCCTTCCGAGTGCAAGAGGTCGAGGTCTTGAACTTGGTGACTGCATTAAGACCGCACATATGAAGAAATAGGATTGTGGCTTTTTAATATATATTTTTGTAAATATATATGGGTTGTATTTATTCATATAAAATGTTGAGTAATAATTTAAACTCTTATGGACTATAGTTTTTATAGTCATGTATATGTTTGAGTATTGATGCGGGGCCCAAGTGGCCATTATTTTATTCACATATAGACCCTGCGTGGTCATTGATTATTGAGACGGGTTGTACCTTGGGTAGAGCTCCCAGTACAAAGGAGACTGCTTGATTTTTCGTGAGAGTGGTGTTGGGTAACTTGGAGCATCCCGCAGTATTCAGCGAGGTTGTGGGTTGTCATGAGACCCGGTTTTGGGGCGTCCGCAGTTAGACTCTTTAGTAACATAGAAATACTGCATGCGCGACGCAAAACTCATGGCCTTGACCAAACTCTATTCCTGTCCTAAATTGCCTTGTCATGACACAGGAAATATGTTGGCTACCTTACGTCGAACATAAATACCATGTCGTGACACAATTCCATAGTCTTGTCGACATTTACAAATTGTAAAACCACGAAATCTCCTATCCTTAACCGGGGCTCGAATCGCAGCTCCGACCTCTTGTCATGGTTTATGTGAGTCGCGACAAAGAAACTCTGCTCGCAACGTTGCCACGACGAGCAAACACGGTCCGTTGGGGAACCTTTGTCGCGACCTACAGAAACACACTTAGCATGCAATATCCTTTCTAGGCCTTTCCTGCACCTCCAGCTCTCTCTCAAATGCAGTAAATTCAATACTACTGCCTCTCTCTCTCTCTCTCTCTCTCTCTCTCTCTCTCTCTCTCTCTCTCTCTCTCTCTCTCTCTCTCTATATATATATATATATATATATATATATATATATATATATATATATATATATATTATACGGCGGTACAAAATGAGGGAAACTTTCCAACACCTTAATGAATGGATCTAAAAAAATAAGTTTTTATTACAAAACTTCTTCTGCACATATCTGGCTGGATATTCTATCCAGAATATTACAAAACTAGAAAATAAGCCAGAATCTGTCCTTCTTCCTCACTACTATGGTCTCAGATGAGTTCCTTCACCTGATGGACCTCGGGATTTAGATTCCCTTCAAGGGGGACCTCCCAATGCATGGGTTCCTCGACTCCTGCCGCCTCCTTAGGGGTAAAATCTGAAAGGGGTCATATGTAGGGGGTGAGCACGAAGCTCTGTAGGAAAATCCTCCCAAACTCAAATAAGGTTTAGAAAAGTATGGAAAACAGTTTATCTCATTTTCTTTTAACATAACATAGACATACAATTTGACATAAAATAGTGACATTTCAAACATATCTCAGAGTTTGTCTTTAACTCAAACAAGTCAAATGAATAGCGAGCCGTAAAGAAATAATGTCAGTTTCTACTAAGCATTCATTGAGTCTTTTAGGCCAGCACTCATATATGATAACCTCACCCCCTCAAGGTTCATCCTGGCGGGTAGCATGTAACTTTCTTAACCCTTCACTTCCCCTCAAGGTTATCTCTACTGTGCTCTTTGCACTCTGAGATAACCTCCACCTCCCATTAATCTTTTGTTTCTAAACATCCTGCA
This sequence comes from Tetrastigma voinierianum, assembly GCA_016808115.1. Taxonomy (NCBI): domain Eukaryota; kingdom Viridiplantae; phylum Streptophyta; class Magnoliopsida; order Vitales; family Vitaceae; genus Tetrastigma; species Tetrastigma voinierianum. The sequence goes on from JAEQBH010000386.1 coordinate 97,385, forward strand.
CTAGGAACCTCACGAGAATGAATGAGCAACCTTACGAGGACCTCCATATCACGATGTTTTCCAAACATCCTTACAGCCCTCTTGAGAGGAATTGAGCATCCTTACGGGACCTCTCCCTCCATCACGGTAGTGTTTCCCAGCTGCATCATGCAGGGAACCTCTTGAAGGAATTAGAGCATCCTTACAAGGAACCTCTCACCCACGTCACGGTAGTGTTTCAGGCTGTTCTTCTGCAGGGGAACCTCTTGAAAATTGATAAGCATCCTTACAAGGAACCTCACCATGGTCATTCTAACAACCATACAACAACATATCCTGCGAATTCTATACATATTATTGATTACTCTAATCCCAATTACAACAGATTCTCTTGAAATATCTACCAAATCTATTGTAGGCAATTTCAATAAAAAAAATTAGGATATCTGAGAGATCATAACCACGTTATTTACTACTCAACACAAATCACTATGATTTAGAAATCAATCCCAAAGACACAGTGAGAGAAGAAGTTATAATTCTCAGTACTGGGATTTTTTAAGACAAGAAAAGGGTTTAAATGGGTATCAACCTAATTTTTGCTTCGAGCATGTAATATTTGCCAAAAAGACTAGAAAATGATTCATATCTATAATATATAAACATTAATAGCCTACAACATATATATAAAATACCTAGCCTCAATGTAAGTGATTGAGGCTTCTTTAGAATCTTGTTTGTGTGAAGATCTTGAGTTTTTTGATCTTGGTCACACTAATCTCTTGTTTTCTTCCTTTCTTCTATTCTCTAATGATCTCTGGTTCAAGAGGGGTGTGGGTGAGGTGGAGTGAAAGAAAAGGAAATAGATGAAATGGACATAGGCCTTGAATTTCTTTGTTCATGGGTGAAATGGATTTATAGACCCATAAATTTCACCATGTTCATATGACTGTTTGGTTTTCTCCCAAATTACCCAGTTTTGCCGTGGGTCTCCAAATTTAATCTGTATATAGTTTTGGGTTTTTCTGTTACTGGATAATTTGCAATAATATTATTTCAACTTTAAACACTTATTTTTTCTCTTATTATTCAACCTTTATATATATTATTCTTATAATTTAGTTTAGGATGTAAAATGGGGGCGTTAAAACGAAAGCCAGTTAATTAGACGATGTTGATGGACTGACGCATGTGGGGTTTACCGCGATACAATGTCTTTGCGAAATGATCGTGGCAGTGCGACATAATCTTCTGACATACTATCGAGATGAAATTTACAAACATGGTTGCTACCGATGACAATATATTATACTACATTGCCAAAAGAATGCTCTATCTGTTTTTATAAACAGAATCAAATTCTTGTTTCAAGAAAAACATCCCAGTACTTTTTCGATCATGAAGTTGCTGGTCTAGTGTTTTTGTGCAGTAACCATTGAAGGTGGTTGTAGGATCGCCACAGAATTACCTGTGAATTTGTAGTTCAACCGACGTGATAATTATCTTCTTGACATCAACCATATGACTTTCCTTAGGGTAGGCTTGATATCGAGCACATATTTTAGCACTATAGCATAAATCTGGTTGGCTAGATGTGAGATAAAATAAACTGCCAATCATGGTTCTTATAGTGGCTTATGAACATTCTTACTTCATTCATCACGGGAAATTTTCTCATGAGTCCCAAGAGGTGTTTGACAATGAGTAGTAGTCTCTAAGACAAATTTTTTTATTGGATTTCTAGCATATTTGGATTGAGAAATGAAGGTCCCATTACCTTTTTGTTTAACATGGAGTCCTAGAAAGTAGGTTAGTTCGCCTACTAGACTCATTTCAAATTCAGTACTCATTTGCTCCAAAGTGTTCCACCAACTTATGTGGCATTGCACCAAAAACTATGTCTGTGAAACCCGAGAAAATTCAAATTTTCTGAGAAATGGTAAAATGGTAATTTCGGTTGAAAATCCAAAACTTTTATAGATCTCAGATGACAAAACGGACTTCACAGTTGAAATCGTCTCGCGAAATCTAGTTACCACGTCGAATTTCGTTGAATTCTGAGACAATTGGAATTTCACGTTTTTCGAGGCACAGAAGGTAGCGCAGGACACTTGGCACGTGTTGAGTTGCTCACAGTGCACCACGTGTCAAGTGTAGGGTGAGTTAAACAAAGGACTCAAGTGGGGCCATAGGAAACATGTGGCACCATGTAATTAGAGGAAAATCTAAGTAGATTGGATAAGTGGATAAGGGAAATCCAAGCCAACCAATGATAGGTTGACATGTGGCAAAGATGACATCTCACTTGACCCATCTTGGACCAAACCGGTGGGATGGGGAGAGAGTGAGGGAAAAAGGAAGAAAGGGAGGAAAAGAAGGAGGATTTAGAGAGAGAGACACCACCTTATCTCTAAGATTAAACAATCGGACTAGCGGTTTCGAGGGGCGGAGCAGAGGAAAGTCCTTGCTCCACGGCCAGGGAGCTTCACATAGAGACAAGGGATTCACGGAGTTTAGACCCAAACTCAGGAGGTAGAGTGTTACTCTAGGTTGTCTTGGGTTAAATCTTGTAGAAAATGGTTTGGGAGTTATGAGGCCGAGAAGCAGTAGATATTGATCCCAAAGAAATAGGATTGAATGCTTGATGAGGGGACTGTCCTTGGACAGTCCACTGCTTGATTTGGGATTGTTTAGGACAATCTGGAGCTGATTGATGGATTGAAATTTTCCATGTGGAATTGCTTGCATGTTCTTGCATGATATGAATAGCATGTTTGATGTGTGGAGAATGAGATTGTTGATGCATGCTAAATTGATGTGTTAACATCATTGTGTGAATTATATGGAATATAATTGCGTATGAACCATTAGAATTGAATATATGAATTTGCATGATTGCATTCATGTGCACGGTTACATTGCATCGAGTCGGGTGTGGGTGCATGGTATGGTTGTTCACTACTCTTGGTGAATTTGAGGTGAGCTCGTATTTTGGACGACGTCTAATAAATGACTCATGGTTCAAAACATAAAGTGAAATAATAATTAATGTGTGTTGGGCGGAGCAAGAAGGGGGCCGTTAATCTCCTCAAGTGAAAAGCCTGGAACATGGGTGTAAGAGACCCATGGCGCGTTGAAAATTTACGGCCAAGAGTGTAAGAGATCCGTGGTGTAAGCCGAAAAGTTCTGTTGCCCAAAATAAGACACACGATTAACATAGACTTCGAGTTGTGTGATAGGAGTTGGGATTGACTCGAGATTAGTTTCCCATTGGCACTTGCGGTCGTCTTGGTGGCCAAGCAAGGCTTAGTATATAATGTGTCATTGGTACTACCAGTGAAAGTTATCACACTTGGCATAGGCATGTGTGAGGGAGTCGGTGAGTGACTTGGGATATAGGCATGATGACATTTCATGCATGACATATAACATTCATGTAGACATCTTACTTAGATGTGTGGATGTTTGTGACGGGCCATTGCATGTGCATTTTAGGTTGGGAGTAGTCCATGTAGGGAAATATAACTATTAGGCATTTCTCACCCCGTCGTGGGAATAACAATTTCAAGTACTGAAGGTACACCCAGGAATGGGACACATCCGAGGCCTTAAAGACGAAGAAATGGCCAGATTTGGCCTTATTTTTGTATTTTGTAAAAATCTGGGAGGAAGACCCAGTTTTTGTAATTTGTAATTAAAGGAAAATTGTGATTAAACTCCTTTTAGTATAATGAATACATTTTGTTGAGTTTTCCAGGTTCCAATAGCCTTTGTAGCAATAAGGAAATTTTTTGTTGGTTTTATAGTATGTAAAATAGGAAGAAAAAGGTGCAGGGGACCAAATGGGGTGGGCTACTACCCATTTCTAGCTTTGGGTCATGACACTACAGGTGGTGTCATGACAAGAAAGGCCTGGCGAGCACGATAGGCGTGCTTACGCGCACGACAGAGGGCCTACATGCACGACTAGGGACCTGTGCTCACGCTCGCAGGCGTGCCTGGGAAGACCTATCACGATAGGCTTCTTTGGGTGTCTTTTCACGACAGAGGACTCCTTGTCGCGACAGAGAAGGCTCACTTTGTGTCGCGACAAAGGTCTTAGTGTCGCGACAGGGAGCTAGGCAGTGAGGGCTCTCGGTGTCTCAATACAACTTTGGTGTTGCAACAAGGGGGCTGTGTTGAGGGGTTGGTTTGTGTCGCGACACAGTCTTTGGGTTGTGACAAGGGTCGCGAATAGGGCAACAAAAGAGTCCTATCGAGACAGAGAATTCTTTAACCAGTGATGGCTTTTCCGAGTGTTTTTACGTCGTGATGAGAAGTTCCCACAATCGCGACGAGAGATGGAAGATTTAGATTCTCAGTGAATATGCTGTTACCAGTGGTCACAATGATAATGCTATGTTGTGTTTGAGATCTTTGTACCTGGATGTGACATGAGCCTTAGTCAAAAAGTACAAATTATTTACCTGAATTGCGGGTTATCACGATATCATCCATGGGCAAAATTACAATTATGTCTTGATTGCCGTTTTGTAATTGATATGCTCCCCCTCGAATATCACTGCGATCAGATCAATTGGACCAGCCTTTGTACTAACTCAGGCTGTTTTGTTCTCTCAGGACCTTAGCTAAAGCATACATACCTAGGATATTGGATCTTCAGTCACTTTGGACTGAGGCACAAACACCTCTTCGTTCAAGCACCCATTTAGGAAGGCACTTTTGACATCCATTTGATAGAGTTTGAAACAGAGAATGCATGCGAAGGCCATGAGAAGACGGATTGGTAAGGCGAAGCTACGGGGAAAATGTCTCTCAAATTCTATGCCCTTATGATTGTACCTAAGCCTGTTTAGGTATGGTATGGTGATATTCCCATTTTCATCTGATTTTTTCTTGAAGATCCATTTAATTCCTATGACGTTGGCATTTTGTAGTCAAGGTACTAGATCCCATACTTCATGCCTTATGAATTGACTCAGTTCTTCATGCATTGAAATAAGACAATATTCATTTTCCAAAGCTTCCTTGATGTTTTTAGGTTCAATGGAGGAGTGTAGTATGTGCCCCAATCATTCTCTCAATTAACCATTTCTCCTACATTAATTCTGCTTTACAAGATTCTATATGATGTTTCTTCATGATGAGATGATCCTTTTTATGCAATCTAGAGGCTTCTTGAATAGACCCCTTAGCGCTTGTCACAAGGTTCTCGGACTAGAGAGATGGTTCATCGGAAGATGCGAGGCATTTCTGTGTGAAACAGTCTGTGCTGAATGTTGCGTCATTATGGGCATTTGTCAGCAGTGCAACGTTGTGAAACTTTGATCTATTCAGTGTTTTAATTTTATGGGGTTGATTCCTATCGTTAGTGATCACATTTGTTGTTCATAGTGCATTTTTATCATTTTGTTGAACACCTATAAGCATATTATGGAAGTATCTAGACATTACCTCATCACTTTGAATCATTGTCTTATGTTCTCATCATTATTTCAAATATATTTGCTTTAGTTCACAAAAATATTGAGTTAGTTTCTTACTCTCCATATTTGTTAATTGTGACAGTCCAGTGAGTCTCTGTTTAAATTTGTAACAATGTTTGAGAGACTTAACTATAATTAAACAAGAAAGTTCTTTGTACAGACAGTGACTTCATTTCTTGCAATGTTCAGTTCTTCCTTTCAATTATCCCATTATGTTGGGGAGTTTCAGGAGAAGAGAATCCATGCCTTATGCCGTGTTTGTTGCAAAAATTGACAAAGTGGGAATTTTTAAACTCCCTCCCATGATCACTCCTTTGTATAACCTTTACTAAGCAATAAGAGATTTTCAAGCTCAATTTTATAAGCGAGGGCTTGAACACATCAAAAATTATTATGACTTTTTTGAGAAAGTGCTTCATGAATGTCCCCAGAAAGTTATAATCCTGACAGTGCAGCCTTTCCTCCCAAGGCTTTCAACATGCGTGGTCCATAAGATCGTGTGAGATGAGTTCAAGAACTCTTTTGGTAGAGAGATGTTGTGTCACCTTGCTTAGGCGGCCGGTTGTTTCCCCCGATTGACGCGAGCAATTTTCCAACATCGGCTTTTCATCTTAGAGATTCCTAGTGACATAGTTTTTATTAATTATGTTTGTTTTTTTTATGAATAATGTGGCTAGTCATTCTCTAAATCTTGGTTGACAATGAGACAGTGCAGCAGTTCCTAATGAGTGACATATTACCGGTCAATACAGTGACCTTTTTGCTTCCATGCTGCAGTTGGTGTGACATTCAACCAGTTTCTTTAGTATTTGAACAAGAAAGTTACGATCATAGTTGATTAATCTTGATGAGGTTCAAGCGCAACACATTCTGATAGAACATCTCTAGTTTAGGCATATCTGGAATTTTCAGAGAGCCACTTCCAAGAATTGTGCTTTATCGCCATCTCAAGATATTCTGATTCTATTTGTAGTTTGTAATTGGTGAAGTTACTGTTAGTTATAATAACTTGTTTGCCACTATCAATACCATTACCTAGACCTTCATATTTAGAGATGTCTTTTGACGATAAGCACCTCCATCTTCCTTATTATCACACATTAACATGATGCTCTTATTTGATTTAGCTAATCGCTAATACTTGTACTTGTAGCTACGATACCCAGCAACTTGTAATGGTCGAAATGACAACTTGTAAACACTCTACCCGCCACCTAATGTCAAGCGAGGGTATCATATATTTTTCTTCTTTTATTTACTTTTCTCGTTTATATGAGCTATAACATTCATTCATATCTTGTTGGTAATTTGCTTGTATATTATGTAGCGTGAACTAGATAATTCAAAGCTCCATAATATAATGGAGTGTTGACATATACAAACTTTACAATGCTTACAAAAGTAAAAAACACCTTGAAATGAAATAAGAAAGGTCTTGAGTGGGCACCTAATATTGTGTTGACCTCGATTGTTGATGCGGATTGTCTGGTATCTATATTTTATTGTGCATCATTATGGATGAAACACAGTGCTAAGCTTATAAGCTTAGTGGGAATAATACTCGTGGGCATTACTAATAAGGATCATCACACTTTAGACACATCCATATATATTAACTATATATATATGTATGCTTATTCATATTTTATACATGTCATTTTTACACATACTTGTCTGTCATTACTTTTAACATATTATCATATTTCATTTCTTATCATTGTTCATATACATTTCACTTCTTGTACTTGTTATGGTATCTTGTAAATCACATAAGCGATCTTATGCTATACATATCATTTCATATCATGTCATATCATAATCGATCATTTATATTCTTATCGTGGCATATTTAATGCACCAACGCCTCGTGAAGTGGATTGTGAAAACTATAGGCTGAAGGCATAACTGCATTTATCAGTATCTTGAGACAATGACAAAATGTAAAATTTGGCGACATTATTATGCGAGACTTGACCTCTGCAGGAACTGAGGTGTTGTTATCATTATGCGAGACAATGAACATCTATAAGGGCCCAGTGTATATTATTGGCAGGGCCAATGTCGATAATCTTTGCGAGACTTTTTCTCCACCCAATAGGCATGCCCATTATACTTCAGTAGGGTTATAAGCAAACAATCCATTTCTTTTATTTCATTTTCAATATATATCTCATATCCTCGAATAACTATTGTTATCTGATAATCATATGCAATATTTTCAATCATTTCCGCATGCTTATTTATTCATGTATCATTTAGACATTTATATACGTTTACTTATGCATTATTTGGACATTTATTATTTCATCCCTTAACCAAGGGATAACACTTCATTTATTCATATAATAATCCGTCGAAGCAAGCCTCAATCAACCGCAATTAAATATGGTCGACTTAAGAAATTACAAACCGGGCTTGAACCGACCGAAGCGATGATCGATTGTTTTCCCTTAGTACGATGGTTGGAAGCTATTGCATCCAACCGGAAGACTTATTAATTAACTGGTCGATCGGTTTCTTCGTTGCCGAGTTGGATACTCTTTTGCATCAAGCTGGATATTAAATATCGATCAATCGATCCAAGCTGGTTCTTTGTTGTTCAAAGGTGGGGATGCTCACGCATCATCCAACCAAAATATTCGATTGACCAACAAGTCGATCGGTTCATCCCAAAACCAAAAAAAAACTCATTTTTGCATTTGGGAAAGACACCAAACAGCCCTTAGGTCTTCTACAAGCCAAAGATGGCTCCCCAAATGGAAAATAAGGCACAAAACTTATCTCATACAAATCAACAACAATTCTAGTAGGATTTTTCCTACTCCGCTTAGACCAGGAGTGACTTAGGATTGTTTCCTAACCAATAAATCCATTTCCTCACACCAATCTCATACAAGTACGCTATGCACATGTAGATTCCATACTAAAATTCCATACCTTGCTTTCTTCTTCTTCTTCTCTTCTTCTCTTCTTTCTTCTCTATCAGAAGCCTCATCTACAAGGCGAGAAATAGAAGTTTCATAGGCCTTGTTTGATGCAATACCACGTTTTGACATTAAATTTCACTTTTCTTGTTGGTCATTATTTCATTCTAATTGCAATTCAACTTATTCATAATTCCACTTTAGCATATAATCTTATTATGTTATGACCCTTGGGTCCTCAATGTCAAATTACCAATTTATCCTTGGCTTTTGTATTAATCTCGGGTTCTTATCATTTTTCACTTTTTGCACTTAAATTCCTGAAAATGCATATTTTACTTATTTTATACCCTAAACATATAATAAAACTGTCAAGGTATAATTTGGGGTGTTACATGTTTTGTTTTAGAATGCTGCACTTGTTGCCTTATCTTTTGACGCATCAAGAAGTGGGTGAATTCCTTCATGATATGTCCCAGTTTTCGACAAAAGTAGCACTTGAGTGCTGGTAAAGGCTTCTTCCTTTTGTGATAGTGATTTTTACCTTTATGGGATGATTTTGTTGGGATCGGAGAGTTGGTTTAATGAACTTTCTCCCTTGAACCCTAGACCTTCATGATCTTTAGTTATTTTTCCTATTACTAATATCTACTCCAAGGCTGTGGTACCAGAATTCAACAAGCACATAGTCTTCTTAATCTGCTCCAATTCGTTCAAGGTCTCTTCCTGTTTAGATAGCTTGTCATGAAGCACATTGTTCTGTTTGACAAGTTCATCTTTCTTACTACATAGTTGGGAAAAACGCTTATGCAAAACCTTGTTCTCATTAAGGGCCTCCATCAGTCTCTTATACATGACCTTGTAGGAGTGTACTCATATTTCTTTATCATCACTACTGTCTGTGCTAATTGTTTTAGCATTTGTTGCAACACCTGCCATGAGAGATTGGTAGGGTGATGAAGCATATGATGCGACATCTACAGAGGATCTTTTGTAATAGCCAGACTTATTAAGACCACAAGGTCACTGAAGGTTTCCTCTCGATCCTCAAACTCTTCATTACTCCAGGTTACTGTATAAGACTTGTTTTTCTTACAGGTGTTGGCACACTAAGCCAAAACATGGCCATACCCTTTGCATTCCTGGCACTGAATTCCCTTAATCTTGTTTGTTGGTTCCATGTTACCTCCAAGAAACATGTTTGCTTTAAAGGGAATCGTGGAAGGATTAGAAGAAAAAGTTATATTCTTGGGTTAATAGGTACCTTTTAATTTCTTGTTCATCTTTCTAGCCACTTGGTTGAAGTTTTTCTTCAGAAGTGCCTTAGATTCTGTAAGGTCATCTCCTTCTTCCCTCAACTTGTTGTGGTTTGACTTGGACAACCACTGTTCTCTTCCTCTATTTCTTATCTTCTTCAAGTTCCATTTCAAAAGTCCGAAGAGATCCAATCAGTTATTCAAGCTTCATGGTTTCAAGATTCTTTGCTTCCCCAAAGGCAACGGCCTTGTAAGCAAACCTCTCTGGTAGTTCTTAAAACCTTCCGTATGAGCTTTTTTTTTTCCCCAATATAAACGAATCATTTGAGATGATGCTTATTTTGACATGATATTACCCGATTGTCTCGTTCTCCTTCGAAGATTCTTGAATTTAGAGATCAAAAGCTCTATTCTAGATTTTCACACAGCAGTGGTTCCTTCAAACTCGACTTACAGAATGTTCCATGCATCTTTGGCAAACTCAGTGGCTCAAATGTTTTTGAATTGTGTAGGACTCACCCCATTGAAGAGGCATTGAAAGCTTTCCGATTGTTGGATGACTTCTTGTGTTCTTCCAATGACCATTCAAGTTCACTTTTGGGTTTTTTCGTTTCTTAATTCGTCTTTCTTGGTGGGAGGAGTCTAGCCGGTCAATATTTCTTTCCAGGGGAGTTCGTCCATAGATTTGATGAATGCACGCATACAGGCTTTCCAGTACCCATAGTTGGTCTCGTCCAACAGAGGGGGACGAACAATTAAGCCACCTTCTTTCAAGAGATCCATCTAGAACTTAGAGGCAAATAGTAAGAAAACCTTTGGAATTCACTTAGTATCTTAGAGTGACTTGCTTTGACACCAATTGAAAAAATAAAGACTGTTTGTTATGACAGTAATTCAAGAGATATTACACCAAATGGTGTGACACTATCATAAGTGTTGCAACCAACTCTATTATGTTATTTAGTATCTTGCACAAACTCACACACAAAGGAGGAAACATATATTGGTTACGCGATTCGACAATTGCCTATGTGTGCGTGGTTGAGCCTAGATGTAAGGTATTTCACTATATATCAATTAGGTTACACGTTGGTCTTAAGTGAGACAAGGCTCCCCCTTTCTCATAGCCGGCTTCTCCTAACTATCGCATAGAGAATCATATAAATAAGCTCCCCTTATTTCCCATACTCATTTGGACTTCCGAGTGCCCAATCACTCCATCTCTATTAGAGAAAGCATACTACTCATAATCAAGGATTAGGCGGTACCTGCAGTTGCTTTTTCTATAAACAGCTCCTCTAGAAAATTCTCCTTTGTGTGTTGAATTGGTGATCTATGAAGGTCCTTACTTGTCCTTTTTAAACACACATTTGGCAATCTTTACTATGAACGAAATCTTCAAATTTCCAAAATCGTTTTACATGCCAGCTATCACTAGTTGATATCATTCCTTATTCATGAAGTATAATATTTTCTTTTCCAAAGAAGTCTCACATAAGAGATCTCAATTTGCTGAGATTTTATTGATTTAGAATATGCATAATTTTCCTTTTATACTTCCTTGATCAATACGTTGAAGATTGACTTCTGATTTTGCTTAATATCTACCCTTGATTTGAAGAAAATCTCCCATATGCACGTGAGGTCCAACTAAGGTAAGATATGCCTTACCTTTTGTTCTATCAATAGGCGAGACACAACTAGTTGGGGAAAGGTGTGTTACACAGTTTGTTGTATCATCTCCTCCTACAACATCTGAGGCACCAGGGCTAGATGGACTTGAAACATTCATTTTATCTTTGACATGGATTGTGCCAATATCGATACTCCAACATGTACTAATGTAACACCCCAACTCCGAACCAAGGGCATTACCTTTCATTCATATATAAGGCTCTAAAATCCCACCTTTAAACCACACTTTCAGAATTTATGTTTATGAATCTTGTTTGTCCAATATATGCTCACAAGAAGAATTAAATTAATTTCATAAAATCAAAATCTCCCAAAGGCATAAAACCTTCAAAAGTATAACAAAATGTCATTGAACCAACATCTTCCAACATGATAAAATTTGCAAAACTAATAATCTTAAAATGTAACATTCTAGCAACACGCTAAAATCCTTCTAATGAAAGTTTGCAAACATTAATTCCCAAAGCATTAAAATAGTCAAACAATCCTAAGTCTTTCCAACAAATACCAACTCAAAAATAGTTCTCAACTTCCATCCATGCCTACCCCAAAATCACTATTCGCCAAGGTTTAGGACACCTGAAAATGATCAACAATAAGGAGTGAGCTAAAAAGCCCAATAAGGAATGTTAATAAATTTTCATGGATCAAATATTTTAAATTTACAAAATTGGAGATATAACATATTTTTCTTTTCCTCATAAATCTCATAAAATCCTTGAGTACAAATAAATAAGATATAAATATATTTCAAACTGATGTTCATCATATTTCTTGTTTCTCAAACAATTCCATACCATAATCAAATACACAAATATTTTAAAACACATATACTCATGGTTCTCAAAAGATTTGTTTCAAATAAAATGTCAACTATTCTAACCCTTTGACAAGGGCTGTTCCAAAATACTTACACTCTTGGTTCTCAAAACATCTGTCTTTCAAATAAAATGTCAACTATTTTAATCCGCTGACAAGATCCATTTTGTCAACTACTATAACCCATTTACTAGGGCTAGATTTGTTAAGTTTATACCCATTGACCGGGCCCGTATTTGTCAAGTTTATACCCATTGACAAGGGTCGTATTTGTCAAGTTTATACCCATTGATAGAGGTCATATTTGTTAAGTTTATATCCATTGACGAGGGCCATAAAAACCAAAGTTAAATATTCCCTTAATGTTTCAAAATTCATAAAAATACAAAAATATATCTCCATAACTTTCAATCCCTACCATGAACATTTTCAAATCCATTTTCCAAACAAAACTTGTATTTGATCCATGCATGTAATTTAAACAGTACAAATTCTCAAAACTCATAACCACATATAATGACAAAATATTTTGTTTCCTTAGGAAGCGCATTAATCTTCCTTACCTCAAAACAACTCAAAGTCTTGGAATGATACCACTCTACCAATTAAAACTCAATTAAGAGTCTCGTCCTCGACAAATAAGCAAAAAAAAAAACTCATTATTATCCGCACTGTATTTCTTTTTCTTCAATGTTATTTTAATTTTATACGTTGTCTATTTAAACTTACCATTATTATTATTATTATTAATGTATTATTATTATTATTATTATTATTACTCTTTGAATAATTTGCTCTCAATTATTACTCTCTTTTCCAAAGCTAATTTAAAAATGTGGTTGATCACTACCCAGTTTTGCTCAATATCTCAGCTATCAAGTCATAAATTCTGATCTTCACCGTTCATAATTTAGATCAAATTCTTATATAAAACATATCCAAAATTCAACAGAATCCAATGGTTAAATAAGGAGAACAAAGGCTTACACTAAACTTTCAAAAACTGAAACCGATTTCAGAAACTGCTTGTTCTAAATGAGTATAACTCTCATATGAAATCAATAAACATGATCAAAACCGTTCATACCGTAGATCATTGTCCTATCTCAAATATAGCCAAAATTAAAAGCAATCCAACGGTTGAATAAGGAGAATGAAGGCTTACACTGATCTTACCGAATATAAAACTAATTTCCGAAAGTGTTTTCTTTAAACAAGAATAACTCTCAACTCAAACTTAAAACATGATCTTCATCGTTCGGATTGTAGATCATTCTTTTATCTCAAACATATCCAAATTCTAAAGCAATCCAAAGGTTGCATAAGGAGATATCATAAATCTCCCAAAACAGTACAAAACCTTTTCACTTACCTTTCTTCTCTCAAAGATTTTCTTCACTCCTAAACACATCGCATGCTTCAAACTAGAGAGGGAAAAAGAAATACTTACTTGGAGTGGATGTTTCTTCAAGCTTAAAATCCTCATTTTGAAACCCTAGCTCACCTATCATCTCCTTGAGAGAAAAATAAAGAAGGTTAGGATTGTGTAGGAAACTATTTTTGTTTCTTTTTAGCAAAACTTTTCTATTTTTTTTTGTTAAGAGCCCCCTTCCAACTTTGAAAATTTGCATTTTAGCCTTCTTGTGCTGGAATTTTTGTTTTGTTATTTAGGGAATTGTACATTTCCTCATTTAAAGAAATTTAATCCTCTAAACTTGATATACCTTGGTTATAAAACAGGTTCGGGTACTGCAACTGTCATTTTCTGCATGGATTATGGCTAGAGCTAGATGCTGCAACCGTCTCTCTTTAGAAATACTCAGAATAATTCAACAACACGTGCTTGTGCATAATCGCAGTGAAGAAATGGAGTAGAAGAACAAATTAAGCAAGATATGGTGCCAGTCAAGAAGTAAATATGGTGCAGTTTTCCAAAAATGGGACAAAAGAGCACTGAAGGGTGATTACAAGAATAGAAAATGATGTTTTCGTTTGCCTTTGAGGGTTGCCTCAAGGGGTAAATATGTGGGATGGGCTACGTGAGGGGATGGGAGCCGTGGCGAAGCCAGGATTTTTGTTTAGGTGGGACACCATATATTATACAATGTTTTTAACGAAATTTTTTTTTTTTAATTCGTAGGCAAGTTAAAATATAGTAGAAGATCAATATTTTTGTTTTTTAATTTAAATCAATAATGAGAATAAATTTTAGGCATAGTTATGGATTTTTAGAGAAGAATGGTATAATATGGGAGCATGATACAGATTATAGTGGAATAACGAATCTATGGATATGAAATTAAGGGTGGTTGGAAAATCATATATAGATGATGATTTAGGCTATGTTTGAATCCCGGAAAATTGGAGGAAAAATAGAAAAGAAAGAAAGTAGGAAGGAAAAGAAGAAAAAAAGAAAAGTCAAAATAGAGTTAAGTGAAAAACATTATTTTCAATTGTTACTTAGAGATAATTTTATTTACATTAAATAATTTAAGAATGTAAGATTTTGAATAATTTTATTATATTTAATTGTTATGATTTTTATTGAGAATCAGGCGTAAAAAAAAAAAAAAATTCATGTTTTTTAATATTCATTTCTTAGTGCTTTTTGAGAAGCAAGCAGAACTTTAGGGTCTGTTTGTTTATGGTTTTTGAAAACTATTTTATATTCTAAAAAATGAGAACAAATAAACAACAAAAAACACCTTTGGTTATCATTTTTTGTTCTAAAAAATACAAAGAACACAAATTAAAAAAATTAAATTAAGAGAACAAGAACAAATTTTAGAGAATACCAAAATTATTTTCAAAAACTGTTTTCAAGAACTATTTTTAAAAACAACCAAACAGGCCCACAAACTGTTCTCATCACATATTTTTATCAGATGTAATGATTGCATCATTGGATAATCATCAAAGAAGCAAGACATTTCCAACTTGATCTCCCATACAAATTATAATACCGGAGAGTCATTTTCTGCATGACCGGAGGTAGATGCTCTAACAAATCTCTCATAGACATACTCGGAATAATTCAGCAGCATGTGTTTGTGTCATAATCCAAGTGAAGAAATTTGGTAGGTAGAAAGAACAAATTAAGAAAGATATGGTGCCGGTCAAGGAGGAGGTAGATATGGTGAAGTTTTCCAAAAATGGGACAAAAGATCAGTGAAGGGTGATTACAAGAATAGAAAATGATTTTTTCATTTGCCCTTGAAGGTTGCCTCAAGTGATAAATATGTGGGATGGGCTCCCGGAAGGGGATGGGAGCAATGACGAAGCCAGGATTTTTGTTTAAGAGAGGCACCATATATTATACAATGTTTTTTTATACATTTTTTTTTATATATGTGTATCATTTTAATATATGTTATATTATATAAAAATTATATAAATTAAATATATGATATTAGTATAAATAAAATTAAAAGTCAATATAATTCAACAAATATATGATTCATCATACTTTATGATATTATTTCTCAATATGAAAAAAGAAAAGATGTAAGATGTCACTATAATTTCCAATAAGAATATATTTATTTCCAATTTCACAACAAACTCTTATGATCAAGGTATAGTTTAGTAGAAATAAAATAACATAACAAAATTCCAATGTATTCATTTATCATCATCATAACATGTTCTAAAATATTTGATAAAACTAAAATATAATGTTAACTTAACATGAAGCTTTAATAACAAATCAAAATTTATTTTTAATAATAAATTTGATATTAAATATAAACTATTATTAAGCACACAAATTTCTCTCCCTTTTTTTAAGAAATGAAAAGCACATAAATTTATCATTTATTCATATAATATTTCAATGAAATCTTAAAAATATAAATAATAAGAAACTTACAAAACTTACAAAATTTATCATCATCATAACATTCCTTTTTCTACAATATATATATATATATATATATATATATATATATATATATTTATATTTAGTTTTCTAAGATGAAAGGTTGCCTTTGTGGTTAATTGTTAAAGTTGTGTTCTTAAGATCACAGAGAAGGCTTTAGTCACAAGAAAATTAATTTTTTTCAAGCTTTTGAAGAGGCAATAATAGTTTTTCAAGGAATGTGAAAAAAAAAAAAAAAGTTTTTCAAGGGGTATTGATACTTGCACAAATATTTTGAGGGACTAATAGTTTTTCAAGGGCATTGATCCTTGCACAAAGTTGTTGAGGGGCATATGCTCCACCTAGGCTCATCTTTGGCTCCTTCAGTGGATGAGAGGAGGTTTGAGTTCAATCCTACAACGTCAAAGTGGATAGATGCCAAAAAAAAAAAAAAAAAAAATTTGTTTTCATAAAAAGCAAAAATACTAAAATTTAATCATTTGAGGAAATTCTAAAAAGCTTGATCATTTGAGGAAATAATTTCCAACG
Organism: Tetrastigma voinierianum; assembly: GCA_016808115.1. Taxonomy (NCBI): domain Eukaryota; kingdom Viridiplantae; phylum Streptophyta; class Magnoliopsida; order Vitales; family Vitaceae; genus Tetrastigma; species Tetrastigma voinierianum. Next base: position 113,949 of record JAEQBH010000386.1, read on the forward strand.
TGCCTCTAATCAATATAATAAAGACACAAGCCCTCTTATTAATCTAATTAAACTAGGTTCCCAATTAAGTTTCAATTTGGACCTGAGTTATCATCGAACATGTTGGTGAGATGGTTGAACGACACAGTGTGTAACGCACAAAGATCGTCAAACGAACAAATCTCCAAGCAAAGTCTCAATTAAGAAACCATAAACATAATCTCAAAGAAATTTAGCAAAGTTTACTAGGTTTTGATTAGTGAATAAAAAAAAAATCGCTTTCAAAGATAGAATAACGAAGTATTTATAGAGACTCAAATGAATCCTTGCTAAACAAAAATCTTGCCTAAACAAAGGAAACTATAATACTTGATGGACAAGAAAAAGTAATTAATCCTAATTAATCGAATAAAACAATTAAAAAAATAAAAACTCTTAATTAATTAAAATTATTAATAGGTGTCCTCATCATTCACCTCCACTTGTGAAGAACTCGTCCTCGAGTTACTTTTAGATATCCAAGGCTCATATATTGATCAAGCATATCATCCAACTTTAGATTAAGAAATCTATATCCAATGATAATTTTGTTGATCGCTCTACTGTCAACACACATCCACCAACTTCTATATTTCTTAGGTGTCAACGAACATGAGCTCATGCTAGCTTGAATATACCCCTTGATTCCCTTAAGATTTTTTTCTTCTTGGAACTCATCCTATAATGAGGCACATTAGGAAGAGAAGCACTTGGAATCAGATCTATATGGTGTTGCATGTTATGCATAGGATGTAACTATGTCGGTAGATCCTCGAGAATCACATCATCAAACTCTTCCAACAAAGTCTAAACCTCCATCGGAATTTGAGCCCCAACTAAATTTGTACTTTCTTCTCCTTTACGTATCTGATGCTTGCAAACTATACTTACACTGCCCATAAGTGAGGATGGATCATGAGAACAATAATAGTTAGAAAGTTCCTTCTCTCCACTTGTAAAGCCTTGGGTTTGGTTCTCACTTTCTAGTAAAAGCGCATGATATTTTTGAGAATTTAAAATCTTTTGAAGATTGGCCAGTGGAAAATAAGTGAGACTTTTTCAGGAGATCATGAAAAGAAAATAGAGAAACTTGGGGAGCAAACCTTCCTAATGGAGATGTGGATAGTTACTTGAGGAGGTGGGGAGAGTGGAGAAAATACAAGACTTGGACAGTTCTTCAAGGGCTTCTATTAAAGGAGGAGAGCTCTCACAAGGAAAGGAACCAATCAACCAATGAATAAATCAACCCAACATTAACTTAAGCAATGTCAATACATGGGTGGCACCATAGCTTTCAATTAGCTTTCATAAATTTCAACACTCTATTTCCAAGTCCTAGTAAAGTTCTTTCAATTATTCAGCACATTTCAGCAATATATTTTCAAGTTCTGGTCAAGTTTCTTTCAAATTTTCATGTTTATGTTATTTTCAGGAACCAAACATAGTCTAAAAGTGCTGCCATGCCCATTGAGCAAGGTTCATATGCTCGTTCCCCCTATTAGCTTCTCTCCCTGTTACCAACTATAAAAGCACTACTCCAAAGCCGTACACATCGATGTACTTTTCCATTAATATATATCATCAAAATGCATCATGAGAAAGAAATTAAAAATTGAAATTCTGGAATTATATATACATATATACATTTGTCATTTAATTACCGGGGGCAATATATCCAAAAGTGCATGCAACCACAGACATTGTTTCTGCAGGGTCTTCTTTCTTGGCTAATAGCATTTTGGCCGATCCAAAATCTGCAATTTTTGTATAAAATTGGAAGTCCAATAAGATGTTGCAGGACTTGACACTTCGATGAATGATTGGGGGAGAGCATTTATCCAAGCTTTGATTCTCCATGTACTCATAAACAAGAAGCTTTGAGGTTTCACTCGAACTGCAGCATAGCAACTTCACTGTACAAAATTAAAATTTTATTACCTTTCATCACTCTTGTTCGAACAATATATAATTTCTTATTCTTACGTTCTTTAACTTAACAAAATAGAAGTACTCTATAAATAAAGATAGGGGAACTCTTAATAATAAAACTCTTCTACTTAATTTAAAAACTAAATCAAGCAATCAAAGTAGAATATTCTTTTAGACTTGTAAACACAGAATCCCATTATAGTATTTATATAGTTAATTCCTAATTCCAGCTTTCACTTCCCCGGGCTCAAAATATATCTCCTCTCACGGCCTAGCATGATGTACCCTAGGACGCATGGAAACCAGCAATCAGAACAAGAAAATAAGCACTAGTTCAACACCATCATAAAAAATGAGAAAGCATCATGTTTCAAAACTTCAAAGCAATTCAACCAAAATTCATCACCCTATATGCCTAATACTGATTAATAGGCTTGGAAGTTGAGTGTGTCCAAAAAATTAACATGTGAAAAGCCATTGCAATAGCTTGCCCTCATAACAGATTGATTTCATTTTCAAATGTTCCACAGAAAGGAATATGCCATAGAACAAAACCGGCCTCAACTTCATTGAGAAAAAAAAAATCCTCTTTACACAAAGGATAACCAAAATGGTTGTCAATTGAATACAAAATTCTAAAAAGCCTGGTCTAGGAGATGACTTAAGAAGGGAATTAGCAACAAGCCATTTTGTCAATTGAATACAAAATTCTAAAAAGCTTGGTCTAGGAGATGACTGAAGAAGGGAATTAGCAACAATCCATTTAGCCATGCTCAAGTTAAAACACTGCCTTCTTGCTGACTGCTTGGAATATTTCTGCAAATTATTGACTTGCCTAACAATAAGTTACTTGTGGTATTTTTTCCACAATTTCCTCTGGGTGGATCTCTACAGAGGCTGGAGCTGTCAGAATCAGATTTTCAAGGTATTTGCCAAATTTCATGGGTAAACTTGAGATGTTGTCCTGGATACAGATTGAGCATAGTAATTTAAATTTCATAGCTGTAAAATTTCAAAAAAAGCAAGCTCAAATCAGACATAAAGTCCTAGTGAAAAAATTAACGATTCAAAACTTTATTTTCCTGTCATTTTCTCAGCATCCAAACGTTTGTGTATAACCTTGAAGTCAACTAATTGAAGGAAAAAAGATTGCAAAGTACCTTAAACTGGAGATCAGCATGGCGCAGGCTTTTGTGTCCGAAGAGACTGAATGCTTTGGTGCTCAATCGAAATCCTGCGTTTTGTTCAGACAGAAAATTGGGGCTGCAAAGCTACATGAGATGAGTCGGCTATTAACATAAACGAGGACAAGTAAGAATAGGAAATATATATAACCAATGACTATATATATATATATATATATATATATATATATATATATATATATATATATATCAGAAACAAGAATAAATATATTAACATCCAAATAAAACAAGAAGGATGAAGAATCTATGCAAAGATTTAGACCTGCCACACATACACCACGTGAATTCAATCTCATCATTTGACCCAAAAGTGTAAATGAAAAATCAGAGAGATAGAGTATCCTATGCTTTCTTGAGACAAACTGCAGCCAAACCATATAAGCTCCACTTGACTGCAGCTGTATGATCAAATCTGGGAGCTGGAGGTGTCTATCTATCAAAATATAAGAAAATGAAGCAGAACACTTCTGAAAGCAAGTTGGTGGCTGCTTATAAAAGTAAATTAGATGCTTTCGTTGCCTCCACAACAACCCAAGTCATTGTATCTAGATCAAGAACATGGACATCATTCAGCAGATGTCTGCTCCTATATTCTCCACCAAATATTATCAATCTAGAACCAATCAAGTGTTACATATTGTCCCCCACAAACAACCCGAAATATACTCCATAAGCATACCAACCATCAAATCCATAGCCAACAAATAATAATACAAATGAAAAAATTAATAAGAGAAAAATACATTGAGAGTCATTATCACACATCTAAAATATTGTAAGAAGCAAAGAAAGGGGCAACTCTCACTTGGATATCAGAATTACCTCAACAACTCTCATGGCTGCAGAACTAAAAACCTTTGTTATTTTTGATGAAGATGGATTCCTTTACATTAATGGGACAAAGGAAATATTAAGCACAATGGATATCAATTTTATGTAACTCTCCATCATCCACTATTGATGTAGGTGGGAATATTATTCTTAATGTAAACAAGTTTGAATGTAAATGCAGAGTGGCTCAGCAGAACTAGAAGCAATACTTCTGAGTCATCCAGTGTTCTTGATGCAGCAGTCCTACCATGCATATATCTCTCTAAACTCCATGTTTTGATTCATTCATTTGATTTAGCATATCTATATTCAGATGAAACCAGTGCTTGACCATTCTTCTTTATAGTGATGCCACCGAACCCCTGCCAAACAAGTATGAAAAAAAAAGCTGGTGTAACTTGTCAAATGAGAAAATAAATTATGAACAACAAAAAGGAAAAAAAAGAAATTGAAGAAATGCAATCCCTTCAACCTCTGTAAAATGAAACACAATAGTATAGATTTGCAGAGGGAAAAAGCAGACCCGTTTGGATAAGGACAAGGAATTAAAAGCAAGAAAATTTTACAACTGAATCAAATATCCTAAAACAAACCAGACACAACTTCAGTTTTTTTTTCCAAAACACAAATTCCAAATCCAAAAATAAAACAAAATCCAGATCAAAATCTAGCAAAAGGGTAGATTGCAAAATTAAACTCTTCAGTGACATATTGCAAAATCCAAACCAATTAAAAAACAAGTACGAACCGAAGATCGAAGAGAAGGCTAGACAGAGGTTCTCCTACATCTCTTGGTTCATTGGGTAGAAACAAAAGCGAATCAGATTCAAAACCACAATGGAGAAAATGAAACCTTAGAGTGAGAGATTGAAAGGAGAGCACGAAAAGGGAAGTGACAAGAGCGCGAATAGTGTGCCTCTAATCCTTCTGGGAGCTCGACAAGAGCAGGGTAGACGAATGGGAGGAGAAAAGACAGGTCGAGATGGTGAGTCCCACTTCTGTTTCCCACTACTTAATCCCTTTACCATTTGTGGGAGAGATGGAGGTCGATGAGGAAGGGGGGGATGAAGGAGGGGAAAGTGCAAGTCTCTATTGGCACATACATGTATAGTCGTGGTTTGTCAAGGCCAGCCTATTGGGTCCATGCAGTGGCAGTTTTCAGGTTATAGAGCATATGGGCCTTCTTGATCTCCTCATTAAAGGTTAGAAACAATTTTTTGGCATAGCTGATCCAATAACCACGGTAATATGTATTTTTAGTTATGAATTATAACAGCCCAGCTAAGAATTAGCACCACTACAGCTCATTTTTGTAGTGAGTGGTTTCTCTAATCATTTTAAGTACCTTTTAGAGTCATGGTTCATATGAACTATCAAGATAGGAAGCAGAAATCCTTATATATGCTAAATTACTTGAGGACACAACAAGTTTTAACACATATATATATCATTAGAACTGCATGTATCTGGATATTAATCAAGATTGATACCTTGATATGAATCTATATATTATTATGCTGAGATAACAGGAGGAAAAAAGATCTTGTGTAAAGAAAAAATTAGTTGTTTGGTACTGTGGAGTATAAAGAAAAAATGGTATGAAGAATTATTTTCTTATATTTGATTGTCTTACGAAAAATACCAAAAAAAAAAAAATCAGACATAAAGACCCATGACATACCTGACGCGCATTGCCAAAAGATGTTCTCTTTGTGTACTCCTAATTATCCAGATTCGATTACAACTTCCTTTGAACTAATTGCCATATTTTGAAGCAGTCCATACACCAACAGTTTGATTCTAATCTTCATGAGTTCAGCTACCACATATTTCTGTCATCCTCTCCTCAGGTGAATCAATATTTGTTCTAAAGCTAAGCCATAATGGAGGGACAACATCATAGCTTTGTGGCAATCAGTTCTTCTTGTTCTCTACACAACAAGTGCCAGCATCAACAACCTCTATCACAGAACTGGAGTATGACTCCACCCAAGTCTTCAAGGTTACATCCTCGGTGAACATTTCATCCGTAGGCTTCTTCCTCGCAAACACTTCCATCAACAAGATCCCATAGCTATAAATATCGCCCTTCGTGGATACTATCCCATCTGACCCATACTCTGTATGCAGATGTTAGTTTTAATAAAGTCAAAAAAATTGAAACTACAAAGAAAATGTTAATTATTATTTATAGTATAATAACATATGAGTAGTGAAGAACTTTACCTGGTATATATAGCCCTCTGTACTTCAAAGATCTGGTTTGTTTCCTAGACTCTGTTTCAAGTTAAGAGAGTCAGATCGAAGCTCGGCAACGCAGAGCAACCTTGTCATCATCTAACAAAACATTACTGGGCTTCAAGTCACAGTGCACCACAAGGCTTGAACAATCGTGATGAAGGTACTCCAATGCCAATGCTACGTCGATCATAATGTTTAATCTTTGGATGAGATCCAAAAAATAATTGTGAGAATACAACCATCTGTCAGAAGACTCCCCATTAGGCATATGTTGAAACATAAGCGGCTTTGAAATCGAGTTTGAGCATGGGTGCGATTATCCTAACAAGATTTACGATGTGAATCCTTTGCATCACTTTAGATTCTGAATCAAAACTCCTCCAAGGCTCCTTGGAAGTCTAAATTGAAAACCTTAACAGCAACAATTCGTCATTAGATAATTCCCCTTTATATACCATATAGACTTCTTTCCCAAATAAATTCTCTTCTGAAAATGGTTTGTTATAAAAGTTGCTGGTATGACATCCTTCCATGTGTGCCAGAAGCTATGATTCAATTAGAGTCTGGACTTTAGTTTTTCACGTTTAACGCATCCACAGGAACAATGAAAGCCACTAGGGTTACTATTAATGGATTGAGTAGAATATATTTCAAGATAAATGCCTTTGTCTTCCATGATGGACTGGAGTGTTTTTATGGCATGCTATGACTTGAAAATGAGTGCTCCACACAGGAAGCTAGTGACCGAAGGATTCAGCAGGGAAATTTAAGAAAGGTCCTCCATTTGGAATTTCTCCTCGTAGTTTATTGAAGAAACATTTAATTACCTGAGATAAACTGAGGCCTCTAATGAATTTGGAATGATTCGGATAAGTTGTTATGGGATAGATCAAGGATTCAAGCTGAGTAGTGAAAAAATTCCCTACTGGTATTGGGCCCTGTAGTCTGTTCTGGGACAACGAGAGCTTAATCAAATTTTGTAGTTGTCCCATTGTTCTTGGAATGTAACCTGAAAGTATGTTCTTTGACAGGTCCAACTTTATAATGGACTTCATGCACCAACTACAGGTAGATTACCAGTTTGAAATTTGAAGACAAGTTAGAACCAACAAACCTTTGAGGAGCTGCACAAGGCAGAAGGAATGTTATAAGCTAACATTGCAGGTCAAGATAGAGCTCGTAGCATAGGAAGATCTTCAAAACACCTTAGTTATTGAATGGTTGTTAGAACTCAAAATCAAGTATCCCAAGTTCTTCAAATAACACAGATAGTTTGGGATGGATCCTCGTATTCTATTTCCAGCAATGTCCAACACTTGGAGCTTCTGTAGCCGTCCCATTGCACTTGGAATAGACCCTGTCAGGTCATTAGCTCCTAGGTCCAAATGTATCAAATTGGTCAGTACCGAACTCGATGATGTTTCTTTGATTATGACATTGATAGTAAAACTTCAAAAACTATTGAAGATTCTGAATTTTGGAAGAGTGGCTTTCAGTTAAGGAGTAATCATGAACTGCAGAAATTTGCAGTTATCAAAGTGAAGGCAACTCAGTATGATCTTCATTAGTCAATTGATTGCCTGCAAGGTCGAGAATTTCAAGCTTTGTTAGGTTACCAAGATCTTTTGGCACATTGCCGGTGAAGGAGTTTCTCGCCATGTCTAACATGGTGAGTTTTGACATTTGAAATAGACATTGGAATTATTCCGCTGAATTCATTATTTGCTATAAAAAGCCCTCTAAGATCCGGGAGCCAAATGCCAATACTTGATGAGAGATTGCCTGAAAGGTGATTTGTCAATAACTCAAGGGACTGTAGTTTAGAAATGTTAAAAATAGTTTCTAGTACTGTCCCTGTGAGATTATTTGCCCCTAGATAAAGAACTTTTAAGGCCTTTAAATTACCAAATGAAGTTGGAATAGAACCTACGAGGCCGTTGTCGTTTAGATTGATCACTTCAAGTTTGGATAAGTTGCCAATTTCTCTTGGTATGCTTCCTGAGAATTCATTACCGTATAGATCTAAATTCATGAGCTCTCCACATAAGGATAGAGTTGTAGGAAGTTGACCACTGAGATGATTCATATGAAGATAGAGCCTACGGAGATTAGGAAGATGTTTACATATATCCATTGGAAGACTCCCATAAAGGCTATTACTGCTTAAGTAAATCCCTTTCAATGAAGAGAGATTGAAAATTTCGGCAGGAATAGGGCCGCTGAATCCATTAGACTCTAAATTCAAAATATTTAAATTTGAAAGATTCCCAATCTCTTTAGGAATTCTACCTCTCAATTTGTTTTCACCAAGATATAACTCTTCAAGATTAGATAAACTCCCAATGGCTTGTGAATGCCCATTAAGTTGATTGGAATGATACAATGCTAGTGACTGGAGTTGTTGACAATGTGTCAAACTAGATGGATTTCCGCTAATATAAATAAATGAGTAGATTGGAAAATAATAAGGATTTTGTTTAAATATTCAAAAGCTTGTACCGAAATGAAAAATAAAAGAAGAAAAAGGAAAGAAAGTGCACCTGTCGTTTATTATTCCATAGATTTAATAAGCCTAAGCGTGACTAAGTTACTAATTTCTTTTAGGGAATTCCACCTGTCAATTTGTTAAAACCAAGATATAACTCTTCAACGCCAAATTCCATATGGAATGCCTCCCATATGCAAAAATATCCATTGGATGACTCCCAGAAAAGCTATTATTCAAGAAGTATATCAGTTGCACTGAAGTAATTTTGAATATTTCAGCAAGAATATGGCCACTAAATATTATAGTAGAACTTAAACTCAAAATATTTAAATTTGAAAGATTCTCTATCTCTATAGGAATTCCACCTGTCAATTTGTTATCATGAAGATATAACCCTTCAAGATTAAATAAAATCCCAATGGCTTGTGGAATGCCTATAGTAAGTTTATTGAATGATAATACTAGCACTCGGAGTTGTTGACAATGTGACGAACTAGATGTGATTTCTCTTAGGGTATAAATAAAATTGGAAAATAATAAGGCTTTTGCTTAAATATTCAGAAGCTTGCGGGAAAATGAAAAAATTAAAAAGAAGAAAGGAAAGAAAAAAGTGCACCTGTCAAGCTATTATTCCATAGATTTAATATTTGAAGCTGCACCAAGTTACCAATCTCTTTAGGGATTCCACCTGTCAATTTGTTAAAACCAAGATATAACTCTTCAAGATCGAGTACACTCCCAATTGCATATGGAATGCCTCCCATATGCAAATATCCATTGGAAGACTCTCGGAAAGACTATTATTCGAGAAGTCAATATATTGCAATGAATAGATATTGAATATTTCAACAGGAATAGGGCCACTAAATATTGAATCAGAACTTAAACTCAAAATATTTAAATTTGAAAGATTCCCAATATATCTAGGAATTCCACCTGTCAATTTGTTATCATTAAGATATAACCCTTCAAGATTAGATAAACTCCCAATGGCTTGTGGAATGCCTCCATTAAGTTGATTGAATGATAATGCTAGCACTCGGAGTTGTTGACAATGTGCCAAACTAGATGGGATTTCTCCTACAATATAAATAAAATGAGTAGATTGGAAAATAATAAGGATTTTGTTTAAATATTCAAAAGCTTGCATGAAAATGAAAAAATAAAAAAGAAGAAAAAGGAAAGAAAAAAGTGCACCTGTCAAGCTATTATTCCATAGATTTAATGTTTGAAGCTGCACCAAGTTACCATTTTCTTTAGGAATTCCACCTGTCAATCTGTTAAAACCAAGATATAACTCTTCAACACCAAATTCCATATGGAATGCCTCCCATATGCAAAAATATCCATTGGATGACTCCCAGAAAAGCTATTATTCAAGAAGTATATCAGTTGCAATAGCAATTTTGAAGAGCCAACAAGAATATGGCCACTAAATATTCTAGTAGAACTTAAACTCAAAATATTTAAATTTGAAAGATTCTCAATCTCTATAGGAATTCCACTTGTCAATTTGTTATCATGAAGATATAACCCTTCAAGATTAAATAAAATCCCAATGGCTTGTGGAATGCCTATAATAAGTTGAATGAATGATAATACTAGCACTCGGAGTTGTTGACAATGTGACAAACTAGGTGGGATTTCTCTTACAATATAAATAAAATGAGTAGATTGGAAAATAATAAGGCTTTTGCTTAAATATTCAAAAGCTTGCAGGAAATGAAAAAAGAAAAAAGAAATGAAGAGAGGAAAGAAAAAAGTGCACCTGTCAAGCTATTATTCCATAGATTTAATATTTGAAGTTGCACCAATTTACCAATCTCTTTAGGAATTCCACCTGTCAATTTGTTAAAACCAAGATATAACTCTTCAAGATCGAGTAAACTCCCAATTGCATATGGAATGCCTCCCATATGCAAATATCCGTTGGAAGACTCTCGGAAAGGCTATTATTTGAGAAGTCAATTTATTGCAATGAATAGATATTGAATATTTCAACATGAATAGGGCCACTAAATATTGAATCAGAACTTAAACTCAAAATATTTAAATTTGAAAGATTCCCAATATCTCTAGGAATTCCACCTGTCAAATTTGTTATCATTAAGATATAACCTTCAAGATTAGATAAACTCTGGCAATGGCTTGTGGAAATGCCTCTATTGTTGATTGAATGATAATGCTAGCACTCGAGTTGTTGACAATGTGCCAAACTTGATATCTTCCTACAATATAAATAAAATGAGTAGATTGGAAAATAATAAGGATTTTGTTTAAATATTCAAAAGCTTGTAATGAAAATTCAAAAATAAAAAAAGAAGAAAAAGGAGAAAAAGGCACCTAAGTCAAGCTATTATTCCATAGATTTAATATTTGAAGCTGCACCAAGTTACCAATTTCTTTAGAATTCCACCTGTCAAATTTGTTAAAAGTCCAAGATATAACTTTCAATTAAATTCATATGGAATGCCTCCCATATGCAAAAATATCCATTGGATACTCCCAGAAAAGCTATTATTCAAGAAGTATATCCATTGCAATGAAGTAATTTTGAATATTTCAGCAAGAATATGGTCACTAAATATTCTATTAGAACTTAAACTCAAAATATTTAAATTTGAAAGATTCTCAATCTCTATAGGAATTCCACCTGTCAATTTGTTATCATGAAGATATAACCCTTCAAGATTAAATAAAATCCCATTGGCTTGTGGAATGCCAATAATAAGTTGATTGAATGATAATACTAGCACTCGGAGTTGTTGACAATGTGACAAACTAGGTGGGATTTCTCTTACAATATAAATAAAATGAGTAGATTAGAAAATAATAAGGATTTTGCTTAAATATTCAAAAGCTTGCAGGAAAATAAAAAAAAAAAAAGAAAAGAAGAGAGGAAAGAAAGCACCTGTCAAGCTATTATTCCATAGATTTAATATTTGAAGCTAAAATTCAAGTTACCAATCTCTTTAGGTTCCACCTGTCAATTTGTTAAAACCAAGATATAACTCTTCAACACCAAATTCCATATGGAATGCCTCCCATATGCAAAAATATCCATTGATGACTCCCAGAAAAGCTATTATTCAAGAAGTATATCCATTGCAATGAAGTAATTTTGAATATTTCAGCAAGAATATGGCCACTAAATATTCTATTAGAACTTAAACTCAAAATATTTAAATTTGAAAGATTCTCAATCTCTATAGGAATTCCACCTGTCAATTTGTTATCACGAAGACACAACCCTTCAAGATTAAATAAAATCCCAATGACTTGTGGAATGCCTATAATAAGTTGATTGAATGATAATACTAGCACTCGGAGTTGTTGACAATGTGACAAACTAGGTGGGATTTCTCTTACAATATAAATAAAATGAGTAGATTAGAAAATAATAAGGATTTTGCTTAAATATTCAAAAGCTTGCAGGAAAATAAAAAAATAAAAAAGAAAAAGAAGAGGAAAGAAAAAAGTGCACCTGTCAAGCTATTATTCCATAGATTTAATATTTGAAGCTGCACCAAGTTACCGATCTCTTTAGGAATTCCACCTGTCAATTTGTTAAAACCAAGGTATAACTCTTCAAGATCAAGTAAACTCCCAATTGCATATGGAATGCCTCCCATATGCAAATATCCATTGGAAGACTCTCGGAAAGCCTATTATTCGAGAAGTCAATCTATTGCAATGAATAGATATTAAATATTTCAACAGGAATAGGGCCACTAAATATTCCATCATAACTTAAACTCAAAATATTATAATTTGAAAGATTCCAAATATCTCTAGGAATTCCACCTGTCAATTTGTTATCATTAAGATATAACCCTTCAAGATTAGATAAACTCCCAATGGCTTGTGGAATGCCTCCAATAAGTTGATTCAATGATAATACTAGCACTCGGAGTTGTTGACAATATAATAAACTAGATGGGATGTCTCCTACAATATAAATAAAATGAGTAGATTGGAAAATAATAAGGCTTTTGCTTAAATATTCAAAAGCTTGCACGAAAATGAAAAAATAAAAAAGAAGAAAAAGGAAAGAAAAAAGTGCACTTGTCAAGCTATTATTCCATAGATTTAATGTTTGAAGCTGCACCAAGTTACCAATCTTTTTAGGAATTCCACCTGTCAATTTGTTAAAACCAAGATATAACTCTTCAAGATCATGTAAGCTTCCAATTGCATATGGAATGCCTTCCATATGCAAATATCCATTGGAAGACTCCAAGAAAGTCTATTATTCGAGAAGTCAATCCATTGCAATGAAGAGATATTGAATATTTCAATAGGAATAAGGCCACTAAATATTCCATTAGAACTTAAACAAAAAATATTTAAATTTGAAATATTCCCAATCTCTCTAGGAATTCCACCTGTCAATTTGTTATCACGAAGATATAACCCTTCAAGATTATATAAACTCCCAGTGGCATGTGGAATGCCTCCAATAAATTTATTGAATGATAATGCTAGCACTTGGTGTTGTTGACAATGTGACAAACTAGATGGGATTTCTCTTACAATATAAATAAAACGAGTGGATTGGAAAGTGACAAAAGAAAAAAGAAAAAGAAGAAAGGAAAGAACAAGCGCACTTGCCAAGTTATTATTCCATAGATTTAATATTTGAAGCTACACCAAGTTACCAATCAATCTCTTTAGGAATTCCACCTGTCGATTTGTTAAAATCAAGATACAACTCTTCAAGATCGGGTAAACTCCCAGTTTCATGTGGAATGCCTTTAGTGAACTGATTGATTGATAATAATAACGTTCGAAGCTCTTGACAATAAGAAAACTAAGAGGAGATTTGATCATGGAGTTGATTGGCTGAGAGATCAATGAATTCAAGTTTGGGAAGACCATAGCAAATATCCATTGGAAGACTCCCAGAAATGCTATTATTCGAGAATTAAATCCATTGTAATGAAGAGATATTGAATATTTCGACAGGAACACGGCCACTGATTTCATTAGAATGTAAACTCAAAATATTTAAATTTGAAAGATTCCCAATTTCTCTAGGAATACCACTAGTTAATTTGTTAAAATCAGTATATAATTTTTCAAAATTAGATTAACCCCAAGGGCTAGGTGGAATGCCCCAAATGAGTTGATTTAATGGAAATGCTAGTACTTGGAGTTGTTGACAATGTGACAAACTAGAAGGGATTTTTTGTGCAAAATAAAAAGAGTAGGATGGAAAAATATTAAGGCTTTTGCTTAAATATTTTAAAGAATGAGGGAAATATGAAAAAATAAAAAGGAAAAATGAAGAAAGGAAAAAAAAAATGCACCTATCAACCTAGTATTCCATAAAGATAATATTTGAAGCTGTATTAGGTTACCAATCTCTCTTGGAATTTCACCAGTCAATTTATTCAAATCAATATATAATTCTTCAAGATTAGATAAACTCCCAATTGCTTGTGGAATGCCACCGGTAAGTTGATTGAATGATAATGCTAGCACTCGAAGTTGCTGACAATGTGACAAACTAGAAGGGATTTCTCCCACAACATAAATAAAATGAGTAGCTTGGAAAAACAATAAGACTTTTACTTAAATCTTTGAAAGCTTGAGGGAAAAAAAAAAAAGAGAAACAAAAAAGAAATAAAGGAAACAAAAAAGTGCACCTGTCAAGCTATTCTCACATAAATTTAATATTTGAAGCTGCACCAAGTTACCAATCTCTTTAGAAATTCCACCTGTCAATTTGTTAAAACCAAGATATTACTCTTTAAGATTAGATAAAATCCTATTGCATGTGGAATGCCTCCAGTGAGTTGATTGATTGATAATGCTAGCACTTGAGATGTTGACAATGTGACAAACTAGAAGGGATTTCTCCTCCAACGATAATAAAATGAGTAGGTGAGGAAAACATAAGGCATTTGCTTAAATCTTTGAAAGCTTGAGTAACAAAATGAAAAAATAAAAAGGAGAAAGATGAAATGAAAGAAAAAAAGAGTACACCTATCATTCCATAGATAAAATATTTGAAGTTGCACCAAGTTACTAATCACTTTAGGAACTCCACTTGTCAATTTGTTAAAACTAAGATATAACTCTTCAAGATTGGATAAAATCCCAATTAAATGCCTCTAGTGAACTGACTTATTGATTATGATAACATTAGAAGCTCTTGAAAATGAGAAAACTAAGAGGGGATCTCACCTTGGTATTCATTGGCTGAGATATCAATGGATTCAAATTTAGGAGGACCATAACAAATTTCCATTGGAAGCCTTCAAGAAACAATATTATTATTAAAAGAAATTTCTTCCAATGATGAGATATTAAATGTCTAGGTAGGAATAGAGCCACTGATTCCATTAAATGTTAAGCTCCAAATTTTTAAATTTGAAAGACTTCAATCTCTTTAGGAATTCCACGTTTCAATTTATTATAACTTGTTGGGTTTGAGATTGTCCATATCTTCATCCTTAGTGTTCTACAAGAGGAATTCTGCTTCGAAGTTAAGAATTGATGAAGATTTGAAGGATCAAGCATGAAGTCCCTAGAAGAACTAAGATGTTGTTCGGACTAAGGCCATCCCACAGTGCAAGGACGTGAGAGACTCGATGAGTTTGGACTAGGGTTGGAACTGACGTGGGATGCAAGTCAGTTATGGAGTCGTGGAGGCCAAGGTACTCGGGGAGCAAGTAACATATTGGTTTGAGATCATTTAGGCAAGTGGATAAAGATTAAATCAAGAAGATCATACCATATAAGCTATTAAACCAAAATTGGAATCAAATAAGGATTCTATTCTGAAGAGGATACTTGATCAACAAGTTTCCTATTTTTGCGCGATAGCTTAAAGAAAAGTACAAATAATTCAACGTAGGTTTGGATCAGATTAGGATAATGATCTAACCTTATCTAGTATTCCATAACCGAATATAAAGGCTATATATTTGGAGTTTGGAAGATGCTCACATGGATTCGAGGAGCAGAGCTTGAGGAAGAACAAGTGAAGTCTGGACGTGTTGAAGGAGTGAGGAGTGCAGATACTCGATCGAGGTATTACACGTTAAAATCCTTTCACTTTGGTGAAAAATGAATATTTTATTTTTCTTCATCTTATGTTTTATGGGTTATGGGTAATGTGATGCTGTACAGAGGGGAATGAAGGGAGTTCATTTTGAATTCCACTAGGAGTGATTAGGTTTCAAGAAGGGCCGTGGGTAGATATGGAGTCTCGTACCACATAAAACTAATTGTAAACCTTGAATCAAATTAGTGGAAATCCTTGTATATGGGCACAACCCCATGGACGTAGGCAGGTTGCCGAACCACGTAAAAATTGTGTGTGCCTTTATTTACTTGCAAAAATTGTCACATCTGCTCTGCACACACTAATAACCAAAGGGGAGTTCGAACACACTACAACATAGTCCGAACATTAGGGACTGTGACTTAGAACGTGCACTTATATCTGACAATTGGTATCAAAGTGGGTTACTCTAAGTTACTAAGTGAGGTCCTTGGTTTCTCTACGTGTGCAAAGTTTAGATGGATCTAATGAAGTTCATAACGTCCGTAAAAAGCTCTCGACTTCTTGATGATGACAACTATGCATATTGGAAGATACACATGACAACTCATATCAAGTTGTTGGGAATGGATGTATGGCAATCGATAGTGAAAGGATGTACCAACCCAACCATAGTTGAAAATGGGAAAATCATGATCAAGCCTAAACCAGAATGGAATTGGGAAGAAAGAAAAGCAGCTAAGAAACTTCATTGCTCTTCATTCAATTCAATGCAGTATGGATGACAGGATGTTCAGACTTATTTCCTCCTCAAGATCTGCAAAAGAAGCATGGGATACTCTCCAAGGAATATTTGATAAATCAAGATACATAGATATAAAGAAAAAAAGGAGGTATAGCTAGGGTCAAAATGAGATCAAACTCAGATCTCAGGCAATAAAAATTAGGAAGAGCAAAAAGGGATCAACCGATAGAAGGCTTACACCTGTAATAAGAGGAACAATACAACAAAGAATGGTGGAAAAAGGATCCTCGGAGTCAAAAGTCACAATCCAGAAGACTGTTAGAACCAGATTCGTTAAACAAGAAGAGAAGTCTATGAGTCTTGGAGCCTTCGCATAGGCAAGAAACATTAGCGAGGAAAGGTAGTACTTTGATAATGGATGTTTGTAACATATGACCTGAAATAGGAACATCTTGACTAACCTACAATCCTCACGTCGGGACAGTGTGATCTTTTGGGATGGTGCTAGAGAAAGAATCATAGGAACAAGCACTTTAATCTTTCCTATCCTGTCTAGACTGAAAGAAGTATTACTTGTTGAAGGGTTAATGGTAAATTTGATTAGCATAAGCCAATTGTGTGAAGAAAACTTGTTTGTTAGATTTATAAAAGATGAGTGCATGGTATTTGAACAAAATCAATACCAAATCATGGAATGAAGAAGGTCCTCTAACAACTGCTATCTGCTACCCAGTGTTTGTACCCGGGAAACTTGGCTTCCGTAGTCTGAACACACGTGCAGCAACATCCCATAGAAAATCTCCTCTAAACATCTAAGTCCAGGATATGCGTATATGGAAGCAAGGCCCGGTCAAACAAATGAGCTTAACAGGCCTGCATACACCACATTCCCACTAAGTACGACAATAAGTCAGCTAGGAATGCTACAATTGGATCTTATAGGGACCATGGATAACCGAAACATTGAAAGGAAAATGGTCATCTATGCAGAAGCCATACAAGGAGCATGCCTACATCTGAAACAGTCGTACCTACGTCCTAGAAGTTACCTAAATCCTCATGTGATCAAAAACAGGAATTCTATCCAATCAAGGAATAGAGGAGTGCCTTACAAAGAAGGAACGGGTAAAAGAAGATGCATGCTTTCCAAAGAGGAAAAAATGCTTCACTAGGAAGTCCAAAGGGGTTAAATAGGGAAAGAAAACCCTCTTGTTCCAATAGGAGTTCGGACTACCTCAAGAATTTGACATCCATGGATGGAATATCTCAAGAGATGAAGAAACAAGACAATAAGCTTTCTATGAGCAATGAAGAAAGCATTGTTGAAAATCAATACTTCATGATTATTGGACGTTTGAATGAACATGTTGAAGATTGTGCAAGACAACAAGAAAACCATAGAGTGAGTT
The DNA here is from genome assembly GCA_016808115.1 of Tetrastigma voinierianum. NCBI lineage: Eukaryota > Viridiplantae > Streptophyta > Magnoliopsida > Vitales > Vitaceae > Tetrastigma > Tetrastigma voinierianum. The sequence goes on from JAEQBH010000386.1 coordinate 131,827, forward strand.
TCTCTCTAATAACAGAGATAACAGGGAGAACTACAACTAGAGGATATACACAGGAAGTGTGGATGAAGAGCATAGTCAAGGATTATGTCGTTTCATAGGAAGTCCTAACTCCACACTATGAGAACTTGGAAGGAATCATGCCCTGCAATCAAGAAGTGAATGTACTAAGGTATGTGTCTCTTAGACCTTCCTTGGGATAACTCGTGCAGTGAATTGCATTTTTTTAAATACAAAAAAATAGAAGACGGCTGAACAACAACACATTCTAGGGGAGTCCTAACGCCCCTATTAAATATGAAATCGTTAGAGACAAGAAACCCTAGGGTTTCCAAAGAGGCGGTGGGAACCTCTATATAAGAGGAAACAATTGAAGGACAAAAAGAACACTATTTTTTTGCTGTCTCTCAAGATACGTCCAAAGGTCCAAACTTTCTATTCCTTCAGCATTCTCTCTCAACTTTGAAGATGGTGATGATAAGATTTGGTGGGTCCTATAGGAGGAGACTAGTAAAAGGAAGCTCCAGCAACAAAGGAAAGATCTTTGATTAAGAAGGGCCATCCATGGACCCTATTGATGTGGAACCTCTAAGTTCTGTATCGCTTGCCTCGCTTGTGCCTTATGGCACATCTAAAGATGAAATTTTGACAGCATATGCCACTGGCCTAAAAGAAAACTCTCATATTGAGAGTCAAAATGCTGAAAGTTCGAACCTTAGAGACAATCCAGTGCAAACTTACAGACACCGAAACAACGGCATACTCGTTTGAAGAATCTCCCGTCGAGAAACATGACTCCTAGGGTCCCAACCCTGATGAAACTGTAGTTCGAATTGCCTCAGAGACAACACTAGGAGTAGCAAGAGAAGACCAACCTATACCACTCTAATGGGTAGGTTGGGACAGATGAGACTCTACGATTGAGATTCCGAAATCTTAGACTAAGCGACGTCTCCAATTGGTTGATGAAAGTTCAGACTCAGAATGGGGTAACTTTGAAAAGAAATAAAATTCTTCCTCTTCTGAATCTATGCTAAAGCCTCCTTCTTCGACAAGGAAGTCTACGTGTCAGTCGGGCTAATTTAAGAAGGCACAATTGAAGAGGCTAACAGTAAAGAAGCTAAAGGTCCAGACACCGACTAAAGTAAGTGTTTGTCCATCTATTTTCTTTAAATCTTCCATTCATGCGAAGTTGTGGGGCTCTTTGACAAAGAGGACCCTAATCGGGGAACGAACCTTGCATGCTAAGGATTTTGAAGGTTTAAGGATTGAGGAGCTACTTGGGGAGACCAACCTACTGGGCACTGTATCAAAGTTGCCTCTGTTTGTGCCTTAGATTGTGCTCGAGCTCTATATAAACCTATCAAAGGACATAGTGGACCCATCCAATCTGAATTTCCAGAAGGCAACTATACAGGGACATAGGCTCAAATTCTCACACAACATAATCAATCAATATTGGGAGTGTGAAGATGTCCCGAATGATGAGATAGAAGTTCTGGAGACAGACCTAATGGTCTCTATCATCATTGGAGGGAATGTTCGAACGTGGCCACAAAAGTACAATCTTGGGTCCTCTCACCTTACCTCAAGATACTCTATCCTACATAAGATTGCTATAAGTGATTGGTTGCCGACCACTCACCGCACAACAATAACAAAGAACTTCTTTATACTGCTATTCCAGATAGGTATGAAGCGAAAATTCAATCTAGGAAAATTTATGTTCGAACATGTTCCGGGTCATAACGAGAATGCAGCTTACAAAAAGGCGATTGGTTATCCCTCACTTATTTTTGGGATTCTCAAAGCCTAAAAACCTGATCTTGTGAACCCTATAGATATCCTAGGGACTCCATTAGTTGAGATGCGCATCAACCACAAGTTATATGAAAGACATCACCTTTGGGAGGTCCCTTCTAGAAAGAAAAAAGGACAATCGATAGGAAAACTCCAAGAAATCCTTCTTGAGTCCAACCGAGCCGCTGTTTCCAGAGATCACCCTTCCACTCCGATGACTAAGAAAATTGACATATTGGACAGGACCATTAGGTCCCATGAGAACGTGTTGTCTCATCTCTATGAGCAACAACAACTGTTGGAGTTGCAACTCTAAGGAATACAAAAACAATGGGAAGAAATCACAACGGTGGTTAAGGAATTGAAAAAGATCAAGGCACATGCTTCCATCTTCTCCTCTTCTGAAGGAGAAGACATCGAGGGGGAGTACACAGATCCTATCCCATATCTTGATTTGATGCCAAGTTCGGACCCCGGATAAGAGCTGAAGACTGAAGTTTGGGGTCTCACCTACACAAGAGACTAATCTCTCGGTAGAGATTGAAGACCCTACCTTTAGAGGCAACATTAGCCAGTTAGTCTTCACACCTCCGCCATCACCACTAAGGACTACCACCAATGACCGACTAGTGTCTGAACACAGTAGTGAGAAAAGCGGGGACATTGTGCCTCTAGACTTGCCATCTCCCGAGTCCCCTAACTTCTAGGTCTTCATAAAAAAAAGGGGAGCAATAGGAAATAGGAAGAATGACAAGGGGAGGAATTATTTTGTACTTTCTAATTCCTTCCTAAAGATAGATGGCTAGGTTGTAATAAGGGCGTTCTAATAATAAAATGAAAATCTTCATCCAATGTCCAGTGCTTACTATCTCTCTCCCTCTCGCTTATGCACATTCTTGTTACATTCTTGGAGGGATGTTTTTGATGAAGACATGGACAAAGAGGGAGAATGTTGGGTTTAAGATTGTCCATATCTTTGTCCCTGGTGTTCTACAAGAAGAAGGCTGCTTCGAAGTTTAGAATTGATGAAGATTTGAAGGATCAAGCATGAAGTCCTTGGAAGAACCAGGATGTTGATTGGATTAAGTCCGTCCCACGGTGCAGGGACATGCGAGACTCGGTGAGTTCGGACTAGGGTTGGAACTAACGTGGGATGCAAGTAAGTTTTGGAGTTGTGGAGTCCGAGGTACTTAGGGAGCAAGTAACTTAAGGACCTGAGATCATTTAGGCAAGTGGATAAATCAAGAAGATCGGACCATCTATGTTATTAAACTAGAATTGGAATCAAATAAGGATTCTATTCTAAAGAGGATACTTGATAAGCAAGTTTCCTATTTTCGTGAGATAGCTTAAAGGAAATTATATATAATTTAAGGTATGTTTAAAGTCATATTAGGATAATGATCCAACCTTATCTAGTCTTCCATAACCGAATAAACAAGGCTATATATTTGGAGTTTGGAAGATGCTCAACATGGATTCGAGGAGAAGAGCTTGAGGAAGAACAAGCGAAGTATGGACGTGCTGAAGGAGCGGAGTGCAGATACTCTATTGAGGTATTGCACATTAAAAATCTTTCACCTTTGGTGAAAAATGATGTTTTTATTTTTCCTCATCTTATGTTTTATGGGTTATGGGTGTGTGGTGCTGTAGAGAGGGGAATAGAGGGAGTTCATTTTGAATTCCACTAGGAGTGATTAGGTTTTAAGAAGGGTCGTGGGTAGAGAGGGAGTATCGTACCACATAAGACTAATTGTAAATCTTGAATCAGATTAGTGGAAATCCTTGCATCTGGACACAACCCCATGGACATAGGCAGGTTGCCGAACCACGTAAAAATTGTGTGTGCCTTTACTTACTTGCAAAAATTATCACATCCGCTCGGCACACACTAAGTACCACAGGGGGAGTTCGGACGCACTACATTATAGTCTGAAAGAAATCACAGTCCGAACGTTAGGGACCATGACCTGGAACGCACACTTATATGTGACAACTAAGATATAATTCTTCAAGATTAGATAAAACTCCTAATGACTTGTGGAATGCCTCCCATGAACTCATTGAATTATAATGATAGCACCCAAATATTTGGGCAATGAGAAAAAATAAAGGGGTATTTCACCTTTGAGTTGATTGACCGAGTGATAAATGAATTCAAGTTTGGGATGACCATGGCAAATATCCATTGGAAGGCTCAAAGAAAGGCTATTATTCGAGAAATAAGTTCCTTACGATGAAGAGATATTGAAAATCTCAATAGGAACCACTAATTCCATTAGACTCTAACTGAAAAATATTTAAATTTGAAAGATTCCCATTCTCTTTAAGAATTCCACCCATAAATTCTTTATAACCAAGATATAATTCTTCCATATTATATGTACTCCCTATGACTTGTGGAATGCCTCCCATGAACTGATTGAATGATAATGATAGCACCCAAAGCTTTGAGCAATGAGAAAAAGTAAAGGGTATTTTAATACCTTTTAGTTGATTGATTGAGCGATAAATGAATTCAAGTTTGGGAAAGATCATAACAAATATCCATATTATCTAGAAATAAATTCCTTACAAAGAAGATATATTGAAAATCTTGATAGGAAAAAAGGCCATTAATTCCATTAGACTCTAAGTATAAAATATTTAAATTTGAAAGATTCTCATCCTCTTTAAGAATTCCACCCATCAATTCTTTATAACCAAGATATAATTATATACTCCCTATGACTTGTGGAATGCCTCCATTGAGTTGTTTGAATGATAATGCTAGCACTCAGAACTCTTGGTAATGTCATGAATTGGAGGGGACTTTACCTTCTAGGTTATTTACTGCCAGATTCAAAACCCTTAAGGAAGAGATGTTGAATAGTGATTCAGGTATTTCTCCTGCAAGAAAATTAAAATGAGTAGGCTAGAAAAATATTAACGCTTTGCTTCAATATTTGAAAGCTTGAGGGGAGATGAGAAAATAAAAAGGAAAAGAATATAGGCAATAAAAGAGTGTACCTTCAAGCTATTATTTGATAGAGACAATATTTGAAGCTCCCTCAACTTACCAATTCCACTCGGTATGCTTCCCATGAAATCATTGTGAAACAAGGAAATCACTTGAAGATTTATACATTGGCTTAAACTGGTGGGGATGTTTCCACTCAAATGATTTAATGAAAGATTAAGTTCCTTCAGCTTTGGATTGGCATAACACATATCCATGGGAAGACTCCCGGAGAGGCTATTATAGGAGAGATTCATGTTGAGCAAAGAAGAGATGTTGAAAATTGTGGCCGGTATGGAACCTGAGAGGTTGTTCACTGGGAATGACAATACCTTTAGATTAAGAAGAAGACCCATCTTCTTTGGAATTACACCGATCAATTGATTATTGCCAAGATATAATTCTTCAAGTTTTGATAAATTACAAACGGCTTCCGGAATGCTTCCAGCCAGTTTATTATTGAATAACTTCAGTTGTTGAAGCTCCTTGCACTTGCCTACCATAAAATAAAATAAAAATTATTTGCTACATTAATATTGTTATAAACGTATAGACTATAATATTGGTTCCATACCATAAGAGAATAAAAAATATATATATATTGAAAGAAAAATTATTTTTTACAATCAATTTAATTTACTATAGAAAATAAGAACATAAATAAAATATAACTAAAATCAATTAAACTTTTAGTATTTTTAATTTTTTTTTATAAAAGAACTAGAGATAAGCAAATGAATTTGAAGAAACATATAAAATTAATGTATTAACTTTAAGGTTTTTTTTTTCTAAGTTTCCTCGTTATTTTCATTACCTCATACCTTTTAGAAATCAAACATAGTTAAAGGTTTTGCTTGATTCCAAGAAAATAAGAGAAAGAAAATTGGATTAAAAAAATAATAAATAAAAATAAAAATAAAGATGCGAATAAAAAATTTATATAAAGTCAATAAATTATTTATTGTTATTCAAACATATTCGCTTGTTTTAACTCCTTTATAAAAAGATCAAATAATCTAAAATATATATGTTTTAAGTTATTTTAATCCTATTGGATTGTTTTATTTATTGTTATTCAAACATGTTCACTTGTTTTAACTTATCAAATAAATTTTTTTATTACGAATATTAACAACAAATTTGTCGCAAATAAATATCATATTATAGCTTCAAATATATTAAATTAAATTTAATAAATATTTATATCAATATGTAAGAAACTATTTTAGATCTATTAAACATTTTATTACATTTTAGTATATTTCCTTAAATTATGTTTTTAATAATTTAACTCTTTGGATCACAATTATTTAATAATTCAATTTATCAAATATTTACTTATTATTTCGAAACTATAATCAATCAATTACTCAAATATATTCCTTCACAACTTAATCATTTTTCTTTCATTGCCCTAGGAAGACAAAAATTATTATGATCCCAACCATGCCCCAAGGTTGGAAAAGAAAATAATAATTAAAAATATTTTAACTTTTGTATTTTTAAATTGTTAAATATTTATATAAAAGCTTAAAATAATTTAAATGCGCTTAGAAAAACTTATAAAAGCTATTAATTGATTTGAAAATTATTTTTAATTTTCCTCTTTTTTTATTTGTATTTTCTCTTGCATTTTTAGGAACCAAAGATGAATGGGAATAGTTATAGTAAGCTCGAGCTTATATAAGCTCGAGCTTATATAAGCTCGAGTTTTTTACCGTTAGATTTGGATTCTTATCACTTTTTGGAGTGAGATCCACAAAAAAGATGCCAGAATATTCCAATCCAATGGCTGAAAAGCTCGAACTTATATAAGCTCGAGCTTTTTTCAGCCAAACCCAAGATGAATTGCCTTTATTGATGCTGAATATTGAAATAGGAAACATGAATAAAATCATAAAGTAGACAAAATTTATGAGAATCTTACCAATATCCTTGGGAAGAGTGGCATGGAAGTAGTTGTTACTAAGATCAAGAGAAACAAGAAAGGTGACGTTGCCAATTTGTGGCGCAATAGTTCCTTCAAGACCCAAGTTAGAGAGGTTGATTGCAGAAACTCTTTGTTGAGGAGCATCACATGAAATACCATACCAACTGCAGTGGGGACTTTTGGAAGACCAATTTGTTGCCAAAATGCCTTGTGGATCATATGTGATATGGGCTTTCAAGGCAACAAGAGTAAATTTATCAACTAGATTGATGGACAACACCATGGGTGTGAAACAAGACACCCAGAAAAAGATTGAAACATGAGGTGAAAAATGATTCATTTTTCTTTGAGAGAGCATGAAGGACAGGTAGTTGTGAAAGAGAGGATGGGGTTGTAAGGGTTAAGGAAGGGAATATATAGGCACCAAGGAGAGTGATAGATGTGAAATAATTTAAGTATTCCAAAAGCGTTGGTTATTGACTTCATAGTCTATGTCACTCTTTTTATTAATTCAAACTAGTTAGCAATACATCGATAGAAACATAGAATCAAAATCGCTAAAAATCATAGAGAATGAAACAACATCCATCTAAGTTAATAGTATAATGAATCGGCTCAAAGCCTATATAATTGATAGTTGAATATACACATTTGATATTACCATTGTGACCAGAATATATACCTATGATTCTAGTTCTACAACATATTGACGACCATTGATTTAATTTATTGTCGCTGATCGGATATACTATGCTCGTCTGAAACGCTCTCACACAAATAAATGTCGCACCACGACGACGACAAACACGCATTGCACCATGAACCAAGATGACAATAAATAAACGCTACAGCAAGACGACGACAAACAAATGTTGTAGTAAGACAATGATAGCCACACGTCACACCAAGACGACGACTAAAACACGAAAAAGCTAATAATTAAAAACCTAGATCTTATGGAATAACCATTTTATTGAGGAAAAAACTGATGAAAAGAGATGTAGATGGGTGATTTCATGTCAAGAACAGTGAAAAAATCACCCCTCCTTGCTTAAAGGAATAAAGGCTAGCACAGAAAAAGTTGATAGAAAAGAAGGCTAGGGCTTTCTAAAAGGAGGCTTCATGCCAAGCGTTTCTAGTTTGGGGTATGATTTTGAGTGCATACTCTTTTTTTTAAAGATCCAAAATTATTTAATAATTTAAATAAATTACTTTGACAACTTTGATATAATTATAACTCAATAATGATTGCACTCAAACTAAACTCATTAACCTTATAATGCTTATAATTTTTTTTATCTTAATTATACTCAGTAAAAATCTTCTTCATATTTTGTAAGTAGATTTTATGTATTGTTAAACACCTAAAGGCGTAAACTTCTTTCCAATACAAATTTTTGTTTTTAATTCGTCTTGTAACTGAAACAAAATCCATTACTCTTAATTGTACTAGGGTTCTCTTACTTATACCCAGAAAATTTTCTCCATTTTTTATATGTTATAATTGTATTAAATGTTAATGTTAGGTGTGAGCCGAAAGTCCCACATCGATTAGAACTAGAAAGGATTATGAATTAATAAGTATGGATAATATCCAATTGTTTAGAGGTCTTTTAGAAGGAGCCAAAAAACAAAACCATGAGACTTAGGCCCAAAGTTGACAATATCATACCAATGTGAAAAAGGATAAGTCTATAAGTTTCCCAAAACGTGGTATTAGAGACGGATTTTGGCTTAACCGTGGGAGTGTGTCCAATAAGTATGAATAATATCCCATTGGTATGGGGCCTTTTGGGAGGAGCTCAAAAACGAAACTATGAGGGTATAGGTCCAAAGAGGACAACATCATACCAATGTGAAGAGGGATGGTTCCATAAGTTTCCCAATAATTAAAAGTTTTAAATTATGATTATCAAAACATGTAATGAATACCTATATATTAACTTTTTTTAGTATAAAATTTTGTTTCTAATTCTTCTTCATTAAGAGAAAGAAAAAAAACCAATTTTTTTTTAAATTTTTTAATGTGGAAAACCAGTCACCAAATGTCCAAAGAATATACAGACATAAAAACAAAAACAAGATGGCAACAACACCTCAACCTCTTCTGTGGAAGTGGATCAAGCCGGTCAAGAAGGGGCAGATATATATGGTGCAGTTTTTCGAAAAGGGGAAAAAATAGCTAGAGTCCGATCAAGCATATCACGGTGCCCTAGTCCACACTCCACGGAAGCCTTTTGTTCTTTTGCCTCTTCCTTTATTTAATATTTCTAACTTACCACACTAATATTAGAGTTTTATAAAAATCTCAAACCTTAAAATATGAAAGCCTTTATAAAGTATAAAAAGAAAATACTAAAAAAATATAATTTTAAAAAAAATACATGACGTAGAGTAGGGTGTGCATAAAACCGATTAACCCAAAATAATCAAATCGAACCAACCCGATTTTGATTTGATGTCTCTGCTTGATCGAATATACTTTGTTGCTCTAATCATCCACACACAAGAAAGTGCTTTACCGTTCGAATCACTAACACATAAGAAAATGTCACAACAAAACGATGAAAACCAAACCGTCACGACACAACCACATACACCACAAGACAATGACAAAAACACGAAAACACAAATTAAAAATCCAGATTTTTGTGAAAGAACCATTTTATTAAGAAAGAAAAAGGTAGAAAGAGATGTAGATGGATGATTTAATGCCAAAAAATCACCTCTTATTCTTTAAGAAAAAAAAGAGATTAGAAGAACAAGATGAAAGAAAGGGAGAGTCGGCTAGGGTTTTTTGGAACAAGATGGGGTAGTTTGCACTTTTTTGACTTTAAAACCAATTTTACTTATTTTAACTCATTTAAATAATGTTAAAATATATAAGTTTTTTTTTTTTAATAATTTTAGTTACATTTAATTTTCTTTGAGATTTTTTATTAGCTTATAAAGATAAAAAGAAATCTTTTTTAAATTCATTTTTCTTTTCTTACTACTTTCCGGAACCAAATAAAACCTTACATTTTCTATATGTCATGATCGACTCATTGGATAATCATCAAATAAGTAGGACGTTTCACTTCTCGGAAAATAATTTTCTGCATGACCATTAATTGTATAAGACACAAAGTTTGATACTTTCTACACAAAGATTGATTGCATGGTCAAAATAATTGTCCAAGAGCTAGATGCTGCAACTGTCTCTCCTTAGACATGGTCAAAATAATTCAACATCATATGTTTGTGTCATAATTAATGCAAGCAATTGTTGGGTAACCCTAAACTGACAACACCACCTCAACCTCTTTTGGAAAATTGGGCTAAGCGCCAAGAAGGGGCAGATAACAGATATCTAAGGTGCAATTTTCCAAATAAGGGACAAAAGAGATGTGAAGACTGAGGCCTATTACCAGTGGTGTAGCCAGGAATTTAGTTCAGGAGGATATATTGACAAACCTATATCGTCAATGGTATAGAATTTTACATATTCAAAGGAGGCACAATTAAAAGTGAAGGTTGGAATCCACTTGAGTTTAAAGAGAATTTTTGTTTTTTTTGCAAAAAGAATTTCAGAGGGGACATATTCCTCCCCTAGGCATTAGCTAGGTCCGCCACTCTCTATCAAGTTGCCCTAACCCACATTCCAAGGAAGCCTTGACTCCACTTGCATGTGGTTTTTTAAATTATTTTCGTTTTCATGTAAGAAATAAAAATACAAAAATTTGATCATTGTAGGAAATTCTAAAAATTATTTAAAATTTTGACCATTTGAGGAAATAATTTCCAACATGTCTTTAATTAATCTAATGAAAACGCAAAATTCATTGTAGTAGTAATTAATTTGGATTAGGTTCTCAATTAGGTTCCAATTTGGACCTGGGTTTAGTTGTTATTTGATAGATTAGATTGTTCCAAATTTGGACCCAAGTTAATAAAAAAATGTATTCAAAAAATTATAAATTTGATAATTTCAGGAAAAATTCCCTCTAATTAAATCTAATTAGGATGGTTTTAGGAATTTTTGTTAATTGGATTTTTGTGACTTTATATGTCAAAATTCTAAAAATAGGTTCAAACATATTTTGGAGGAAATTCTGTTGCATAGGTGAATATTTTGAAAGAAATATCGGAACAAATCATTTTGGTTGGTGGATATTTTGGAAGAAATTATTTTAACTCATGAATATTTTGGAAGAAATTATTTTAACTCATGAATCTTTTGGAAGAGGTATTAGTCTAAGTAAAATTTGGAATAGATCTCTAAAGATTTTTGGAATACCTATTTGGTATGTTTTTGTTGATCGGAACCAACACCCTTGGCAATTGGCATAAAGTAATTCGTGTTTATCCTAAAAGATTGAGTTGACTTGAGATTCCATTTATGATAGAAAACATTATTGATTGGAATCTATACACATGAAGTGGCCTTCGAGGGTCTCATCCTCTGGAAAAAAATGTTTTGTAATTTTTGCACAGAAAAATTTTGAGAAAAAGTCTTCAATGACAGTCTTGGTTTGGTAAATGATATTTTTTGTATAGAGAATGTATCGGTTATGGGAGAAAGTTTGAAATGAAGTGGAGCTTTGGAGAATCACATATGGATAAAACGGGTTAAGCCGGTTTAGAAGGGGCATTGATGGGGCAAGGAGTAGGCCTATATTTAGGTTTAGACGAGATAGGAAGAGGAGTAGGCCCATATCTAGGCTTAGACAAGATAGGAAGCCCAAGTCTAATAATGATTTTTATTATTATTAGTTATTTATTTAATCGTACTTTTTGGATTTATCTGTTAGAGTTTTTGTTGGTTCCTATAAATAGCATCTTATATTATTGTTTTTGTGAACTTGATATGATATTGAAAACTTGAGAACTTCGTTATGTTTATTTTGTTCACCATTTTTTTAAAATTTTATTATTCTTTATAGTCGAGATACATCAGACATATATAGTGCAATGTTTCAAAAAAAGGGACAAAAGAGTTGCGAAGAGTGAGTCCCACATTCCACGGAAGGCTGTCTACATGTAAGTAGTATAAAAAAACAGAAAATGATTTTTTAAATTACTTCCCTCATCAGCCCTTGAGACATGATCAAGTGGTAAGGGGTACGAGTATAACTGTATAGGAAGGGTCATAGATTTAAGTACCTATCATAACAGATGATGAGTGACTAAAACACTCATTGTTTACCCTCGTTTTATCATATTTTCGGTTCATTTCATATAACAATAAGTGTGGTTATCACTCAATATTTGATACTCGGCTTCTTGTGCATTTCAGGTGAAAAGGCGGCATTTGGAGGCTGTGTGGGGACTTAAAGAAGGAGATTGGAGAGCCCAGCCCCAACGTCGCGACGTTGAGGTCAGACGACGTTCCTATCTTCATCAACCCAATGTCGCAACGTTGCAGGGACTTAATCATTTAGATTTTTAGATATAAAAGAAAAAAAAAGTAGAAAAATGACGAGGGAGGGGGGGGTGGGGCTGGATAGGAGGTTAGGAGACAAGAATGCGACACAGGCATGAAGCGAGAGATTGTGTTCATCCCTGTATTTATATTTCTTTTCTCGAGTATTTAATGATTATAAACTCTATGGTTGTAATGAACATTAATATGCTCTAGCTTTATTTCTAGGGTTTTGTTGTACCCTTGCTACATTCATGTGGATTAATTATCAATTCCATTCTATTCAGTATATTAATGGATCTTATATCGATTTGCTCTATTTTCTGTGATTTATTTACATGGTGGTGTTTGACCAACATTAGCATGCTCTTGCTGGGAATATGAGATCGAGAGATAAAGATTCCCAAGGATCCGAGTAGAGTGACACTTGGTAAATTGGAGAGTAGAGATCTCCTGATTCCAAGTGTGGTGACTAGGGTTTAATCATTGAAGCTGCCGTGAGTCCAAATGGTTAAAGCAGAGGTGCACACACTCCCACCGGCGAGATGTTTAATATGCCTTGAGAGAGGATATCTCGTAGGCACTATCAACTTGCCAGCGTGAATCCGTTAATGTGCTGAAAGAACAATTTTATCTAGATTATAATCCATTAAGCGAATATACCTTGAGAGAAGATATCTCGCAGGCACTATCAACTTGCCAACGTGAATCCATTAATGTGCTGAAAGAACAATTTTATCTAGATTATAATTCATTGAGTGTGGCAGGGGGAGGCAAAACCCTAGTTTCCATTAATTGAGTTAACAAATACTTAGGGTTAGCTTTTCTTTACATTAGTAAATAATTCACTCGAGTTTGAGGTCCGGATAATATTCTAGAGCCAATTCCAGTATTCGACACACTTCTCATTGTGGGAATGACACTTGACAAGCCACTACACTACGTAACCTCGACTCGTATACTTGCCCGTACGGGCCTACGTTTTTATACTAATTTACACACTGATCCCAAGCTTGCCAAGTTTTTTAGCACCATTGCCGGGGATAAGTTTTGTGTTGATATTGACAATAGTGCAATTAGATATTACTCTGGATTTGTTTTTTTTTTTTTTCTTATTATTCTGTTTACATAAGTGCTTGTAACTTGGTCCTTGCTGTTTTTTGTGTGTGATCGCAATAAAGGTTGATTTGTGTTCATGCGAACACAAGGTCAAGGTGAACTACTTCTGTTCGATTATGCAGAGAGCAAAGAGAAGTACACCAGAGAAATCTAGCAATCAGGCAGAACCAGGAAGAGCAAGATCAGGGCGAAGAGAGGAATGAGCCGAATGGAGGACATAATGGAAATAATGGTAGGAGTTATGCTCCAAGGCCAGATGATCCTTATATGCCTCTCGAAGAGTTTGCTCTTATCGCTACTATTGTTCAGCCACATACTACATCCACCCATACAAGCGAACAACTTTCGCTGAAAACAAGAACCCCAAGTAGATGCTTTAGAACATTCGGGCCCACTGGCCGCCAAGGGAGGAAATTTAACACGCATCCGACAAAACTCATATAAGTATGCTATTAATAATCAAATACAATGGAGTAACAGAAGAAGCACTTCGATTGAGATTTTTCCCGCTCTCATTGGGTGATAGATTAAACACGGTCAAGGAAGCTAAATCCACCAGATTCCAATACCTCTGCTGGAATGATTTGCGTAAATTCCCCGACCAACTTTTCCGTATTTTTAAAGATCAAGCACAATTGGTGCAGAGACAAGACTTTTAGACAGTTGAGGGAAGAACTTAGTCAAGCTCCTCGGGAGAGATTTCATGAACTATTAAGGAGGTGTCCACATCACAGGCTGACTAGATGGATGCAAGTCTAACCTTTTACAACAATCTGAGTGATTCTACCATAATAGTTATAGATGCCTCAGTAGGGGGCGCGCCGATGAAAAAGACTACGGACTAAGCATATGAAATCGTAGAGGATATGGTTACTAATAGTAACCAGTGGCCCAGGGACAGGTTGATACCGAGGAAGGCTGTGGGAGGCGCAGACACTGAGGTCCTTAGCAATTTGGTAAATCATGTTGCATAACTCACCAAACAGCTACAAAGGAATCAAGGTGCTATAAATTCTATTCAGACCAACCCTTAGGAGATATGCGAATCATGTGGAGGACAGCACAGTACTATAGAATGCCAATCGAGCCAAATGACGGGAGAGCAGGCACAGTATGTTTTGAGATTTAATCAGCCGCAACAATAGGGTCAGTATGGGGGTAACACCTACCAGAATCATAATCATAATCAAAATCAAGGCCAAGGTTAGTGTAATAATCAGAACAATCAGAACTATGGATGGAGGAATAATAAGAACAACATGCCACCACCCTAAGTGAGCAAACTACCATAAGAGAAAAAAGTGGATTTGGAAGAAGCACTAGCCCAAATGCTCACTTCCCATACAACCTTTATGAATGAAACAAAGGAAAATATGCAGAGTCAGTCAACCCAACTAAATAACCAGCAAAGACTGAGAAACTTGTAGATAACCTACTAAACTACCACTGGCTGATCGAGAGGCGCTGAAGGTTCTTCGCTAAGCAAATTATATAAACCCGAGAGGTGAAGGCAAAGAACATGTTAAGGCTATCACCTTAAGAAGTGGTAGAGAACTAGCAATACCGGGGCAACCACCAGTGGTAAGAGAAGTAGAAATTGAGGAGGTAGACCAGCTTAGCTCGAAAGATCAGATGTAAGGGGAGTAACTCCAAGAAAAGAAGTCGGTAGAGAGATCATATGAAAGAGTCTAAGAAACAGGCAGTTATAGATAAACCCACTACACCAGTCTCGTATCCTCATCGTTTGAAGTAGAATAAATTCGACAAGCAGTTTACCAAATTCATGGAAGTGTTTAAGATACTGCATATCAATATTCCGTTTGTAGATGCTTTGGAACAGATGCCCAGCTACGTCAAATTTATGAAAATTATACTGTTAAGGAAAAGAAGGTTATCAGATTTTGAGACAGTGAACCTTACCAAGGAAGGCAGTGCTATTCTTTAGAGGAAATTACCATAGAAGCTGAAGGATCCAGGCAGTTTTACAATCCCATGTAAAATAGGGAACTCAATCTTCAAGAGAGCCTTATGTGACTTGGGAGCCAATATTAACCTCATGCCTTTATCTATTTTTAGACTACCGCGGTTAGGTGAAGCTAAACCCATGATTGTCACTCTGCAACTGGCGGATAGATCATTGAAACATCCACGGGGAGTGATAAAAGATGTGCTAGTAAAGGTCGATAAGTTTATCTTCCCAGCTGATTTCACAGTGTTAGACATGGAGGAAGACAAGGAGATACCCATTATACTAGGTAACTGCTTAGCAACCGCAGGCCAAGTGATTGATGTGTAGAAGGGAGAACTGAAATTAAGAGTGCAAGACGATGAGGTCAGGTTTAGTGTATTCAATGTTGTGCGACATCTAGTAGAGAGTGATGCATGTTTTATGATAGAGGTAGTGGAGGCTATAGTGTCTAGCCAAAGTGGTTTGACTGACCCTTTGGAGACTAAAGGCCCGCGCAAAGATGAGATAAGGAGGAACCAAAGCTTAAGAGGTCAAGAGTAATGCGAAGTGGCGACTCTTTCCACTCGAACAAGAAAGTATTACTTTGACGTTGGGAGAGAACACCTAGACTTCAAAGGCTCTCTAATTGAGCCACCACAAATGCTAGGAGCAAAAGAAATCTTCATCTTAGTCATTTGAGGTATGCTTATCTAACGGAATCCCTCAACCTTACCAAAGGATCATATCAACATTCAAAGCAAAGAGGGAATAAAAAGCGTAGTTCTCTCGAGAGTACTTTAAGATCACAAAGATGCTATCGAACGGTCTCTAGCCGATTTAAAGGGGATCCGCCCCTCTATGTGTATGCACGGGGTCTTATTAGAAGATGGTCATAAACCTTCAGTGGAGGCTCAGAGAAGACTCAACCTGACAATAAAGGAAGTAGTAAGGAAAGAAGTATTGAAGTGGTTAGATGCAGGAGTGATCTACCCCCATTTCAGATAGTTCATGGGTAAGTCTAGTACAGGTTGTTCCAAAAAATGGAGGGACCACAATGATAAAGATAGAGAATAACGTGATGCTTCCCGCTCGAACAGTTATGGGGTGGAGAATCTGCATAGACTACCGGAAGTTGAATAAGGCAACTAGAGAAGATCATTTCCCACTCCCGTTTATGGATTAGATGCTAGATCGACTGGTAAGGCACGAGTACTACTGTTTTTTGGACGGGTATTCGGGCTATAATCAAATCACTATATCCCTAGAGGACTAAGAGAAAATGACATTCACGTGCTCGTATGGCACATTTGCATTTAGGCCAATGCCCTTTGGGTTATGTAATGCACTGGGCACATTTCAGCGTTGCATGGTGGCTATATTATTAGACATGGTCGAGAAAACAATTGAAGTGTTCATGGATGACTTCTCGGTGTTGGGGAAGTCTTTTGACAATTTTCTTGAGAACTTGAGACAGGCACTAATAAGATATGAAGAAACTAACCTTGTGCTAAATTGGGAAAAATGTCACTTCATGGTGAAGGAAGGCATTGTACTAGGGCATCGGATTTCAGAAAGAGGAATTGAGGTAGATAAAGCCAAGATTGAAACAATAGAGAAGCTACCTCCCCCATCTTCAGTGAAAGGAATAAGAGCTTTCCCCGGTCACATGGATTCTGGCGTAAGATTCATAAAGGATTTTTCCAAAGTAGCCAAACCCTTATCTAATCTGCTAGTTCAAGGAGCCCCTTTTGAATTTAACGATTAGTGTATGCGAGCGTTCTTGTTTCTGAAGGAGAAATTATTGTCAACACCTATTGTAGTAGCACCAGACTGGGACCTTCCTTTTGAACTAATGTGTGATGCGAGCGACTATGCAATAAGGGCAGTAGTGGGTCAGTAGAAAGAAAGAACATTTTAGGTTATCTACTATGCGAGCCGGACTTTGAATGATGCATAACTAAACTATGCAACAACTGAAAAAGAGATTTTGGCAATCGTGTTTGCGTTTGACAAGTTTCGACCGTATTTGATTGGTAACAAGGTAATAGTGCACATCGACCATTCTGCCATAAAGTACTTGATGACTAAGAAGGACGTGAAGCCGAGATTGATAAGGTGGGTGTTACTACTACAAGAGTTTGATCTGGAAATCAAAGATAAGAAAGAGACTGAAAATCTAGTAGCAGACCATCTCTCAAGATTGGAAGGGCCTAGTAAAGAAGTTCAAATCAATGATGATTTTCCCGATGAATAGCTCTTGGTGATTAAAGACATAAAGCCAGTGCCTTGGTTTGCCGATTATGTGAACTACTTAGTGGAAAAAGTGCTCCCACCAAAGTTTAGCTATCAATAGAAGAAGATATTTTTTGCACACTTGAAGCATTATTACTGGGATGAGCCTATTTTGTTTAAGCACTGTGCCGATTAGGTAATTAGAAGATGCGTCTCAAAGGAGGAAATGGAGAGTATATTAAATCACTGCCACACTCTAGCATGTGGAGGGCATTTTAGGGGGCAGAGGACAATTGCAAAGGTACTTCAATAGGGATTCTACTGGCCTAGTCTGTTCAAGGATGCTCACCAATTTGTGTCTACCTGTGATAAATGCTAAAGAATGGGGAGCATATCCAAACGGGATGAGCCACCCTTGCAAACCATCTTAGAGGTAGAACTATTCGATATATGTGGGATGGATTTTATGGGTCCCTTCCCTTCTTCATTCAGCAACCTATACATTCTCCTAGTAGTAGACTACGTTTCCAAATGGGTGGACGCTATACCTACCCGAACTAATGATGCCAAAGTGGTAGCAAAGTTCTTTCGTAGTCACATATTCACCCGGTTCGGAATTTTATGCTCTTTTATTACAGATGGAGGCACTCACTTCTACAACAAGCTTGTAGATAGCGTACTGAGAAAATATGGTGTTCAGCATCGTACATCACTTGCATATCACCCACACACTAATGGCCAAGCAGAGGTGTCAAACAGAGAAATAAAGTCTATCCTAGAGAAAACGGTCAATAGCTCAAAGAAAGACTGGGCGAAAAATATAGATGATGCGCTTTGGGCCTATAGAACAACATTTAAGACACCCCTGGGGATGTCACCATTCAGGCTTGTGTTTGGGAAAGCATGCCACTTGCACGTGGAATTGGAACACATAGCATATCGGGTAACTAGGTAGTTGAATATGGACAGTAAGGTGGCAGGCGAGAAACGCATACTGCAGCTCCTTGAATTAGAAGAATTCCACAATGAGGCTTACAAAAATGCTAAGATCTATAAAGAAAAGACGAAAGCCTGACATGATAAACATGTTGTGAGGAAAGAGTTTAAGCCAGGTCAACGGGTCCTCTTATTTAACTCAAGACTCAAGCTCTTCTCAGGGAAATTAAAGTTGAGGTGGTCGGGACCATTTACCATGACTCAAGTTTTCCCTATGGAGGGGTGGAAATCATGCACCTAGAGAAAGGGAGTTTTAAAGTCAACGAGCAACTATTGAAGCCATATTTTGGAGGTGACTTTCATGTAAGCAAACAGGCCATCAATCTGAGCACACCTGAAACGGTGCAGTAGGGTAGTCGAGCAGACCCGCCGTCTCAAGGACATTGAGATTTAGGGAAGTCAAGCTAACAACATTAAACAAAGAGCTACTTGGGAGGCAACCCAAGCCTTTGGGAGTTTTTCTTTTATTAGTGCAGTTTTGAGTTTTTTTATTATTGCTTTTTATTTTGATTCCTTTTAGAAATCTCAGTTTTCTCGGGGTGCGTACATTATAACCTAATGACATTATTTGTTTGTTGTGTTTTCAGGCTCTGAGATTGAAGCGGCAACAGAGAAATAGCTCGAGAGACTTATGCTAGGGTTGGATAAGGATTGGAACCTCATTAAGGGAGTGCTTTTTAACTTAAGAATTCTTTATCAAAAAAATGAATTAATTCTCTCTATAACGTCGCAACGTTGGTTCTCAACGTCGCGACGTCCCAAAATCACGACGTTGAGGAAAACTGAAAAACGCCCTCGGGAATGTCACGATGTTGGCCTCAACGTCGCGACATTAAGAAACTCAACACTCGGGAGCGTCGCGACGTTGGAATATTAACTCTCTGCAACGTCGCAACGCGTTGATCCCAAAGTTCGCTTACGCTGAATTGTAATTTCGAACATCGCGACATCGCCTGAACATCGCGACGCTAATTCTCGCTGCTTTATGAGAGCTGAAATATCATATTTTTGACTACCAGAAACTGAAAAGCCCTAACTCTCCCTCCATGATTTTGCAGTTCATCCGGAAAAACCTCCCTCAAGGTCTCCTTAAGTGGTTTTCGAGCATCAAGGAAAGCTAAGAACCACTTTTGATCCGAAAAAATCTAGGGTTCTTCGTTCGATCATCAAAAATCTGGTACAAGACCATGTTTTCCGATTTTTGGTGAGTTAAGGTAAAAACCCGGTTCTTTTGTTTTTTCGATAGGTATATATATATATATATATATATATATATATATATATATATATATATATATATATATATATATATATATATATATATATATATATATATATATATATATATATATTTAAGTTGAGGAAGAAATTGGTGAGTGTTTTGAGGTTGTAGAAGCCTTATTTTTTAGCGAAGAACACTGTTTCACGTAGTGCCCACTGGATGTTTGATTTTTTGCCTATTTGAGATTTTTGTAATTTTCTTGGCTATTCAAGTAGAGTTTCATCACACTAGTTGTTTGGAGGTTAATTTAGAGTTTTTCCTAAAGCCTAGAATACCATCTAAACCCTACCTCACTAAGTGCACAATGTCGAGCAAAAAGCAAAAGTTAAACTCGAAGAAAAGCCAAACAATTGAAGAGCCTTCTCATGATTACGATCATGAGAAGTTCGTCAATGTGAGTGTGGTCGAGAAATTCGGCCTTATCTCCAAGAATTGATCCTTCATCAAAGAGAAGGTATTTCACCACCCTGATGATTTCTTTCATAAAACTATTATGAATAAGGGGTGGAAGGCGCTTTGCCAACCTCCAAGGCTGGCTTCCACAATGGTGGTACTAGAATTCTATGCCAATTTAGCTGCCCATGTACGGGAAAAGGTCTGAGTGCATGGGGTTTTGGTAGACTTCAATGCGAAGTCTATCAATGAGTTTCATAACCTTAAGTCGGTCAATCCCGAAGCATATGATAGGCTCCATGAAACCCTAAACTACCCTAAGGTTCTTAGAATGCTAACAAACGGCCAGGGTGAATGGAAACTAAACAATGAAGGGCACGTAGTGCACTTCAAGGCCAAACACTTGGCCTACATACCCAAAGTATGGCATCACTTCATCACATCCCGTCTCATCCCGAGACCAATGTGTGAAGTGACTGCAAAGAGGGCCTTACTCAATTATGCCATAATTTAGGACATACCTTTGATGTCGGCCGTGCTTATAGAGGACTAAATCCTATAACAAAGATGCCAAGATGTGAATCCTCGGCACCCTTTATCATTTATGGACTATGCAAGCGAGTCGGGGTGCCCTTAAAGGACAATAAGGCTTGGATACACCCAATCAAGGCGATAATAGTTAAGAAAGACAAACCAGGTGTACCAAGACCAGAGAAAGTGTATGATTCCGGCAATGAGCCCTTAGACAAGGAAGAGCTTAGGGCATACCAATCTAGGTTTGGGATACAAGCAAATACCTAAGGAGAGGCGGGACAGTCATCCACCCAACCCCCACCCCCACCCCCACCATCACATAAGGAGGACCCTGTAAGTCCTTCTCCTATATTTGAGGACCAGGTCCATGACTTGACCGCATGGTTTGATACGTACTAGGATGAGACCCAGGAACACTAGGTCTCCATCAGTTAGGACATGGAAGCCCTAAAGGCGGACATGAACCGTCCTACATAACTAGGTGGTAATTCTACGCAACTAAGAGTCCATACAGCAGCAGCTTGCCCAGCTTCTCGCATTTTACAAGCCACCGCCACCGCCTTAGTGATCCGAGTGATCGCCAAGGGAGTTTCCTCCACCCTCACTTTATATTTTCTGACATTGAGGACACTGTCCGTTTTTGTTTGGGGGGTATGGGTGATCGGTTTGTTTTTCTGTGTTTAGGTTGTTTTAGTTTTTCTGTGATCTAGGTTGCGTGTGTTTTTGTTTTTATATACAATTTATGTGTTTATGTGTTTCAGGTTTGTTTTAGATATGTTGTGTGTGTTTTAGGGTTGTTTTATATATGTTGTGTGAGTTGATGCCATGATTGGTAATGGGAGGGCATTTTGATAGCAATTTTTTTTTTTTTTTCAAAAAGAACAAGTGGAAAATGAAAAGGGACCGTTAGGTTGTTCCATGATCTGGAATGGTATGCTAGAAAGGTTGGGGTGACTTAGTTTAGTCACCCCCTTTGTGTTTCAAGAAGCCAGTTCCCAAGTAGTCTATCGCACACAGACACGCGTGATCTCCAGGGTATACTAAGGCCCCGGACCTTGTTTACAAGAGTTCTATGAGCCTTGAGGGTTATAAACACCTAAGTGATGGGACACCTTTGAAAAAGAGAATTTCCATCGAGCCCGAAATAAAAAAAAATGAGAAAAGAAAAAGAAAAAGAAATAAAAAAGACGTGTGTGAATAGAATAAGTGGGATAGTCCAATTGGAACTCGAGCACAGTCTGAGGGGCCTTTTAAAGCCTAATGCCCTAAGCTAATTGGTCAGCCATTGACTTCACTGCCCGCTACATGGGACAGAGGATGGACCCTTCCCACAGTATAGGGCCTTTAGGTTTGGTTGAGTGTTCGAGGTGAGGTTCGAGGGGAACTAAATGCCCGATGCCCCATCAACCAACCGCGGAGTCACCAATGAATCCCCTGCATAGGACACTCACCTAAACTCAAGGAAAACTAGTTTTCTTCATGCTTAGGTAGTTTAATGTGAATAAAAAGGGCAATGCTCTTATCCTTCCGTGGCTAGGAATCTTCAAATGGGCAAGTTGACTTTGGGTTTAGGGTACTAGAACCTATAGGTATATGTTGGAGATCATGAAACAAATACATATAGACTTCCGAGGAAAGGTCATTGAGAACTTGGGGGGGGGGGGGGGAGGGGTGGTATTGAGTTTCTGGTCAGCTTGACCTTGCTTAGCTAAGTTCCTTAGAAAGTTGAACAACCTTAAGGATCTCCCGATTTTAGAGGAAAAAAGCTATGACTCTCCTTTTTAGCATCACGTGCATCATACTCATGTCGTAGGCGTTTTGGTGTGTCATTTTTCATGTGTGTTTTGTTACAAGTCTGTTCCCCAAGCAAGAAGCTAAGTTTGGGGGTGTGATGAGTGCCCAAAGCACTCATCATTTACCCACATTTTATCATATTTTCGGTTCATTTCATATAACAATAAGTGTGGTTATCGCTCAATATCTGATACTCGGCTTCTTGTGCATTTAAGGTGAAAATGTGGCATTTGGAGGCTGTATGGGGACTTGCAGAAGGAGATTAGAGAGCCCAGACCCAACGTCGTGACGTTGTTGGGACTTAATCAGCAGATTTTTAGATATAAAAGAAAAAAAGTAGAAAACAACCTTGGGGATACATTATGAGGAGGTTAGAGACGAGAAGACGACTACGGTATGAGCGAGAGATTGTGTTCTTCCCTGTATTTGTATTTCTTTTCTCGAGTATTTAATGATTATAAACTCTATGGTTGTAATGGACATTAATATGCTCTAGCTTTATTTCTAGGGTTTTGTTGTACCCTTACTGCATTCATATGGATTACTTATGAATTCCGTTCTATTCAGTATATTAATGGATCTTATATTGACTTGCTCTATTTTTTGTGATTTATTTACATGGTGGTGTTTGGCCAACATTAGCACGTTCTTGTTGGAAATCTGAGATTGAGAGATAAAGATTCCTAGGGATCCGAGTAGAGTGACACTTGGTAAATTGGAGAGTAGAGATCTCCCGATTCCAAGTGTGGTGACTAAGGTTTAATCATTTAAGTGTTCCGGAGTTCAGGGTTGAAGTAGAGATGCAATACACCCTACTGGCGAGATAAGCGAATATACCTCGAGAGAGGATATCTCATAGGCACGATCAACCTACAAGCGTGAATCCGTTAATGTGCTGAAAGAACAATTTTATCTAGATTATAATCCATTGAGTGTGGCAAGGGGAGGCAAAACCCTAGTCTCCATTAATTGAGTTAACAAATACTTAGGGTTAGCTTTTCTTTACATTAGTCAATAATTCACTCAAGTTTGAGGTCCGGATAATATTCTAGAGCCAATTCCAGTATTTGACACACTTCTCCTTGTGGGAATTACACTTGACAAGCCACTACACTACGTAACCTCAACCCGTATACTTGCGTACGGGCCTACGTTTTTACACTAATTTACACACCGATCTCAAGCCCGTCAACAGAGTATTACAACGATGTGAAATACAATATAAAGTGAATAGATATAAAAAAATTTTCTTTTATCATGTAAAAAAACAAAAATATGAAGGTCATGTTCCTAATAGTAATAAGGAAAGAAAAAAAATTGATAAGAAAAATATTAGTCTTTTTGTATTTGAATGTCTAAAAAACTTTGGAAAATCAAATATAAATCAAATTCATTTTTTTAATTACATTCTTTTAAATCACAATTAAAATTTATTTTTTAATTCATAAAATCAAAATTTCCTTTTAATAACTAATAATTTGATGCAATTTGCTAAACTTAAAATTTACTTTTTTAAATTAAAATTCATTTTTTCTAAAACCTAAAAATTAAAATTATTTTTTATTCATAACACAAATTTATTTTTTCAATTCTTAAATTCAATCCAAGTCATGTTGTCATATTAGACACCACCCACCTCAGCAATACGAGGTTTGAATTCGGTAAAGGATATTTGAGGCTAGAACCGCTAAGAAAATTAAAGTATTTATATAAGAAAAAATTTGTTTAGGATATAAATGTAAAAGTCTTGAAAGCTTATATATTTAAAAAAGAAAAAATTGTTTAGGATATAAATGCAAAAATCCTAAAAGTTTAAGATTTGAATTGTAATTTTCCCTATGTTGGATTCCCTATTTGGATCACAATAGCTAAGAGTTGGAGCACCAAATGCATTTATTCATTTATTTTAAAAGAGACCAAAACACAGTTTGTTTGATTATGTGATTTAAAACGAAACGTCGTCGAAGAGGAGGAAGAAGCAACAATGTCCGCTCTACTAAAACCCTAGACATCATTTCCTTGAAGCTCTAGTCAGTACAAATGTAACCTCTCGTTGCCATTTCTTCATTTTGCTCTACATGTCCAGTTGCGATCTGGTTTTGTTTTAACTGATTCTAAAAAGGAGGGGTGATTTTTTATCATTCTTGGCTTTAAATCACCCCTCCACATATCTTTTTTCTTGTTTTTCTCTCTCATTTAAGTCATCTTTCCTTACAAATCTAGTGTTTATTTTTTTTTTCTTGTTTTCGTCCCTGCCTTTGTTGCGGCATGTTTTGTGTTGTCTTTGTATGACGGTTTTGTTTTCTCATCTTTGGTGCTAGTGTGTGGGCGTTTTGAACGACATAGTGTAGTCGATCAAATGGAGACATCCAATCAATTCAAGTTCATTAGTATGCTACAAAACTGCAATCATATATATTCTAGTCACTATAAAATTTTCAAATATGTAGGCTTAGAGCCTTGTCATTATGCTATTAACTTTTCATCCATTAGTGTTTTTAGTGAATTTGGATTTGTGTCCCAATTGAATGTACGACTAGTTTGATTCAATTAAATTTTATATTTTAAAAAAAACATTATTTGGGTTTATCATAAAATGGGATTTAAAAATAAAGTGGAATGTGATATTGTTTAAGCTAACACGAATTTTATTCAATCCATTTTCTCTTTCGAGCTCCTCTTTTTATACAAGTCTGGGCTCTCTCAAAGCCACGAATAAGACATAGGTTGTTCCCACTTAGTGTATGACACCCCAAAACCCGAGGGTCCTGTTGACCAACCGTTAACCTACAAAATATACTACCTTAGGTCATTGCACACCTAAGCCTTGATGCCAATCTAGTACCAATTACTTGTGGGTACCGAGTCACTCGACACCACCTCGATATGTCCCTTTTTATTGGGATCCATTTATCCATATTTAAGTTGAAAATATGAGAATAATACACTTAAAACAGTCCGTAAGAGTCCAATCACGACCTTCTTACCATTATTACATACCCGACTATGTTGGCAATAGTCCAAAAAGAATTTAATTACAATTCTTTTATACTAAAATACATGCTAGAACTAGTTTGTTCCAAGCACATTTTACAAAAGGATTTATCAAGGCCACATGTCGGCCTTCTTCACAATCACGGCCTCAACTGAGCATCATCCACTGGTATACTCCCTGCACCTGAAATGTGTCCCATAAAGGGTGAGCCACACCCAATAGAGAATACCTCCTACAAGGGCTACTCCTGGCCTAAGTGCACATGCAATGTTCACTCAAAATTTCGCATGCACATTCCAATAAGAACATGCCAATTCTAAATGGAATCCTACATGCCATGCCATGAAATAAGATGAGACTCAATCATGTACCATGCCCCGAGTCTTTACCGACTCCTATCACATCCGAGTCCTTATCGACTCCATCACACAATGCCTAAGCCCATGTGTGATAAACCGTCCTTTTAGATGGCATCCAATGATCATTTTCAAAACAAATTTAATTTGTTTATAAACTAAAGGTTTTTTTTTTCCGATGATACACCTCAATGATAATTTTATATTCAAAACCATGCGCCTCTTTGTGGGTAGCTAATTTTTGGTGTCACACAACATGCTTTATAAACCTAGACACTTTTACAACCTTTCACCACTAGGAACTATGTCTGACCATAATTAGCGGGTCTTTCACCCGAGGAGGGATCTATCCCTACTTGCTAATACCCGACACATATTTTCTTTACCACTTTATTCAATTGTGTGACTCTGTTGGACGTTGTCCCATTTAACCGAGCCCACCTAATCAAACACCAAACGCAGTGTCGATTCATCAACCATGCACTCACACCTATTTAATGCGATGTCCCCGTGCATATGCAATGCAATATGCCATTACATGTTATATCATGTCACATGCATAATGAATGCTACATGGACAACACAATCCACACCACTTACCCGATGTCATGGACAATCACATCACTTGCATATGACTTCCATACATCATTTCATTCATGTCAATATATCATACAAGCATATATCAACATTCACATACAACATGTCATTCTATGTTCAAGCAATGATACACACTCAATCAAGCCATGTAATGGCCATTGTACATACCAATTCATCACATGTCAATACATTGGAGTACTCTTATTGACATCCAAATAGGTCACTACATTGTCAAGTAGTGACACACTCACAATCAAGCCATGTCATGGCCATTTGTACATATAAGCTCATCACATGTCAATACATTAGAACATCTATATTGACATCCAAACATGTCACTACTTAGTCAAGCAATGGCACTCTCAAACAAGTCATACAATGGCCCCCGAAGTAGGCCACAACAATCACATAGCATGCCTCAAAATCGACCCCAAACAAGCCATAACAATCCACAATGTCAGTCCTCGGGCTTGCCTAGGCGAACATACTGATTGACTGATTCTTATACATAGACCAAATCTGATGAAGTAATCAGCAATTCCATCCAAAGACTTTTCAATCCCCAGCTAGAATGCTCAAAACTTGTTAGACTAAATTTGATAAAAATATGTGTTTAACCCTTTTGTGAAAGGGATCCATTAAAAATTCATTTTAGTCTAGATCATTGCAAGTGCACAGGTCATACAAGTAATAAAAGTGGATTTAAGTCCATATATCATTCCCACGGGGATTGATGATAAATCAAAAGATCAATTACCCCATCTACTCAAGATCCTTACTATTTGAACTCCAATGTTTAAACTAAAATAAAATAATACTAATTAGAATTTTAATATTATACAGAAAGAATTTAATATAAGTGGGATTTGAGAATTCACTGAGTAAAGAAGACATTGGGAAATAGATCGGTGTACAATTATCAATTTCTGCATCATTTCCATTCATAATTCAGCCATTAGTTGGAAAGCTGAATTTGCCAAAGATGCAATGTAGTATAGTTTGGATTTCTCCATACACCATACATTTCACTAATTAGTGATCCATATTCCTTTCGGATACATGAGTTTAATTAGTTACTTGTAGAATATAAACCTCTTTCTAAGATCTGGGTATTTTTCTTTTTCAGTACTTCACACTCAAATCTTATGACTGTAGAATTCTTACCCCTATAGACAGGATATTGCAAGCCTTCTCCAATCTAATTGGTAACTCATCCATCGAATCTGATAAAATTCTCTATCTCCTTGATTAGATCTATGCTAACACGGGATCAACCTCTAATCAATTAAATTGATACATCATCCAACTATCCTCACACCATGAGTAAGTTAGTGATCTATCTAAGTAATCTTTCAAAGTTCAGTAGTTCCATAATATTAGTCTAACATATCCCCAAGTAACTGCTTCATACCCTTAGGAATCTCCATCTCTGTGTCACTCAGAGGGCTTCCTAGAAATCAAAGCAAGATAAAGTCCTTTTTTGGGTACACTGTACTAATATTCTGAACAAGTAACTTCAAGAACAATACCAATTAAATAAATTCAATATTTCAAACTATGACATTCTTTTAAGTTGAGTAGAAAACAATAATTAACATCGATTCATTCCCAGATGGAGCTTAGTCTTTCAAAACTGGATTACAAATAATGTGACTAACTGATCAAGAAAATTCACTAAAATTGCAAGCGGACTAAAATAAATGAACTCCAGAAAATTTCCAAATTCCATTTAAGTCGGACAGTAATGAAAACTAAAATTTTACAATTAACCCAGCTTGAAACTTCACACCAGTTTACTGTTCAATCCAAAAAATAACTAACTAAAATGCTAAGCTAAAACAAAATTGACGAAAAAGAAATAAAAGAAAATTAAAAGAAAAATAAACGAAAAATAATATACAAAAGAGTCTCCAGCTACCCAGAAGTTCTTAGTTTTATGGAAGTTGTGCACAGTGCCCTAGATGCTTCTATTTATAGATTTTCAAATGATGGGCAACACTTTAAGGCTAAAATTATGGATCCCCAAAATTTTTGGCCCAATTGGTTACTTTGTCGCGACATAGTTGTCATCTTTGTTCCCCAGCTCTTATTGTGGCTTGCAGTTTCTGTCGCGACATGATTTCGTGCTTTCCTCTTGAATTTTGTCACGACATAATTTGATAATGTCGTAACATAGTTCTGTTGAAGTTGTCTTAGTGATTGTTGCGACATGAGTATCTTGTGTTGCGACATAAAAACTTTGTTGCAACCAACTTGTCATTCTTTGCTGCTCCTGAAAAATGTCACGACATAAATTTCTTTGCCACGACAAATATTTTTGCCTTCAGCTCTTCCACTTTGTCGTGACATTTTGTGCTATGTCATACATTCTTATGGGGTTCTTCACTACGCGATTAATGAGCTTTTTTGTCGCGATAGAGTTTCTCACAGTTGCATGTTGTTGTTGTCGCGACAGACCTTTTCTTTGTCGTGACATAGTCTTGTTGTCTTGCACTGCTGAGAGACTGAACTTTATGTTGTGACAAACTATGAAGATGTCGCTACATATTTCCTTCTTTGGTCTTTGTCGCTTAGTTGAACTCCGCTTTGGTTACACAAACTTGTCTTGATTTTTCACCCTCTTCCATTTTCCGTCGCGGACATACCCTTTGTCGCAATGCATCTTTGTCTTCGGCCTTTCATTATGTGTGGCAACATAATTTTCTGTGTGGCAACATTCTTCTTGTAATTCTTCTCAGCTTTTGTCGAGATAATAGATGTCTTTGTCATGATAGAGTTCACCTCAACCTTATGTTGTGTTTGTTGCGACATAAAACTTCTATGTCGTGACAAAGTCTTCTTGCCTTTCAATGCCGACTCTGAATTTTTTGTCGTGACATAGAAGTCTTTTATCGCGACAAAGCTTTTTTGCCATCTTCAGTTCTTTATGTTGCAACAGAGTTGTGAAATGTCGCGACAAAGTTCCACTGCCATTTTTCTTGATCAATGTCGTGACAGAGTAAGGAATGCCGTCGACATTCTTCTTCAAGAACTTCTCCAGCAATGTCGCGACATACAAATCCTTTGTCGCAATAGAGTTTTGTCTTCTGACTTCCTTTATGTCTCAACACATACTTCTTTGTTGCAACATTTATCAGGAAATCTCTCTCATGTTATGTCACGACAGAGTTGTGAGATGTCGTGACATTCTTTGTTTCTGGCTTTAGTCTAACTTGATATTTGTTGTGACATAACGCTGCTTGTTGCTACATAGCTTTTGCTGGTTCTATTGAGATTATGTTGTGACATTCTGAAACTATGTCGCGATATTTCTACCTTGGCCAAATTTTCTGTTTTTCTTGCTGGAATTGTCTCCTTTTCATTTAAAACCTGCAAAACACAAAGTTGGTGAATATTCCATAATTTAGCATTAAAATGAATCATAAACTTCTAGAAATCTACCAGAAAAATGGATTAAAAATAGATGAGTTTAAGACTCATCAAATTCCCCAAAACTTAAAGTTTTGCTTGTCCCCAAGCAAAGAAAAGAAAATTTTGTTTGTCCTTAAACAATTTAGCTTTTATTTTTAATGACATTTTTCTATTGAATCCACAATTTGGCAGGAAACATAAGTTAGTTGTAAAATTATTTCTAAACATGTTTCCAATCTAGATTCAGGAAGATTTCCAATTAAGTTCACTAAATAGCCAAATAACTTCTATAGTGTAAACAATTCAATTATTCAACCCTGATTTGTGAGTGTGTGATGGTCTTTTCTTTTCTCAAGCGTATTATTAAATCTCTCTGGAATAATACTCAGATAACAACATACTTCTCCTTTATTCTTAAAGTCTCATGTGCTTGTTTGTCATATTAACTTCACTCTCAATGTAAGCATATACCACCTTCATAATCAATTAGGTTCTTTTAGGCTTATAATGTGGTTTGGTAATCAGATAATCGGACAATTTAGGCTCGCTACTCCGCATTTCTACTTAACTTAACATACTTGCCTTCATTATGCATCCTTGATTTTTCCATTGATGTCAACTCTCTAGCCTCCCCATTTGGTTTGGTGCATCTTCCTGCATACTCTCTATTGTGGTATTTTTCTTGACCACACTTAGAGTATAAATTCTCCTCCTCATCTTAGAAGCTTTTTCACTTTTCATCTTTTATCAAGGTTTATGGAATAGTGTAATGTTTTGCCTTTTAACCTTCTATCACCCTTAACGAACTTTGGATCAGCAACTCTCATACCGATTGGCATTAGGGCACTAGGTGTTGAAACACCCCTAAGAACTTAATTGTTCAAGGGAGGAAGGCCACATGACCAAACTCATTCCACCTTGATATTTTGCTTTTCACAGCTTCTTTTCTCAATTCTTTTCATATTTTCTCATCTCAATTGATTTTCCTTTCTCAACCCTTCTTATTCTTCTTCGTAATTTAAAATAATATTCCCCCAAACTTGTCCTCTTCTATCATTTATGTATTTGTCATGTAATCTGGGAAAATAAGGGTTATTTACTATAGGATTATGTTTAAGGGAGGATCTAGGCTTTTTATTTGCTGGTTGATGATGAAATTGGCTATTGGCTCAAATAAGGAACTAATTTGTATGCTTATGCATATTATATGGGTAGGCTTTGAAAAGCTCAATCTTCCAAGAATGGCCTATATCATTTCCTGTTAGTGGTATTGCTTAGGATTTCGCCTTGACTAATAATCTAATGCTCTAGGACATTCGAGATTTAACTGTGATAGATCCCATAAGATGTCCTAATCTTAGCACAATTTGTTTCAGAGATACTTTTGACCATGTGCAAGTGTTTATCGATCATAATAACTAAATTGCTTTACAAAACATCAGGTCTTATTTGTTCCATCAATTTGTTGTACCTTCCTTATTCGTTCAACAGCCATTCATTAATATCCTTACAACTTTCCTCTTTTAGTTCATCTCATCCTACCACAATTCATTTATTAAATTCTTGTTTGGTTCCTGAATATGTTGCTATGATATTTACAAGTTAAAAGCTTATTTAAATCAAACCATTAAATTCAGAGAAATTTAACACAATATTAGTTCAATTTCATCATCTTCCAATTCACAGCTATTCAGCAAATCAACCTAGGAAAACTGGTTTCTCCATTATTCAGCAAAGTTATACACTAAAAGTCAATAATTTCTAATTATTTCAAATCAAGGAAAGAAATATAAATAGCTGGGCAAAGAAATGGAAACAGAATGGACAATTCAAGTCTTGCAAAGGATTTTCTATTAAGTTCCCAAGTATAAGAGATTTGGTTACAAAAGAAGGAAAAGGGAAGAGATGAATTAGACGAGTTATTTTCCTTCTTCTATCATGCCTATGGGGATGGTCTGCATCTCCAATGATTCAAACTTGTAGTCCAGCTGTAGAGTGGGGAGAATCATGATTTGAACTTGTGGCCGTCGACCTCGCTACCTTCCCTCAACTCCGCTGAACGCGCACCACTCCATCAAAGAGCCATTTGTTTAATAAAATTATTTTGTCTCTGCCCAATAGAGTTTAGGGGTCCCTCAAACTCACCTTTGGCAAAGTACATTTTGATCAAATTCTTGTTGATCATATCCAAACTTTCCGTCCACAATTTCTCCCTATAGTTTAGAGTTGCTTCCATTTCTTTGTCCCTTCGTTCTATGAGGAGCCTTATTTCCTTCTAATGTTCTTTATACAGGTAACTGAAAGCATCTGCCTTTTGCAGCATGTTATGCTCCATAACATCCTCTCTCTCCTTCATGATCTTCAATAGCTCACTGTCCTTCCTCACCTGATCTGAAAGGAAAGCATCCTCCCTTGCCCTGAGTTCTTCACTTAGTTCTTTTTCTCTTGTTTCCAGTTTTTTCTTCCACTCTTCATCTCTTGTCCGAAAGCCTCCAAATTCCGATCTCTCCGCCTCTCGCATCCATGTACTCATCCCGCAATTAGAGTTGGATTTTCATCTGTTTTTCCGTCTCTTGCATTTCTTGTCTCATATATACTACAAGAAAAATCTGAATTAGAGACAAAAATTAGAGACGGACACTTGTCCGTCTCTAAATAGAGACAGATTAGAGACGGATTGCAGACATAAAAACCTTGAAATTAAAAATTAATTAGAGACGGAAATTCCATCTCTATTCCGTCTCTAAATAGAGACGGAATGATTTTCATCTCAAATCAGAGACGGAAATCATTCTGTCTCTATTTAGAGATGAAATTTCCATCCCTATTCAGAGACGAACTGGTTTCTGTCTCTGATTTGAGACGGAAGTAAATTCGTCTCAATTTAGAGACGGAATTTCCGTCCCTAATCAGAGACGGAATAATTTCCGTCTCAAATCAAAGACGGAAACTAGTCCGTCTCAATTTAGAGAGGAAAATTTCGTCTCTAATCACAGACATACTGGTTTCCGTCTCTGATTTGAGACATAAATCATTCAGTCTCTAACTTCCTGTTGGGCCTAAGAAGCCACAAAAGGATTTCACACTCACCAGTTGAAGCCTCGAAGTAATTATATCTCTTTGATCAAACTGCAGCGGCCGGTGTTGCCGTGCCAATTGTTGGTCTCATTTCTAAAACTGAAATCATTTGAAACCAGCTACGTCATCTGGAATCATTGATTTTCTCTCGCTTCAAAATAATAGTTTAGCGAAAAACCTTAGAAATTCCGATGCAGCCGCAATCTCCAACCCATGGAGATGAACACGCCCAACTTGGAGTGTCGATGTACGGCGGCGTTCCCAAGGGATACGCGTGATGATTCAGTCAATAACATTCGCGATACGGGCTCGTGCACGCTCCACCGCCGAGTACAACAACATCGAGGGCATGATCCTCTTCTCTAATCTCTCTCAGTGTCAGATTCATAGCGTGAGTAGCTTGATCAAGGTGGGATGCATCGAGCCCGTGATGGTCCTTAGGGTTGTTAAGGAGAAGGGGTATATTGATTTGAGCAAGAGGAGGG
The DNA here is from genome assembly GCA_016808115.1 of Tetrastigma voinierianum. Classification (NCBI taxonomy): domain Eukaryota; kingdom Viridiplantae; phylum Streptophyta; class Magnoliopsida; order Vitales; family Vitaceae; genus Tetrastigma; species Tetrastigma voinierianum. The sequence goes on from JAEQBH010000386.1 coordinate 165,176, forward strand.
TTTTGAAGGAGGACATTCATGCGTGTGAGGAGAGGTACGATAAGAGTAAGCTTGTTCACTCGATTATGCGGCATGTTGCTGAGACGATGCAACTCGATTTGGAGGTACATTGGGTCGATTCTGGAGGTTGGTTGCTGAAAAAATTGAGTTTGTTCTTAAATCATTAGAAAACTAAGCTAAGCCAAATGTTATGATCTAAACGTATTCTAAGATGCTTCCTTTGGGGATTGAATTACATGATTTGAAGGTATCATTATTACAACACATTGAAATTGGTGCAAAATATGTGCATAAACTGCTGATTTCGATGCATAATTTTTTGGATGGTTGATATAATTATAATATTTCTCAAATTAGAGTCATATTGGATGTTTTTTCAGGGTTCCTAATTATAATTGCAAGTCAGGTTCTTCTATTAATATCATATGGTTGATTGCTGCTGTTTTAATTTTCTGAATCCGTAGAAGTATAGTAGATTTCATCTTCTGATGTTATGGCCCTTCTCATGAAAGTTGCTCAACTATAGGAATTGGAATTTTTTGTAATGGTTTTCGACAATATAAACACGGATTGTTTCAGAATTTTGTTAGCTTGGCATGAAAATTAAACCGATTGCTCCTCCGCTTTATGTTCTCGGCTTTACCGCTTGACGGGTAATGACACACTCAGAGGAAACATTTCCTTATATAATTTCATTGTTCGTGGCTTAATACCGAGCAAACTTGTTTCCGCCCTTTTTTAGTAGGTTGAATAATCATTTGCTTAGGTAGTACAACTTCAATCCTGTTTTCAACTATTTGTCTCTTATGTTTTAGTCTGGATTGCATGATTAATGGATGAAAAGTTCATTATGTAACATTTTGTATTGCATATATTGGGAGGCATCTCAGATGTTATCTATCTTTCAATTTTATTACTTTGATTTTTTCCTGAAATAAAAGAAAATCAAATACTCACACATAACATGGGTGTGAGTGGCCGGGATATATCTTAGACACTTTTTCCTCGGGGAGCAAACAAATTTCACATCTGGGCCAAGTATTCCCCAAATGAAAGATAGCTCCCACTTATTCTTGCAACAAGTTCCTAAGCTTACAAGAAGTGACTTTTTCATGTAACACTATTATAGAGATTAATTATTTCACCATAAGGTTTACAAAATTTCAATAATTTAGACATGTTCCTATGCCTAGTATTTAGGGGTTGGAAAGATTTAACACCTACTTGTGTGCACTCACACCTAAGCACTCGCATCCATGTAATCCGACAGAAAATTAATTCATGCATTCTTGTGATTGTTTAGGAACCATTTAGAAACAGCACATTGTTTGTGAGCAGGCCAATTCATCCTCTCTTTACGTAGTTCTGAGGCATCACGTAAGAACTCTTGATAATGAAGGCTTGTCATCTAAGCTCAGATTACCTTTTTCCTTTTTCATCTCGCATGGTTTTGTCTTTTCCTTGCCCTTTCCCTTTCCTTTTCCTTATTATATATCCAGACATCTTTGTTGTTTTCCATTGGTGGGTAGTGCTATAGTTTTACTAAAACTGACAAATCTGAGAATGCTTTTGTACTAGTAAGAAATAGATAAGAGAAGTTGAATAGGAGTTCCTCATTCTAGTCAAACTACAAAAGTTCTAATTCTTTCCTTTACAAACGTGGTGCTCTGTTGAGGAGTTGCTCAATTATAATAGATAGGGCTTTTCTGTTAGTCCAATCGAGTTTATTGTTCTTCGCCATGTTTTCTCATAAAGTGGATATCTGTCATCACTTCTCAAGTGCAGGAAGCACTTCTCTTCATTATGCTACATGTGGTGGAAATGCACAATGTTGCCAGGTATGTTTTTAGTTTCTCTTTTTTTCCCCTTTCTGTTCTATCTCTCTCTCTCTCTCTCTCTGAATATTTAAACTTTATTTGCTATTGTTTTTGTTCTAGATATAGCACCTAACACATTTTGCTTTCAGATTTTGATTGCTAGGGGTGCCATTTTGAATGCTGAAAATGCCAACGAGTATGTACATGATTCTCTTATTGCTCATTTGCTTTTTGATGCACTGCAATTCTATCGTGCTTTTCCACTTGATGGTTTATTTATTATTTATATTTAATTTTCCATGTGAAAGTAGCATCAAGAACTAACCAACACTTTTATTGAGTTGGTGCTAGAAGACATCATGGATGCAAAAGTCTATTTTGTCTTGTCTTCTATGGTCAAGTAGATTAGGTGTATTGCATGACGTATTAGCAAATTTTCTGTGCAGAACAACATATGGGAGATGGAGGTGATCCTATTTCAGATTTTGCATTCATTTTAAGAAGAGATGGCAGTTCATATTTTTCTATAATTAGTGTTGTTGTTTTCAAAATTCTATGACCATTCCCATTTGTTTTTCAATATCTTGTTACAACAAAACATTTTGTGTTTGGATAAAACAATTTATGTAATTTTTCTACCCTAAAGTTGTGGTATGGTATAATGACAGTTTATAAATTACATAAATAAAATTTAATATTTTAATTAGTGATCACATTATATACATTTAATATTTCAAAGTGAACCTACCACTCATACCGGACGATCTATCACACATTCTTCACATGCCAAACGCATGGTTAGGTTTTTACGATAAGAAAATTTGTTACAATAATATTTTAATTGTGTGATCACATTATATACATTTTTTTGAACTCACAGAACAAAAGTTTGGGAAAGAAGCCTATACTACGAGCTGTTTATTCACAATCATACTAAAAGGAGGATGGCTCATTCACAATGAGAAAGCCAAAGCTTTGAAATGTTAGTGTCTTAATTAAAATTAATGTTTTATTATATTATTAAGGTTAATTCTTTCATTACTAAATTTATAAATTTAATGTGATGTGCGTTGTTATGCAAGATGATTTCATCCCATAATGTATGAGATGTCCCAACCAGAGGAGTGGTCGTCCAAACCTCGTCCAATTAATGACAATGAAATTTTTGTTAAGAATGTCAGGGGAGTGAAGAAATCGAGACTATACGGTATTGGCTCTCAAATATCAACATACTACAGCATTGCCTCTTTTAGTGGCACTTCACCTGTGACAACTTATAGCCATGGGTTAGAGGATCAATTGCAGCATGTGCAAGAAGAGAATAAGCTGTTATGTGATCATTTTAAGGATTTGTAGGACCAACACCAAAAAATGCAGGACCAAAACCAAAAAATACAGGACCAAAACCAAAAAATGAAGGAGGAGATGCAAAGACAAATGCAGGAGCATGACCAAAAATTCCAGAGATGCAGCATTTATGCAGATGTATGAAAGCACATTATTGCTTTTTTTCGCGATACCCATTAGTAACCGATTGGTGACAATGATCAATAGCTATAGTTGACACTAATATTACCATTTTGTTATTTAAGAATACTATTGATTTTATAATTAATTAAAAGTATTATGTATTTCAATTTATTTAATGATATCTATTAATTTAACTACCAAACTACATCTTAATGATTCATATAATTGGCTTTGAATGACAACAAGATCGATATGAAAATTCAAGACATCAACAAAAATTATTAGTATATATAGACAGAATAGAGATGGATTTTTCCGTCTCTGATTAGAAATAGAGATGGATTTTTCCGTCTCTAATTAGAAATAGAGATGGATTTTTTCGTCTCTGATTAAAAATAGAGACGAAATTTTTCCATCTTAGATCTAAGATGGTTTCAAAGACGGAAAATTTTGGTCTCTAATTTGAGACGGAAAAATTCGGTCTCTAATGAGAGACGGAACAAAATCCATCTCTGATTAGAGACAGAATTGGTCCTTGGGAATTAGAGACGGATAATAATCCATTTCTATTTAGAGACAGAAAATCAGTCTCTAATCTGTCTTTGATTAGAGACGAAATCTTTATGTCTCTAATCAGAGACGGAAGGAATCATGTACCAGCATTTTTAAGACCGAAAATTCCGTCTCTAATCCGTCTAGAATTCCGTTTCCAAACGGATTAGAGACGGAATTGTCCGTCTCTAAATGGAGGTTTTTTTGTAGTATATAGCTTTCAAAGATCTCCATCAATTCGTGACAGCTACCATGATGCCCGAGCTTTCTCGCCTTGCCTCCCGATGGATTTGTCTTAAATCTGGGGATACTGTCAAAATGGGGCTCAAACTTTTCTGCCTCTATTGATGCTTGACAGGCCGAAAACGCGGTGTGTAAAATGTACGCCTATGTGCGCAAGTGCACGCGTCGCCCCAAGTAATATAGTGTACTCGTGGTACGGATATCGATCCACAGGGACAGGTGTATTGACTACAAAGGTTCTGCTTTTTAGATAGTATCTGAATAGATGATTCTAGGCAAGAATTTAAGTATATGAAATTTGACTAAACTATTGATTCTAATGAATTATTGGTATTGAAGGCTAGGGTTATATCTCCCCCTGTCACTTTTAATGGATTATTTCTTCAAGATATTATTATTCAATGTATTTACAATTTGTCAATGGCGAGGTGATCTTACTTCCTTACGGTGATATCCTCTCCGAGGTATATCCGCTCATCTCGTGGGAATAGAGTTGAGTACATTCCTATCTCAACTTAGTATTCGTTGATGCTTAAACGTTCTAACTCTAAATGCCACCTTCGTGGATCGGAATATCTCTATTTACCGAATCAACTCGAAGGTCATTTATCCGCATCCCCTGAAAACCTCATCTCTCGAATCTCTGATTCTCCGAAGGTGATTATGCTAATGTTGGCCGTATTGTCATATAATTGAACTACGGGGTAGTCAGAAAGCAGATAACAAATTGATAAACATCTGAATAATATAAAAGATCAAACTTTAATCCATCAACATATGACAGGGTTCAATATAACCCTAGAAATAAATCTAGAACATACTGAGTGAAAAGATCAAAATGTTTAGTATTAAGAACATAATTTAATATCCAAAATAAAGAAACAAGACAAATCCCGGCACTTCCTCGAAGTCCTGTGGCCACCGCCTGAATTCCGCGGCCTTCGCTCGCACGCCTCCTCCTTCCCAATTTCGAGTCATTCGTACTTTAAAACGATAGGGCTTAGATCTCGAAATGACACACGACGCTGGAGACGCCAGCGACGCTTTCCACTTTGTTGACTTCGCATTGTCGACCCGACGCCGTGACGCCACGTCATGACGTAACGCCGCTGAGCTAGGACGCCGCGACGTGGGGGACGCTCGACGCGGGGATCGCCGCGATGCGTAGGGGACGTCGCTGGCGCTGGGACGTCGCGACGTGACAGTCGCTTCCTTGCTCTGATCCCCATTGCTCCAAAAATTGCTTTCAAAAGTCAGTCTTTCGCTCCAATGCACCTCGTGATCCAAACCAGAACACCAAGTCAGGGTCTAGCCACAAAAACTATAAAATTATTATCAACAAATCGAAAAGACGAAGACCTACGCGAGTATAATGCGAGTGTTTTAGGCACTCATCACACTTAAACTTAGTTTCTTGCTTGTCCACAAGCAAGAACCGACTCTAAAACAAAGACACACACCCGACTCCACTCAATTTAACATCAAGAATCGTGTCACATTACGCCGAGAAGCCAGTGGGATCATTGACCGGTCACATCGCCGCTGTTTTGCTCAAAGTTCACCAAATGCATACAGATATTTGACTTCCGGAAAACTCGATTGAAATAGGTAGAAGTGACTCGTGCACCAAATCCCATGATATTCAATAGCCTTTCCCAAAGCCCCTATGTGCTTATAATGAATGACCTCCAAGATATGCCAGTTCCGGCACCCCAAACTCAGCTCTGTCACTACCTATTTGAAGAAGCTTAACTAGAAAAGGATAGGAACGTTAATTCCATTTTATTCATGACCAACACCTAGAAACTCCTATAAACAAAATAAAATGGAAGAAAACCTAGTGCCAAGAAGTTTTAATGAGTAATTCTCAGAATGGGATCCACTGTGACTCCCTGCACTACTGTTAAGGGCACCGTGCTTTAATTCCCTTCAAATCCACCCTAACACTCAACCAAACCTCAAGGCCCTAGGTCGCGTGGAATGATCCATCTTCGTCCCATGAAGGGCAAAGAATAATGACTCCCACTAAATTTGGCTCAGTGGTATTAGGCTTCTTACAGCCCCTCGTATCAGGGTCTGGATTCCGATCGATGATCTCGCTATTCTTACATACCATTGTCATCTGTCTCTTTCTTTTCACTTTTCATTGTTTCTTGTATTTTATTTTATTTTATTTTATTTATTTTTCTTTTTTTTCTTTTGTCTTTGCTCAGTCTGAAGTGGCAATCCTCTTTGACCGGGTGTCCATCACTTGTACCGGTCTGACCCCAAGTGCCATTTAACTATAGTAGCTGGTCTCACGCCATGCTACTCCAAGGTCATTAGTGTGTGAGTGATAGTGGTTTTGAGATCTGTTTCTGACTTCAACTGATTGGTTCGTCAACTTTCTTTTTTGTCTTTTGTTCGGGGGCTCATGGCAATCCTCTTTGATCAAAACCCATCACTTAAATGGTCTCGACCTCCCAAGGTTGAGTCTAACCATAGTAGTTGGTCCCCGCGCTATGCATACTCAAGGTCACAGGAGTGGCAGGTTCTCGTGATCCGGCTTCTCGACTACCCCGGATTGGTCTAATGAATCCTTTTCACCTATTCAACAATCACGAATTCACTTAGCATCAAAATATTATATGGTATCAACATCCATGTCAATAGAGTGAATCAATCCAAAATGTTCCTTCACTTTCAACATGGCACACACATACACTACTACTACATATAAGAATCTGCCCATATAAGAACGCCCTCACACACAAACAAACTAACACATGACTATCAAAATAAAGGAACCAAATAAACTAAACCTAAACACAACTAATATGCGAACAAAAATAAAAACACTACACACTACTAAAAACAAAACATAACTAAACAAAACCCGATCACCACACCCCCCCCAAACAAAATATCCAGTGTCCCCACTGGCAAGAAATAAACAATAGAGGTGAAGGGGACTCCCCGTGATCACCATGTGGTGGTGGTGGGATGGAAAGCCGTGGAGCTTCGGGCACCAGGTTCTGCAAGACCGCTGAAGAATGATGGCCTGACACAGACTTGCCCGCATATCACACGTAGAGCCTCCATATCTCGTGGTGACGAGGGACTCTGGCAGCTTCCCGGGTCTCATCCTGTAACGCCAAGCGCCAGAGTGAGAGCACCGGTCCTCAAGATCGGGGGTGAAGGATCGGAGGGAGCTGCCGCTGAGGCCATTGGATGGTGGTGGAGGTGGTGGGACGGATCGGCCAATGCCTCCTAGGACGCCCAGAAGCCATAACGAGCCCGATAATCATGTACCATCCTCGTCCGAGGGCTCATGACCCGAATCATAAACCCTCAGTCATGGGACACCGTGTGTGTCCCGCTGACCGAAAATGGCCTTATAGGGTGGAGCCAGGCCTTTATTATCATCGATAGCACCTCGCTTGTTTGCACAAGCCAAAGATAAGGAAGGTGCCCAAGTTCATCTTTTGCATCCCGGTTGCGGAGGATGGCATCCTCGATAACCCGCCTTGCCATCAAAAGGTATATCCTCGTGAAGATGGTGTAATCTACAGGCTGCTGGCGCTCACTTCACACGCCCGTCAGCCGAATGAGACGCGACGCGATGAAGTGATGCCGCATCTAGGATGAAGCGCCAAATGCTTCGCCTTGAAATTGACCGCACGTTCGCACTATTGATTTTCCACCACCCCACCATCGGGTCAATACGCCGTGATAACCCTGTGGTATTGGGTGTCGTGGAGCCGCCGAATGCCTTTAGAAGGGACATACTGAGATCGCATAACTATTGATCTGACCAAGACCAAGTCCACCAACACGCTCGCGACCTCCGACTTTCTTCAAAATACGGGAGGCGTAGATCGCAGGGAACTCTCGCACACACTCATCGCCGGGCCGACGAGGTGGTCAGCACAAAGCACGCAACCCTTACCAATATCTCTGTGAAGAAATCATCAAGTGGTGAAACCCCTTCTCCTGATGAATGATCGGTTTGCAATGTGCTAAACCGATCATGCACTCGCATTCACAAACCGCATGATATCGTAGCGGGGGTCTCCGGTCTCATCGCCCGACCACTACAAACACTAGCCACAAACATTAGTCACGGGGTCGGAAATGTAAGTGCAGATAGCACCATCTAATCTGCATAAAACACAAACACCTAGTAGGCACTACAAGAAATCGAAACTAACCATCTCCTACGACTCAAACACCCTATCAAACCTGTGAACTAAAAATGGGCCACTACCAAACCCCTAGACCACTGCGGAAAGCAAATGTATCCTAGAAGACCACACCCAGCCAGAACCGAGCACAAGCAGGGTGAAAATGCCACAATGACTCGAACCGATGGAGATGACTGTGAGGCGCACACTGGTACCTGAGAACGTAGAGGCTCACCGTGGAAAGAGGGCTCCTGTGTCCTGAGGAAGCAAAGCAGAAGGCAGTGGGGTCGGCAAGAAGTGTTTGAGATGAAGAGCAAAATGAACTCGCTCTGCCAAAACAGGGCACGTCATGACGCGCGGCAACGCCGCTGAATGTTACAGAGTGAATAACAACGTCGCGACGTCTAGAATTAACGTCGCGACGTGACAGAGAGTCATGAAAATCCACGTCGCGACGTTAGAAATCCACGTCGCGATGTGACAGAGAGGATACAATTTGACGCCGACGTGCAACCACGGCCGCACGCGGATAGAGAGGTCAGATTTGACGTCGCGACGTTGGGAGCCACGTCGCGATGTGACAGAGAGGGGTCAATTTGACGGCGCGACGTTGGGAGCCACTGCCACTCAAAGTGACAGAGAGGCTGTTGGATCGCACAAATTTGTGCACATTGATGATCTCTTGATCAAGAAAACCTCCCACTCGCACTTGTAGACTTTATGGACTTGTAATGCACGCCTTGAACGAATCCTCCCACTAGCGCATTCGCTGGTTCTCAAATTAAACAAACAAGTAGAAACACCGACACGAGAAAGTTAGGAACCATATATTACTGAAAATAAACAATAGAACAAACTAAGAAAAAGGAAAAGTTTAAGAAAAACTTGGGTTGCCTCCCAAGAAGCGCTATGTTTAATGTCGTCAGCTCGACGACCCTGAGTCGCAATGTGCTTAGGAACCCGAACTCATATGATCTCTTACTATATCTTGTCTGCTGTTGTCAAAGGAATGATTTGCTTGTTTATGGTGAAACTCGCCCATAATACTGGGCCTTAATCGTTATGGTTACTCAGAATGTGCCTTTCTCAGATGCGCACCCTCGCTCCCACCGTGTGAAAGACCTTGTATCACCGTGAAAGGCCCTAGACCATCGAGATTTCAATTTCCCGAAAAAAGCTTTAGGCGGAATTGAATAGGAAGAACTCATTCTACCGTGAACCCTCTCGTGATGTGTTTGAAACAGGCTGTGCTTTTAGTCTTTTCCTTTATAAATGCGTATGCTTACAAGCTTGTTTCAATTCATCCAGCTTGATCAGTTGGAGCAAGCCAAGCCACAACAATAATATCCATGTTTAGCTGCCGAGTGGCCCAATAGGCTCGATGCTCCAATTCCACCGAAGATGACATGCTTTACCATAAACGACTCGAACGGTGACATACCCAAAGGAGTTTTGTAAATGTTGTACTTGTGATGCCCAGAGGCATCGCCCATCTTTAGACCAATCCTTCCCGAGTCAAGAACTGCCTTCTTGAGAATGTATGATTTTCGATTGATAATTTCGCTTGTCCGTTGATCATGTGGTATGCAAGAGATGTACGATGACTCTACCCCATACTTTGCAAAACTTATCAATTACCTTATTACATAAATGGGTACCATTATTCGTGGATCAAGGCCTCGGTGAGTTCCAAAACGTGAGAATATATTACCGCTACAGAATCAGCCACAACCTTGGCATTACTGCGCGTGTAGGAATCGCTTCTACCCATAAATCAAACAATCTCTACCTCCAAATGGATGCATGGTGGCTCGCCCTTTCAGGAGATGTTCCCATTCGTTGACATTTGTCACAAGTGGAACGAATTGACGAGCATCTTTAAACAAGGAAGGCGCAAACACGATCAAAGACCTTAGTCGCCGCTCTCCGCCACCAAAGTGTCCACCACGGTAGAGTGTGACAATGGGTTTATACTGCTCGCGATTTCATCTTCGGGCACACATCTCCTCTTATGACCGACACAAGACAAAAGAGTTCAGAAGAATTGGCTCCTCCCAATAAGAGTGTTTAAGGTGCGAAACCTCTTTTTCAAGCCGATAGTTAAATTCCTGAGGACTTAGCCACCAACAATTCACAAAATCATGGTAACTCAAGAACTAAATTCTCTTGTCCACAATAGCCAAGAGTTTCTCGTCTGGAAATTCATCATTCAATTAGAACATCATCCCTAAATTTCCTTCCAATGTGGAAAGATGGTCTCCGCCACTAGGTTCGCCTTCTTGTCTTTAATTTCTACTGTCGAATTCTTGCAACAGAAGGACCCATCGAATTAATCGTGGTTTTGCATCTTTCTTGGTCATCAAGCAATTTAATGGCAGAACGATCAAGCAGGCACCACTACCTTGTTGCCAATCAAATATATTCGAATTTTTTCGAAAAGCAAAGACAATGGCCAACAAATTCTTTTCTCCTGTAGGCATAATTCTAGCTGAGCATCATTTAGAGTTCTACTTAGCATAGTAGATTACCCGAAAGATTTTCCTGCTTTCGCCTTAACCCGCCCCAATCGCAAGTCATCAAGGCCACACATGAGTTCAAATGGAAATGACCAATCTGGTGCCACAACAATAGGAGCTGAAACCAATTTATCCTTCAACACTGAGAATGCATGCAAACACTGCGAATCAAACTCAAATGGGATCCCTTGGACTAGGAGGTTAGACAATGGTTTTGCAATCTGTGAAAAATCTTTGATGAACCGCCTATAGAATCCAGCGTGGCCTAGAAAACTTCGAATCCCTTTTATCGACGAAGGTGGAGGTAACTTCGCATTGCTTCCAATCTTCGCCCTATCTACCTCATCCCTCTTGCCGAGATCCGATGTCCAAGACAATACCCTCTTGTACCATGAAATGGCACTTTTCCCACCGAGTACTAAGTCGTTTCTTCACATCTTTCCAAAGATACCAAGTTTTCTAAACAATTGTCAAATGAATTTCCCATTACTGAGAAATCGTCCATGAAGATTTCAATTGTCTTTTCCACCATGTCGGAGAATATGGCCATCATACATCGCTGAAAAGTACCCGGTGCATTGCACAGTCCAAAGGGCATCCGCCGGAATGCGAATGTACCATAAGGACAGGTGAATGTTGTCTTCTCCTGATCTTCAGGAGCTATGGCAATTTGGTTGTAACCGGAATATCCATCCAAAAAGCAATAATATTCATAACCTAATCGATCGAGCATCTGATCTAGAAATCCAATGGAAAGTGATCTTTTCAAGTGGCCTTATTCAGCTTCCGATAATCAATACAAATTCTCCACCTGCAACCGGCCGTAGACGGCGCAGAAGATGTTGTTTTCTGGGCCCGATGACGCTTGTTCCTCCTTTTTCGGCACTACCCGAATCGGGCTTACCCATGCACCGGGTCCGAAATACAATCACCTCCCAAGTCTAGCCATTTTAGAACTTCTTTACTGACCACCCTCCTTCATCATTTGGGATTTTAACCTCCTCTCGCGCCTACATCGAAGGTTTGTGTCCATCTTCTAGTAAAATACGATGCATGCACATAGAAGGACGAATCCCTTTGAGATCGGCTAGAGACCATCCAAGTGCATGTTTATGATCTCGAAGGACCCCAATAACTTCTCTCTCCCAGTGCGCCTAAAGATGCCGGAGATAATCACGGTAGCGTAGGGATTCTACTCCCAAGGTATGCATACTTCAAATGGTTAGGTAGGAGGTTTTTGTTCCATCTCGCGGTTGCTCAATCGATGGGACTGGCGGCTTTTAACTCCTTCTCGCCAGAGATCTAAGTATTTCCGTCTCATTGTGTCCCAAAGAGTCCATCCATTTAACATATTCTTCCCGCCTCGTCGTGCCCCGACTCATTCTCCACTAGGCTAGTCTCCAAAGGGTCAATGAGAATCACTTTGCTAGGACACTATAGCCTCAACCATTTCGCCATAAAGCAAGTATCACTTTCATTGGTGTCTCACTCGCTTCAAACACGCTGAACTTCATTCTCCTTCTTGTACTCGCTTCAGTCACTTCAGACATCAATCATTGCCCCGCATTGCAAGAAATGGTCTTCCTAAGATTATTGGTATTTATTTATCTTCCTCCATGTCCAAAATAATGAAACTGGGCCGGGAAAGATAAACTTGTCTAATCTTTAACTAAGACATCTTCTATTATCCCTCTCGGATGCTTCAAAGATCTGTCTGCAAGCTGAAGAGTGACTGTAGTCGGGCGGGCTTCTCCTAATCCCAAACGCTTGAAAATGGATAAGGGCATAAGATTAATGCTGGCACCCAAATCACATAGCGCTCTTTCAAAAATAGCATTTCCAATTGTGCAAGGGATAGTGAAACTGCCTGGGTCCTTGAGCTTCTGTGGCAGCTTCCTCTGAAGGATGGCACTGCATTCCCGCTTGCTCACTGCTTTCGAAATCAGCTAATCTTCTCTTATGGGACAAGATGTCTTTCATGAATTTTACATAATCGGCATCCATCTAGGGCATCGCAAATGGATATCATATGCACCAACACATCCATGAATTTTCAGGAATTGCTTACCCACTTTATGCTTCTTGAGACGCCGTGGGCAAGGAACTGTATGCTGGGCCTTTGCTTCAAGAGGAGTTCTCCTCTCGATGACTGCTTCTCCCGAGGTCGCTCTCTTTATCCTCGCATCATCTTTTTTGCTCACGACGACCTTCTCGCCTCTAACTATTCTACGATCAAGTTGTAATCGGTATTTCCAATTTTCCTAATTTCTCAAAGATGACTGCTTTTAACATGCTCATTCCCATCTCTTCTTGCCATTCTCTCGAATTGCTCGGTAAGGAACCCGGTTGCCTTTCTGCTGAATTTGCCATCAGTCCATTTCCAGGCTCTCCAAACTTTCACCAGGCCGCCGATTGCTCAATCGGGTCGCTGTCACGTGATGTTTGCTTTAGTCTCATTCATGAAGGCAGAGTGGGAAGTTAACATCCGTGCAAGAGCCTGTTCCTAAATCCAACTTTTCTCAGAGGGTGGTTCACCAGTCCGGCTCGACAACGATTGTCTCCGATTTGCCCGCCCACCCATCCTCGATTGTTCCGACTATTCTCGGTTCCGATTATTACGCCCACCCTCGCCCTCGAATTCGACTCATAACCTGCTTCCCCCCATACGGTCCTTGCCGCCGTGATTGATTCCCCATTAAAACCCGACTGCATCACCGCCATCAGAGGATTTCCTAATCGCATATCTCCAGGCTGCTGCGCGGTCCACCACGTAATCTACATAACTCCCACCTGCCGGGTCCGACGGCGTCGCGGTTCCTTACCGTCTATTTAACTGCTTAGTCACCGTGCCACATGATTCACCGATTGTTGAGGACTCATTATCTCGTGCCACCCACCGTGTTTACGTGTAGCCTTCTCTCTAGGCTGTTGATTATGTTATCGCAAAGATCTTCTAAGATTTTTACAGCCATGGTTTTCTCTCATCAAGGTTCTCCAAATTTAAGCATCAATCATTGTTCTAGTTGCATTTCTCGCACTCATTATAGAAGGTGTGACTTGCATCCATTTGGTCGGGCCATGTGGGCACTTCCGTAATATCACCCGTGAAATCTGCCCATGTGCCCTTCGCTCGTGTTCTCCTCTAGTCAGTCTAAAGGTATTGATCTCCTTGCACAAGCTGTGCAATTTTCAAGGTGTTAAACTTAGTCGAAATTTTTGCACTAAATCATTCCATGTAGTGATTGAATCCGTATCGACCTGGAGCAACCGCTGCTTGGCTATATCTCCAAGTGAAAGCCGGAATAACCGCAACCCGAGAGCTTCTTCAAGAACCCCATCAGATTTGATAGCATCGCAAACTTCAAGGAAGCTAGTCACCGCATGTTCGGGTTCCTCATGGGGTAGTCCATGAACAAGATATTCCCAAGCATCTGTGATCATGGATCGACTTCACCAAAATTGTTTGCTTGAATGGTGGTCGCCCGATAGCCGTCTCGAACTGCGGTAAATGAACCTCATCTAGTAGCATGAAAGGATCATCTCGTCAGAGTAAACTGGCCTGTGCTTGATTCTCCTTCCTTGTGATTCCCATTTTGGCTCTCTCGTGGTTCAAATTGCTCAAATGCCAAGATTTTGTTCTTCTGTAGTGTTTTCCATGATTATTGGATTTCTAAATTCATATGTTCTCTGCTTCAAGAATTGCGCGTAAGTCTTTCGCTCAGATCGAACAGTGTTGGTTAGTTTGATCTCGATGTCGATGTACTCTACCGAAACCCACACACCGCAATAACACACGAACCAACAAAACCAAATTACCAAAGACTCTTGTAAAAATAAACAAAAGCAAATCTGCACTATCTAATCGCTAATTCATATATCACCCATGCCCTGCCTCTAACGGCGCTAAAAAACTTGACAGGCCGAAAACGCGATGTGTAAAATGTACGCCTATGTGCGCAAGTGCACGCGTCGCCCCAAGTAATATAGTGTACTGTGAGCTCTGATATTTTCCATCCACAGGATGTGTATTGATTCAAAGGTTCTCGCTTTTAGATAGTATCTCAATGGGGATGATTTTGTGCGGAATTTAAGTATATGAAATTTGACTAAACTATTGATTCTAATGAATTATTGGTATTGAAGGCTAGGGTTATATCTCCCCCTGTCACTTTTAATGGATTATTTCTTCAAGATATTATTATTCAATGTATTTACAATTTGTCACGATGAGGTGATCTTGCATTTATTTAGATATCCTCTCGAGGTATATCCGCCATTGGTGGAATAGAGTTGAGTATATCTCTATCTCAACTTAGTATTCCGTGATGCTTAAACGTTCTAACCCCAAATGCCACCTTCAGGATCGGAATATCTCTATTTACCGAATCAATCGAAGGTCATTTATCCAGATCCTCGAAAACCTCATCTCTGACCCTGACTTCCAAAGGTGATTATGCTAATGCTACGACATTGTCATAAGTAATTTCGAACTACGTAAATAGTATGTATGTACAAATTGATAAACATCTGAATAATATAAAAGATCAAACTTTTAACCCAATTAACATAGCGACGTGGTTTAATATAACCCTAGAAATAAATCTGTAACATACCGAGTGAAAAGATCAAAATGTTTAGTATTAAGAACATAATTTAATATCCAAAATAAGAACAAGACAAATCCCGAGCACTTCCTCGAAGTCCGTGGCCACCGCTTCTCGAATTCGTGCCTCGCTTCGTATGCCTCCCTCCTTCCCAATTTCGAGTCATTCAGACAATGATAGGGTTCGGGGACAGCCGACGGTCACACGCTGAGACGCCGCGACGCTTTCCACTTGTTGACTTCTCGTGATTGTTGACCCGACGTCGTGACGTTGGGGCGTCGCGACGTGGGGACGTCGCGACGTTGGGACGTAGCGACTTGGGGACGTCGCGACGTGGGGACGTCGCGACGTGGGGACGCCATGACGTCAGGACGTCGCGACGCGACACGTTCCTTGCCCGATCCCCATTGCTCCAAAAAAAATTCGCTTTCAAAAGTCGCTCTTTTTCGCTCCAATGCACTCCGTTGATTCAAACCGCACACCCAGTCAGGGTCTAGCCACAAAAACTATAAAATTACTATCAAATAAACGAAAAGATGAAAGACCGACGCGAGTATAATATGAGTGTTTTAGGCACTCATCAATGCTCTTGAGTTGCACTATCAAACTATATTTGATTTACTTCTATGTTATCTCTTTCCTCTCTTCCCATTTCTACTTCTTTTTCCTTGCCTCTGTTCTTAGGCTTCTTAATTATTTCTGTCAATGTCAAGGGTGAGGTCTTAAGACAAGTCTCTTCTTCTTCCCAGTCTCCTTTCACACCGCCTAGAATGCACAACCTTGTGATCAGTGTTGGATGAGGTACTAGCCCCTTGTAACTACCTCTGTAATAACTCAAAATTGAGTTTTCTATTATTTTTCCAACACTGAATTTGTATCCTTTTAAGATGGCATACAAAAGTAATGCCTCCTTCTCCCTAACAGTACTCAAATGTTTCGAAGGTAAAATGACTGAGCAAATGAAATAAAACTGCATTTTGGTCTGCTCACACGATCCTCAGGCAATGGACTCATGGGGATTTTTCCTTGTATCATTCCATTTCCCCTTCTCATTAGTCATCAAATCAACAATCTTCTGGAAATCTGGTTCTTTTACTAGTCTCTTAAACTTTGAACCATTCTTTCTCCTGCCTGTAGATCAAAGTCTGGGGCGACTTTTCCTCCTCAATAACGTATATCCATTTACCTCTTACATACATAGTCTTTTCCTTCATCCCCACCATGTTTGCGTAGAATTCCTTCACCAAATCTACAAATCCAAGAGCCTTGTGCTCATAGAAGAGATGCCATCCTTTCTTTTCAATAATTTCTTGGAAGGGTGAGATTATCCTGTTGAAACCTCTTTCGCCAATGAAGTCCCTATACTGCAACTTGTCCCTCCAATCGAAATAAGGCCTCTTTGAAACCAGATCGCTTGTTTTCTCCTCCCTTTGCTCAGCTTCAACTTCTTCAGCTCCTCTTTTTCTCTTTCTAGTTTCATCAGCTGGTTGCTCAATCTTTGCTCCTGTTTCTTATCTTTCTTCATTATGCAATGCTCCCGACTGAGTTTTTGAACTACTTCTTCCTCGCCCTGTGTGTATTCTTCCATCATTTCATTCAGGTTAGGAACAAGGTGCGACGGCTCATACATGGTCAGAATAAGGTTTTGGGAATCTAGGGTTTTTGAAAGGGAAAGAGAGAGATTTGGTGAAGAAAGATGAGTGGGTTGATGGTTTATGAGGAAGGTGGCCTTTCAGATTTCAAAAATTATCTATTTATGGGCCAAATTTTTTGTGTTCCTTCATTAATTGTTGCAACAAAAACTAACCTAGGGTTTATACCCTTTTTAACGTTATGTTGCGACATAGAGAAATAATGTCGCGACATATTTTTTGCAATCAATTAAAAGCTAGGTCATTTATTTATTGCGACAAAGCAAGAATGTCGCGGCATAAAAATGTGATGTTCAAGTGTACTTATGTCTCGACATAGAGAGATAATGTCTCGACAAACACTTTCTTGCAAGATCAGAGTTTAGAGCCAACTTGGTCGAGACATAGAAAATTAGTGTCACGACATAGAAAGCCTTTAGTTTAAGTTAAATAATGTCGCGACAACAGAAAATATGTCGCGACATTGAAAAATTTTCCTCTGAATTGCACAATTCACATTTTTTAATCAAGTAACATTCAAAACAATGAGCATTCATTCATACCAATCAAAACATACTTGTGAAAACACATCTAATCATCAAAGAATCTCAATTCAAGTATGAACAACAAATCTCATTTCTTCACTTCATATAATTCAACATGATGATATTCAGAGTATTCAAATAATGAGAACAACAAAGCTACTATTCATTTCTTTCTCTATAAAATACATTCCCCTAAACTTCAACTATGCATTATCATTAAAGAACAAGTTAAGGAAATGGAAATACTCCCCCTTGTAGCACTTTCTGCATAATCAGTTTGAGAGAGTGTGTTTTCTATTAAAATCCATTTCTAATTCAGCTTCATTGTCCCTGAAAAATCAACAAAAACCACAAATAAAATTTTAGACAAAATTAAAACTAAATTTCAAACACATTGATAGGCGCTTCCGTGATTGTGTTTTTGTGGGTATGCAATAAGAAGTGCAAATTGCCCAATCATGCAAGTGTACGCTCGTCAAGTAGTATAGTGTACTCAAGGTACGGATATCGATCCATAGGGAAAACCTTAATCGTAGTGGGGCTAAGTACCAAAATTATAATACTTATTTGATATTCAAACTGGTAATTGTGACGGCTAAGCGGAAGTAAAACTAAATAAAATTACTACTAATATAACCATGCACTTTAGATGTAAATGTGATAAAAAGGATGCAAAAAGGTTAGGGTGTTTGTGTTGTTGGACAGTTCTACTATGTAATGTTGTGATTCCATTCCATTATCTAATATATGTGTTCTCCACATGCTCTATCTAATGTAATTAAAGTCTTTTCTCAAGGTCATTTAGCCTCCTTATCACTCAGGTTTCTGCTCCTTGCCCAACCCTTCAAGCTGCTTAAAGCAGCTGTAGAATGAAGAACTCCTAAGCCCTCCTAATCATCGATAATCCTACATACCAAGTTTATTAGGTTAACCCACCTATGTCTAATTCTTCATTCACTTCTCAGATCTTACAAAGAACCACTCACATATTAAGATTGATCAGAAATTAATATGTTGATTTCAACCAAGCATGAGTCAATAGTAAAACAAATATATATATGATAATGGGAATTATGAAAAGTCAACACTTTAACATAGTATTCATGTCCAATTCACTACCAACACCCTAAACCACGAAATGAGAACATCATGATGTTCTGATACATTACAAATGAAAAGAAAGACATAATAATAAGGATAAAGAAAACTTCAATGATCGAGGGATTGACGATCTCCTAGATTCTTCAAGTCTCTCTCTTTAAGATCGGCCTTCAAGTCTTCTTTCCTTGATTCCAAACTTCAGTTCCTCAAACCCTAGCCCTGCAAACGTTTTTCGAACCCCTAAAATTGGATTCTCCCGTTCCTTTACAGCCTTCTTTACGGATAAGGTTTGTCGAGCCTCTCGTGGATGTCAAGCGACGCTCCAACGTCGACGTTGAGTCGTTTCGCACCAATCTTCTCCAAGACTCCTGCAAGGCTCCATTTCCCACATTTTTCAGCATTTTTCCTACAAAAACCCAATACAACTAAATATTAGAAAAGTAATCAAAATGAGGTCATATATATGAAATTGATCCTAAAATCTCGCTAATCCCTGCTGAATGAGTGTTTTAAACTCATCACACTCCCAAACTTAGCTTCTTGCTTGTCCCCAAGCAAGAAACAGACTCTAAAACAGACACTCGAGAAAAATAACATACTAGACTCAATGACACAAGTGATGCACTTGTTGCCAAACATAAAGATCAAAATGAATCGAGCTCACAAATCTCGCCCTTTTGTTTCTAAATTCAGAAGATCCTTAAGGTTGTTCGACTTTAGAAAAAATTCAGCTAGGCATGGTTCGGTTGACAAGTGATTCAACCTCCTAGGTTTTCGATGGTCTTTCCTAAGAAGTCTATGTGCATTTGATGCATGATCTCTAGCGTATAACTCGGTTCTGGTACCCCCAAACTTGAATTCAACTTGCCTATTTGGGAGAGTCTAACTACGAAAAAATAAGAACGCACCATTTTTATTCATACTAACTTACCTTCTCATGAATGAAATCCTAGTGCCCGTAAGTTTTAGTTGAGTGTTCTTGTAGCGGGGATTTGTTGATGACTCCCTACCAGTTGGTTAAGGGCACCAAGCATTCAATTCCCCTCGAACTTCACCCCGAACACTCAACCAAACCTAAGGGCCCTAGGCTGTGGGAAACTTCCATCCTCTGTCCCATGTAACGGGCAATGAAGTCAATGGATCCCTGCTTGTTGGCTCAGGGCATTAGGCTTTGAAAAGCCCCTTGGACTGTGCCCGGGATTCCAACTAGAAGATCCCACTTACTCTATTCACACTATCTTTTTAATCTTTTTTTTTTTAAATTGGTGCTCGAAAGCAATCCTCTTTTCTAAGGTGTCCCATCACTTGGGTGTTTAGAAAAGCCCAAGGTTCGTTGAACGTTAGTAAGTCGAGTCTGGAGCCTAGGTATACCCTGGAGATCACAGGTGTGAGTGTGTGGTTGACTAATCTGGAATTAGTTTCTTGAACCCTAAGGAAGTGATTCACTATGTCATCCCTACCTATCCAAGCATGTAAATTCTAGTACCCAACTATGATCCTTCGTTACTTCAGATCATGTGTTTCAAAATTTGAGAGGTGAAAAGATCCTTGATTGGCAATCATGGCATCACTCACACATACTACTTAACACAACCCTAAAACATGAAATTAAACTGAGACATCCTAACACACAAACCTAAACGAAAACTATGAAAATACGACCATAGACATAAACATAAACAAAAGACACAAAAAATATCTTAGACAATTAAAGTAAAGATGCCAAACCGACCACCCACAACCCCATCCCCCCCAAACAAAAACCAAAAGTGGACAAATGTCCCCATCATGCAGGTGCAAGATATGGAACCCTGGTCGATCCAAGGACACCAGTGGGCGTGGTGAAAAATACAAGCAAATGCGCCAACCTGCCGGATGACCTACTAGTTCTCAAGGATGGTGCGATATCCGTCGGGAGGCATCCATGTCCTGGCTCATGGTCACCCGATGCTCTTGGGTCTCATCCCAAAATGCATCAAACCTGGAAGTGAGGTCCTGAACCTGGTCCTCTAGGGAAGGAGAAGGACTCAGACATCCCATTTCTGTGAGGGTGGATGTATGGTGATGGGTTAGTCGCCTCACCGGGTCTTCACACATGCCAAACAAAGTTTGGTATGTTGTCAACTCTTCCTCATTTGAAGGTTCATGACCTGAGTCATAAACCGCCTCGGATCGAGGAACGCCTGACTCATCCTTTTTAACAACGATGGCCTTAATAGGATGGATACAAGCCTCATTATCCTCTAGCGGCACCCTTACGTTCTTGCACAGGCCATAGATGAGAAAGGGGTGCCCAAAGGTTCATTTTAGCGTCCCGACTACAGAGGATGGTGTCCTTAATGACCTGACCGACATCAAACGGGATGCCTTGAATGATGGCAAAATTGAGCAATGCCTCTTTCGTCATTACCAGAAACATCGTCGCTCTGAATGAGACGAGGTATTGCAAAATGGTGCCACACCTAGGGATATAGCCAAGTGTTTGGCTTTAGTGCACGACGTGCCTCACTGTGTTAATTTCCACTCGCCCGCCCATTTGTTAGCATTCGCTGACTTCGGAAGTTAGGTCTTCATGAAGCCGATCATAAGCCTCAAGTTAACCTACTAAGGTTATAATAACGATTAATAGATTCTGAGACTTAAGTCTACCAACACCCCATGCACTAACTTTCTTGAGCACATGAGTCAGTTAGGTTGGTTTGTACCCCACACAACCATCGTGGTACAGCTCCTGGTTGGCACAAAGCACCCATCCTTCCCCGGCTATGGTTTTGAAAAATCATCTGATTTGTGAAACCCTCAATGAAGGAGCCGACATGCAGATTGAGCCTGAACTTCTCGGGCCACACGCCACATTGACAATTTATCGTGGTCGTAGGCCGGAGAGGGTTCTTCACTGGCCCGGCTACTCTTTGAGCTCATTTTTTGCTTTTGGCACGGAATGGGGTGATGTTTGTATGATCCAGAGGGTGAAATCACGCTCTAGTTAGGTTCCACACCCCTATTTGAAGTGCCCTCTACCAAATGACCCAAAAGAATCCCCTAAATCTCACTTAGGCAAAAGAAAAAACACTTACTGGGAACTAAGTGAGATGGTGGTCTTGATTGGAGGAAAATGGGTCTATAAACCCAAACCAACCCTAGGGTACTATCCTGGACACAGACAGCCCAGAAAAAGGGATAATAGCACGAGATAGAGACCTGAACTGAACCAAAATTTAGCTCGGAAGAAAGGTCTCTAACCGACGAGGCTTGGGAGTGTGCCGAGCTAGGACGTGCCTAGGGCTATGGAGGTGGCTAATGATGGCTGATATGAGGTTTGGTAGAGATTAGACGAGATTTGGTGGGAGCACTTGCAAAAGACGAGATTTGGTAGCGATGTTAGGGTTTTTCGAGCTGTTAGAAAATAGAGTATGAACTTTTATGTTCCTAAAAATAAGGCAACGTTGCGACGTTTGGGCCAACATCGCTACGTTCCAGAGAGGCTTATTTTTAACGTCACGACGTTTGGGCCAACAACGCGACGTTCCCACAAGTGAGATTTCCAACATTGCGACGTTCGGATGCAACGTCGCGATGTTCCCGAGAGATGTTTTCTAACGTCGCGACGTTCGGATGCAACTCGAGAGATGTTTTTCCAACATCACGACTTTAGAACCCAACGTCGCGACGTTCCCAAGAGGTATGTTTCCAACATCGCGACGTTGGAACCCAACGTCGCTACGTTCCCAAGACCATAAACCAGGAATTTTTGAAAAAATTTTCTAAGTGTAGAAAACTCCCTGCATTCAGCTTTACTCTTCCCCAATGCCTACACAAAGTCACTATTCTTAGTTGGCAAAGAACCCTAACCTCAAACATCGCAACACAAAATGTTATCAAATTAAAACAAGCAAAATCAAACCTAGAAAATTCAAAACAAGAAAAACTAATGACCAAAATAATTTAAAAGCTTGGGTTGCCTCCCAAATAGAAATTTGTTTACTGTCGTTAGCTTGACTAAGCTGTGTTCGCCTAACTGGTGCTCAACCACATAAAACTTCTTGCCAACCAAAATATCATGGCCTCAAGCATTGCTTAAGTTGGCTTCAAACTTGTGGTGGACTTGTGCTTCTCGAATTGGCCGCCAAGATAGGGCTTCACTTGCTACCCATTTGCCTTAAATCGACCTCTCTCAGGATGTATTAGCCCTGACACTCACCGTATAAAAACTCGGTGATCACAAACGGTCCGCATCATTTTGACTGAGTTTTCCCGGAACAATTTCAATCGTGAATTGAATAGAAATACTATTATTCCAAATAAACCTGTTTGTACTAAATGCTTGTCATGCCAAGCCTTGGTCTTTTCCTTATAAATCCTTGAATTGTCATATGCATTCTGCCTAAGTTCATCCAAATGATTCTAACTCTAAGCAACTCTATTCACAAACATTTGAGATTCATGTCTCGCATTCTAGCCGCCTAGTATGCTTTATGCCTCCACCCTACTGTAGGTGGCATGCCTTACCATAGACGCATTCTAAGACGGGACACCTCTAATGGGGTCTTAAAGGCTGTTCGATAAGCCCATAAGCTATCATCAATTTTGTTTGCTCAGTCTTTCCTTGTCACATTAACTGTCTTTTCCAAGATTTTCTTAATCTCCCTATTTGACACCTCGCCTACCACACTGGGAGCAGGCGCAAGGACACACAATGCTTCACCCCATATTTGGCCGGGAAGCGTCACGAACAATGCAATGTGAACCTTCATGTCACTAATTGCGCTCTGGGTTTAAACCTTGAAAAGATGTTACTCCTGATGAAACACAGTACCACTTTGGAATCATAAGTAATGGTTGGAATGGCTTCTACCCACTTAGACACATAATCCACTGCCAAGAGTATGTACTTATGCCCATAGGACGATGGAAACGGACCCATAAAAATTGATACTGAACATTAAAAAGTTCTACCTACAGAAATATTCGTCGTGGCATTTCATTTCTTAACCCGTGTTTTCGGTCTTTTGACAGATCCACGGGACTTTGCAAACAAGTGTGCGTCTTTGAATATTGGTAATAAAAGCAGATTGTAAATGTGGCATTGTTCTACGTCCATTGAAATGACCCCCACACTCTAAGAGTGGCAATGTGTCAGTATCTCACCCACTTCACTTTCTGGCACACACCTTCAAATAATCTAATCGACACACTGTTTAAAGAGGATTGGGTCTTCCCAAAAATAGTGCTTCACTTCTACAAAGAATCTCTTCTTTTGTTGATAAGTGAGGTTAGGTGGAATAATACTGGCAAAAAGATAATTAGCTATGTTGGCAAACCATGGGGTTGTTTCAGCGTGGGACAAAACTAGTATCTGCTCATCTGGGAATGTGTCATTAATCTGCAAATGATGTTTCTGCACTGTTTATGGAATTTCCAGTCTTGACAGATGATCGGAAACCATATTTTCGGAACCCTTCTTATCTCGAATCTCCACATCAAATTCTAGCAATAAGAGTACCCACCAAATAAGTCGAGGTTTTACGTCTTTCTTTGTCATTAAGTATTTGATTGCAGAGTGATATGTGAATACCATAGTTTTGTTTCCTATAAGGTAGGGTCTGAATTTGTCAAAGCGAACAAGATAGCCAATAATTCTTTCTCTGTTGTGGCATAATTAAGTTGCGCATCATTCAACGTTCGACTGGCATAGTAGATGGCATAGAAGACTTTTCCTTTTCTCTGGCCTAAAACGGCCCCAACTACGAAGTCACTTGCATCACACATAAGTTCAAATGGAAGATTCCAATCTGGGGCGACTACTATAGGGGTTGAGATCAACTTCTTTTTCAGCAACTTAAAAGCGTTCATACATGACTCATTTAACTCAAAAAGAACACCTTGCATAAGAAGATTAGACAAAGGTTTTGAAGCTTTCGAGAAATCTTGGACAAACTGTCTATAAAAACCTGCGTGGCCAAGGAAACTACGTACTCCCTTTACTAATGTGGGAGGGAGGCTGGGTTTCTGCATGATCTGATCTTGGCTCGGTCGACCTCAATTCCTCTTCCAGGGATGATGATGCCCCAATACTATGTCTTACTCGCCATAAAGTGGCACTTTTCTGATTAAAAACTAAATTGGTTTCCATACCTTTCGATTATCGGTAAATTATGAAGCGATCATCAAATGTGAACCCGATCACGGAGAAATCATCCATGAAGACTTCAATGGATTTTGACCATATCAATAATGCCATCATGTCTGCGAAGGTTCACGGAGTGTTACGGCCCGAATGGCATTCTCGCGAATGTGCCATAAGGGCATGTGAAGGTGGTCTTCTCCTGATCTTTCGGAGCAATGGTGATCTTATTGTACCCCGAGTATACATCCAGAAAACAGAAGTACTCGTTCCCCTCGAGTCTATCTAACATCTGATTAATGAATGGAAGTGGAAAATGGTCCTTTTTGGTCACTTTGTTCGATCTCGGTGGGGTGATACAAATTCTCCATCACATGCTTGTTCTTGTCGAGGCAGTTCATTTTCATTGTGTCAGTAGTACCTCACTTTTCTTGGGTACCGCTTGAATAAGAGCTCACGCGAGCGTCGGAGATGGGGTATATCACTCCCGTATCTAACCATTTAAGCACCTCCTTCCAAACTACCTCTTTCATTTAAGGATTTAAGCGTCTCTGGGCATCCACTGTCGGCTTGCTATCTTCCTCTAATAATATTCTATGCATACACATAGGCTAATCCCTTTATATCGGTAGGGACGTCCGATCGCTTCCTTATGCTCCTTAAGGATCTTCAACAGTTTCTCCTCCTCCATGTTAGAAAGGGAAGATGATATGATCACTGGTAGTGTAGATTCCTCCCCAAGATAAGCGTATCTCAAATGAGTGGGGAGTTGTTTCTCTTCCACGATAGGAGGTTTATCAATAGAAGTCGATCGGCAGGCTAGCTCGAATTCAAAATACTTTTCTTCTATTCGGGACCAAAAAAATCCATCCATTCACATACTAGCGTCTCGTCATCACAGAGGAAGGGTTGCTATGGTCGGTAGTCTCGATGGTTGAAGGACCCACTTGGTTAGACACTATGGCCTCCCTGGCATCACTACGAAGCAAGCGTCATTATCATGTGGATGCTTTATGGCATTGAAAACATTGAATAATCATATAACTGTGAACTCTCAACTTTGAGTTCCCCTTTTTGCACATCAATCATTGCCCTTCCCTTGCCTAAGAATGGTCGTCCAAGGATAATTAGGACCTCTTTATCTTCTTGCATGTCTAGAATGATAAAATCAGCAGGAAAGGTAAATTTGTCCACTTTAGCTAACACATCCTCTCTGATACCACGCGAATGAGTTAGTGGCCGTCTGTACTTCTTGGTATTTGTGGTCGGACGCGCTTCTCCCAATTTTAGTTTCTTAAAGATCGACCACGGCATAATATTAATACTTGCACCTAAATCACACAGGGCTCTTTCAAATATTGCATTCCCAATGGCATATGGGATTGTGAAGCTACCTGTGTCTTTCAACTTAGGTGGCAACTTCTTTTACAAATATAGAAGCCCATATTCCTCTAGCAGTGGCTTGATCTCATAGTCTCGACTTTTTCTTTTTCTTGGGCGAAAGTCCTTCATGAATTTCATGTATCCGGCATTTGCTCAAGTGCTTTATAAATAGGATGTGTGAAGCTTTTTAAAGCTATCCATGAACACACCTTGGCTAACTTATCAATATGTTCTTCCTCAATCTTTGTGTATACGGGATAATAGGCTTCTCATCATAAGGTTTCTGCGCTTCGACTTTCTCTGATGGACTTGAGGTTGGTTTCCTCAGTAACTTTTCAACATCTTCAGCAACTTCGACACTGCTTTTCTCACTTCTCGCAGGGTGTTCAACCTCTTCTTGGGCCTCAACTGACTGTTCCAAAGTCTTACCACTCCTAAGGGTTACAGCTTTGCAGTGCTCCTTTTCTTCTCTCCTTGGATTGACCTCTGAAGTACTAGGCAATTTTTCCTTGCCTCTCGTAGCCATGAGAAGCCATTTAGCCCATGCGGACTTCCCAAATTTCGGAGTTGGTGATTGGGAGTGATGTGGGGAATCTCTCATTCTCGAACTTATCATGTGACTTCATCATATTCATATGCATGTCAGCTAACTATTCCATTTTTAGATCTAGACTCGATTTCTTCTCTTGAGGTGGTTGGAGAGGTTTGGCTTGCTCCATAGGATTGCCCGCATTCTGATTTTTCTATGAAAAGTTAGGATGGTTCTTCCACCTCGGATTGTAATTTTGGCCATATGGGTTGAAGTTCTAGTTTTGAAGGAACTTCGCCATGTATTGAGCTTGTTCAATAGTCAAATCTCCCATGGCATTCATCATTAGGCACTGAGAGGTGGGATGAGGTCCATGACATTGCTCGCATGCAAGTGGGCTTTCTTTAACTTTATGCGCAGATAATTGAGAAACTAATTGTTGAGAAGCTTGTAGTTTCTTTGAGAGTGTAGACACTTGAGCAGATAAGTTTGTGAACATGTCTAAGTCAAACACCCTAGTTGTTTTCTTCGATGCTACTCTCTCAATTGGCCATTGACAATCATTCAAGGCTATGTTCTCAAGAATTTGATAAGCCTCCACTTCATTCTTCCCCATAATCGCTCCTCCAGCAGAAGCATCAATGAGAGTCCTAGTGGGATGACTCAAACCATTGTAGAAATGATGGACTTGTATCCATTTGGTAAAACTATGGTGAGGCCATTTTCTCAACAGATCTTTGAATCTCTCCCATGCTTCATAAAATGACTCTCCCTCATATTGATAAAAGCTAATGATGTCGATTCTCAACTTTGCTGCTTTTGTTGGTGGAAAAAATCTAGCCATAAATTTGTTCGATAAGTCATCCTATGATGTCATTGAATCTGGCGATTCTAAAATGAGCCAATGCTTGTATTTCTCCTTCAATGAGAATGGAAACAATCTAAGCCAAAGAGCATCATCGCTCACTCCATTATATTTCACTGTATCACACACCTCCAAAAAATTCAGGATATGAGCATTCAGATCCTCATGTCCGAGCCCGTGGAACTGGATTCCTTGGAGTAACTCGAGAGTGATGGACTTGAGCTCGAAATAGTTCTCTTGTATTGCTGGTCTCCTAATCACAGGTGAAGTAACTGCAGATGGGCGGCCATAATCTCTGATAAGTGGAAACATAGTATCCTTATTCTTAGCATCGAGGTGTATCACCTCCTCTAATCGTGCCATATCATCTTCTCGTACTCTTCCATGGGTCCCATAGGTAGATTTGTTCCATTCCTATTGCTTCTCTCTTGTCCCTTAGAATTCTTTTCAAAGTTCTCTCGATCTAAGGATCCAAAGGAATAAGATTTTTAGCAGAGTCTCGTCGCATACAACCTAACAAACCTGCAAGTTTGTCACAAAATAAAATTTAAAAGTATCAAGAATTAAATCAAAACAAACGTCTAAAGTACCAAATAAGTACTTAGTATTTATATTAGCATAAACACCACAAATAAATAGAAAATTCCTCGACAACGGAGCCAAAAAGTTGATAAGCATGTGCGTGATTGTGTTTTTATGGGTATGCAATAAGAAGTGCAAATTGCCTAATCGTGCAAGTGTACGCATGTCAAGTAGTATAGTGTACTCAAGGTATGAATATCGATCCACAGGGAAAACCTTAATCGTAGTGGGGCTAAGTACCAAAATTATAATACTTATTTGATATTCAAATTGTCAATTAGCAATAGCTAAGCGAGGTAAACTAAAATTAAATTACTACTAATATAGCGTAAGCCGAGATGTAGTGATAAAAGGATGCAAAAAGGTTAGGGTGTTGGTGTTGTTGGACAGTCCTACTATGTAATGTTGTGATTCCATTCCATTATCTAATATATTTGTTCTCCAAGGTGGCTCTTATCTAATGTAATTAAAGCCTTTCTCAAGGTCATTTAGCCTCCCTTTATCACTAGGTTTCTTGCTCCTTAGCTCAACCCCAAGCATTAAAGGTGCATAGAATGCAAAGAACTCCTAAGCCTCCTAATCATTGATAATCCTATATTACCAAGTTTATTAGATTAACCCGCTTTATGTAATTCTTCATTCATACTCGAGATCTTACAAAGAACCACTCACATATTAAGATTGATCAGAAATTAATATGTTGATTTCAACCAAGCATGAGTCAATAGTAAAACAAATATATATATGATATTGGGAATTATGAAAAGTCAACACTTTAACATAGTATTCATGTCGATTCACTCTTAACACCCCAAACCACGATAAGGAACATCGTGATCTTGTTGCGATACATTACAAATGAAAGAAAGACTATATGTAAGGATAAAGAAAACTTCAATGATTGAGGGATTGATGATCTCTTGGATTCTTCAAGTCTTTCACTTTAAGATTGACCTTCAAGTCTTCTTTCCTTGATTCCAAACTTCAATTCCTCAAACCCTAGCCCTGCAAACATATTTCGAACCCTGGAATTGTATAATAGGACTTGTTCTTTTGCTATGAATTCCTTCCTCAAAATCTTCTGATCATGCCACTTCTTTGTCTTATCTTTGTAGATTCTAGCATTATCATAAGCTTCATTCCTCAACTCTTCCAGTTCATTCATTTGGAGTAATCTTTCTTCTTTGGAAACTTGAAAATCACAATTCAGCTTCTTGATAGCCCACATAGCTTTATATTCGAGTTCCAGAGGAAGATGACAAGGTTTTCCAAGTACAATTTTGTATGGGGACATTCCAATTGGAGTTTTGTAACCAGTTCTATAAGCCCACATCTAGCTTTATAGACCTGTCTTTTCTACTTGTATTCACTATTTCTCCAGAATTTTCTTTATCTCCCTATTGGAAATTTCTACTTGCCCATTTGACTGAGGGTGATAAGCCAATCCCATTACATGTCTGATTCCATAGCTGCTCATGAGTTTTTGAAAACCTTTAGTTGCAAAATGGCTTCCCTCATCACTAATGATTGTTTTGGGTGCTCCCGAGCACGCTCATGTATTTCTTTGTATAAACACAGCCACTCTGCTAACATCATTTATGGAATGATTATAGCTTCCACCATTTGGATACATAATCCTGTATTTAAGAAGGAAATGTATGAATTTCAATGATGATGGAAAAGGTCCCATGAAATCTATCCCCCACACATCAAACATCTGCACCACCAGGATTCTTTGTAGGGGCATCTCATTTCTTCTGCTTATGTTGCCAATTCTCTGACATTTATCACAATGTTTTACCCATTCAAAATAGTCTTTGAATAAAGTAGGCCAATAAAAACCTGATTGGAGAATTTTATGAGTTGATCTATCTTCTACAAAATGTCCTCCATATGGTGATGCATGTCATTTATCAATAATTTCACCTTGTTCTATTTCTGGTACACATCTCCTGATAATCATATATGCTCCTCTTCTGAAAAGTAATGGATCATCCTAAATATAGAATCTGCTATCAGTTCTCAACTTTCTTTTTTGCTGGTTGTTGAATTCATATGACATAATTCCACAAGCTAAGTAATTCACAATATTAGCATACCAGGGTGTTTGGACTGATAACAAAAACAAGCGCTCATCGGAGGATTTGCTGTGATTTCACTTTCCTTTTCCTCTTCGATGATTTTAAATCTAGACAGAAGTGATCGGCTATCATATTGTCGCCACCCTTCTTGTCTTTGGTACTAGATCAGAGCTCGCGCGACAATAATACCCATCATTCGATGCGGGTTTGGCATCTTTCTTTTCCATTAGATATTTAATTGCAGCATGATTAGTGTGTATTATAACATAGGACCCCAATATGTAAGGCCTGATTTTTTCACAAGCAAACACCATTGTCAACATCTCTTTTTCAGTTGTAGATTAGTTCTCTTGTGCCTCGTTGAAGGTTTTGCTGGCATAGCATGTGGCCTTAAACATCTTCTCAGTTCTTTGTCCCAATACAGCTCCCATTGCATAGTCACTGGCATCACATAATTTCGAACTCCTTGTTCCAATCAAGTGTTACCATGATGGGAGCTGTAACCAATCTAGATTTAATTTCATCAAATGCAGCTTTACACGATTCATCAAAATCAAACTTTACATCTTTTTCTAATAATTTGCATAATGGTCTAGAGATTTTTGAGAAGTCCTTTATGAATCTCTTGTAAAAATCAGCATGTCGGGGAAACTTAACATCCCTTTGGCGTTGTGGAATTGGCGGGGAGAGTTTTTATGATAGAAACCTTTGCTAGGTGCAGCACCTACAACCTAGCGCAAAAAATCTTTATCCCCTTTTAAGACAATACCCTGCGGTACCATGAAATGACATTTTAAATTTAAGGCTAAATTCTTGTCTTGACGCCCATAAATGTTAATTACAATCTAAAGTGGATATATACAGATCAAATATGATTTCCATAGCACTCTCATTAAATACAACATCAGTATCAGCCATCTTTGGAAGGTGGTAGGAGCATTACATAATCCAAATGGCATCCTTCTGAAAGAAAAAGTGCCATAAGGACATGTAAATGTAGTCTTCTCCTAATCCTCAGAAGCTATAGCAATCTAGTTATAACCAGAATATCCATCAACAAAACAGTAATGGGGATGTCCTACTAACCCGTCCAACATTTGGTCAATAAAACGTAGAGGATAATGATCCTTTATGGTAGCAATGTTTAGTTTTTTGTAGTCTATACACACCCTCCATCCTGTCAAAGTTCTTGTAGGCATCGATTCATTCTTCTCATTTTTTATCATAGTGAATCCACCATTTTTGGGAACCACATGGCCCAGGTTCATGATAGGTACTGGTGCATATATGAAACAACGTTCGGCCATTTCAATACTTCTTTTCTGACAACTTCTTTTATTACTGGATTCATCCTTCTTTGATGTTCTACAGAGGTCTTTACATTATCTTCTAGAAGGATTTTGTGCATGCAGATAGAAGGGCCCGATTCCTTCGAATCTTATAGACGACAATTGCTTCACTTGTTTTTCGGAATCTCCAACGGTTCCCTGTTCTTGAATCGATTAATGCAAGCGAAATAATAATAGGGTTTGCTTTTACACACGGATTTCTAAAGAAGCATACTTTTAAATGTACGGGTAATTCCTTCAAAAGAGGTTAACCATACGAACTTGTTTCTATTTCTTTTGCTTCCTCTTCATTCCTGCTTGTCTTTTACGCTGTCTTGTTGTCATTCGAGCTAAGGCTATTTCGGCTAATTCATATACGGAATCACGAAATTCACAAATAAGATCATCAAGATATTTGGAAATTCATCTCATTTTCATTGATTGAGTTACGAAAATTACAACAAAAAGGCTGATTCGGGATTGATAGAACTATTGTTTCTATAATCTTCTGATACGGGTTTCACGCTCAATTTGTTTCAAGCTTGTGTTGAGCTTGAGTGTGTAACCCTTCTCTACTGCGGGAGTGAATTCTCCCTTTTTCATATCTATCAAGGCAGCACCAGTGGCTAGGAAAGGTCTTCCAAACAACAGTGGAACTTGTGTGTCTTCTTCCATAGCCATGACTACAAAGTCCACAGGAAAAATGAATTTTCCCACCTTGATGAGCACATCTTCAAGGACTTTTTCTGGCTGTGCCATTGTCCTATCTACCATTTGCAAAGTCATAGCTATGGGAATAAGCTCCCCCAAACTGAGTCTCTTAACAACTAACAAAAGCATAAAGTTAATGCTAGCTCATGAGTCACACAATGCTTTCTTGAATTCAAAATTCCCAATGGTGCAGGGAATGGTGAAGCTGCTAGTATCCTGCATTTTCTCTAGTAAAGCTCCTCTAGATCACTGCACTGCATGTAGCTGTAAAGTTCACGACTCTTTTTTCAGCAAAATTTCTCTTTTTGCTTAGAATGTCCTTTAAAAACTTAGCATAATTAGGCATCTGAGTCAATGCCTCTATAAAGGGTATGTTGATCTCTATCTTCTTGAAGACATTCAAGAATCTATAGAACTGCTCTTCCATTTTATCTTTCTAAAGCCTCTAAAGGAAGGGAACAACAGGCATGTAGGCATGTTTATCCGCTTTCTTCTTCAATTCTTCCCTCTCCCACACAGCGCTTTCGATGCACTCTTCTTTTAGTCTCTTGACCAATGAGCTGCTTCGACTTGTTTTCTTCTCCAGTTTCTTCTCTTTCAACTTTTTCAGTCTTTTTCTTTTCTTCTTCTTTTCTACTTTCTATCTCTCTTCCACTTCTTAGAGTTACCACCATATAATCCTTCAGATTCTTCCTTGTGTCACTTGGGAAGGCATCCTTGGAATGATTCTGAATTGCTAGGGCCAGCTGCCTTGTGTCTCCAAATTTTTCAGAGAGCCTTTGTATTGGCCTAAAACACAGTTGTGTTTGCTTGAAATGCTACTAGATCAGAAAATTTCCGCTCATGAATGTTCAACAGCCTCTTTTTTTTTTCCCATGAAAGTCAGCATTTGTTCTTCAAAGGAAGAAGATCTCCTTTGTCCACCCCGATTTTACGCTCTCGACTTCCCGCAAATCGCTGTATTGTTGTTGTTGTTGTTGGAACTAGGTGAAGCATAATGTTGTTGAAAATTAACATGTCTTTAACTTATTGTTGTGCTCCTCCTCCATATGAGAAATTCTCATGGTTCTTGAGTGTTGGTGTGTAATGAGTTGGCAAGTTGAGGTTGGGCTTAAAGTTGTAACTTCTATTAGCATTGAGATACCGTGCCTCCTCAACTTGACAGGAACCCTCATGGGTTAGTCCTTCTTCAACACTATTCCTCTTCTCATTTTCATCAACTGTTCCCACTTCATTTGCTAAGTGCATTCTTCTCTCATGGTTTCCCATCTTGTTCATCAATGCATCTAGTTTTGCTTCTATGGCAATCATCAGGTCGACTACGTCACACCACTTATTTTAAGTCTCTGTTCTTTGCTCCACGAAGTTTCGGATGGAGCTCACATAATTACATTTGGCAGGTCTTCTATCAAGCGCCGCCTCTTTGCTTTTTCTCTTGAAAGCTCCCTAACAAGCTGTATCAATCATACCTTTGGAGGTATAATTCATAGAATGATAAAAAAATATCCATTTGAGTGGTCAGATCTATTCCATGTATTGGCCATCTTTTCAGCAATCTTTTGTATCTTTCCCATGATTTATAGAGACTTTTATCCTCTCCTTGCTTGAACACTATGATTTTCCCTCTCCTTTCAGAAGTGAGGGCATGAGGGAAAGAATAATAACCGTAAGCCTCCACGACTCTTCGATTGTTCACTAATCCAGCCCGGCGATGCGATTGAGCGAGTTCTTTGCCCACGTCTCGGTGAAAATGGAAGCGATTGTAGCTTGATCGCCGGGTCTCACCCCATTCAACTTATTGTATTTGCCATCTTTTTGCAAATGTTGTAGCGCGCGCGCGCGCTTTTCCGCGCTATGTAACCGTTGGGGTCTTGCTAAGATGCCCGATAAGTGATCTTCTTCGCCATTGTGATCAAAGTTGGCTTAAGTTCAAAATTGTTGGCTTCTATAGCAGGCTGTCTCACAGAAGAGTATTCATCTTGAATAAATGGCCTCCAAAAAATCCTCCATAGTCATTTGCTTTTGAGGTCTCTCTGTTTTTGCTTCTCCTAGAATAGGTTGCATTCTTTCTCTCTGATCTGCCATGGTTGTTGATTAAGCACTTTTAACCTTTCACCAGTTCATAGTGTTTCAGTGATTACGTATCGAGCGTAGTTACACTTCTAGTTTTCTATGTATGTAAAATCTTCCTGAAATAGAAACACATTGAGATCAAATTAAATCTATGGAAAACAACTATATCAATTTAAGCTTATAAAATGTTTTTAGTAGCTTACTCAACTACTGCAGTTAAAAACTATTTTTTGTGATTTTTTGAAATTTATGATAAAATAAAGAAAAATGTCCAAATTAGCAATTCTCTCTTTAGTTAGAATATTTATATTTAAATTCATCTTTTTCAATCCCCGACAACGACGTAATAAACTTGATTGACTGATTCTTATACATAGACCAAATCTGATGAAGTAATCAACAATTCCATCCAAAGACTTTTCAGTCCCTAGCTAGAATGCCAAAAACTTGTTAGACTAAATTTGATAAAAATATGTGTTTAACCCTTTTGTGAAAGGGATCCATTAAAAATTGATTTTGGTCTAGATCACTGCAAGTGCAAAGGTCATACAAGTAATAAAAGTGGATTTAAGTCCAGATATCATTCCCACGAGGATTGATGATAAATCAAAAGATCAATTACCCCATCTACTCAAGATCCTTACTATTTGAACTCCAATGTTTAAAAATGATTTGTTTAAACTAAAATAAAATAATACTGATAAGAATTTTAATATTATACAAAAAGAATTTAATATAAGTGGGATTTGAGAATTCACTGAGTAAAGAAAACACTGGGAAATAGATCGGTGTACAATTATCAATTTCTGCATCATTTCTATTCATAATTCAACCATTAGTTGGAAAGCTGAATTTGCCAAAGATGCAATGTAGTATAGTTTGGATTTCTCCATACACCATACATTTCACTAATTAGAGATTCATGTTCCTTTCGGATACATGAGTTGTCGATTACTTAGCCAGAATATAAGCGGCTACAGGAATGCGAATTGTTTTTATTTTTAGTGCCGTACTTTAATCTTAGAAGCGTAGAATTCTTGCCCTAGCAGGCTTTGAGGATATTGCAAGCCTTCTCCAATCTAATTGGTAACTCATCCATCGAATCTGATAAAATTCTATATCTCCTTGATTAGATCTATGCTAATACGGGATCAAGATCCTTTTGTCAGATAGAGGAAAAACCTCTGATCAATTAAATTGATACATCATCCAACTATCCTCACATAATGAGTGAGTAAGTGATCTATCGAAGTAATCTTTTAAAGTTCAGTAGTTCCATAATATTAGTCTAACATACCCCCAAGTAACTACTCCATACTCTCAGGAATCTCTCTGTGTCACTCAGAGGGCTTCACGGAAGTAAACGAATGCGTCCTTTTTGGGTACACCTTCTTAATATTTTGAACCAGTAACCGAAAACGATACCAATTAAATAAATTCAATATTTCAAACTATGACATTCTTTCAAGTTAGAGGCTGAAAACATGAGTTAACAGCCGTCCACATTTCGGATGGAGCTGTCTTTAAAAACTAGATTACAAATAACAGTGATAGCGATTAGAAAATTCCACTTGAAATTGCCAAACAAACTTAATAAATGAACTCAAAAGAATTTCCAAATTCCATTCAAGTCAGACAGTAATGAAAACTAAAATTTTACAATTAATCTAGCTCGAAACTTCACACCAATTCATTGTTCAATCCCAAAAAGAACTAACTAAAATGCTAAGCTAAAACAAAATTGACGAAAAATAAATAAAAGAAAATTAAAATAAAAATAAATGAAAAATAAGATACAAAAGAGTCTCCAGCTACCCAGAAGTTCCTGATTTTGCGGAAGCTGGGCACAATGCCCTAGATGCTTATATTTTTAGATTTTCAAATGATGGGACGCACTTCAAGGCTGAAATTGTGGATCCCCAAAAATTATGGCCCAATTAGTTACTTTGTTGCGGCATAGAAAATTATGTCGCGACATAGTTGTCATCTTTGTTCCCCAGCTCTTGTCGTGGCTTGCAATTTCTGTCGCAACATGATTTTGTGCTTTCCTCTTGGATTCTATCACGACATAATTTGACAATGTTGCGACATAGTTTTGTTGAAGCTGTCTTAGTGATTTTCGCAAAATGAGTATCTTGTGTCGCAACATAAAAACTTTGTTGCAATCAACTTGTCATTTTTTGCTGCTCCTGAAAAATGTCGTGACATAAATTTCATTGTCGTGACAAATATTTTTGCCTTCAGCTCTTCCACTTTATCTCGACATTCTGTGCTATGTTGCGACATTCTTTCTGGGGTTCTTCTCTACCTTTGTCACGATAGAGTTTCTCACAATTGCATGTTGTTGTTGCCGCGACAAACTTTTTCTTTGTCGCGACATAGTCTTATTGTCTTGCATTGCTAAGAGACTGTACTCTGTGTCATGACAAACTCTGAAGATGTCACGACATATTTCCTTCTTTGATCTTTGCCGCTAGCTGAACTGTTTGTTGCAACATTGAAATCTTTATCGCAACAAAATTGTCTTAGCTTTTTTCACTTCTCTTCCATTTTCTGTCGCGACATAATTTTCTTTTGTCGCGACAGAGATCTCTGTCTTTAGTTCTTCATTATGTCACGACATAATTTTCTGCGTCGCAACATTCTTCTTGTAATTCTTCTCAGCTTTTGTTGCGATAATAGATGTCTTTGTCGCGATAGAGTTCACCTCAACCTTATGTTGTGTTTGTTGAGACATAAAACTTCTATGACAAGACCCGACTCGGATACCCTTCCAGGGTTCCCCGGGTGGTCCCGCCTAGTGGAGTTCCATTGTCTGAAATCAGGAATGCCTGAAAGGGACCCCACTAAGGGAAATAAACACATGCGTCTGCAAATACCTAGTTATATACTTAAAAGATCAGAACTTGAACCTCATCTGATGTGAAGGTCATATTCTGACAACACATAATAAGGACCCATATGAGTTCAATACTAATATCGAGCATTCTAAGAGTATTTTCAAATTTAGAGTTCTGAGAATGAAAATAAATAAGGTCGAAGCAGCAAAGAGACAGGATGGATGGGGGTAGAGTCTTTGCGGTATCGCGAAGAAGCGGTGTTGAATCTCAGGCGCTAGGTAGGCCTGTTGCCGGGACCTAGGGAGCGATTTAAAACAATAAACGTGAGAAATAAATCTCAGTGAGTGCCATAATTTATATGGAAAATAGTGTTTTTATTTTTCGAAAATTTCTTCTCTGAGACCTCCACGTCAAACTCTTTGGCAATGTTCCCGTTTAGTAAACATTTCACTAAAGCTTCGACTTTGAAGCCAGCAATATGAAAGTCATGCTCAAAAATTTGCTTAGGCATCATTTTCAGAACCTTAAGAGCCTGAATCTCTGTTCACAACATGCAATTGAACATAAATATTTGTAACCATCATATCGTAAAGATAACCATGAAAATACCGTAGCAAAATATTGAAATGCTTATGCTTTAATGCGAGATTGACAATGTACCGTGCCGGTACCCATCATAAGCAAGTGGGACACCCCACCTCATGATCCCCAACATAAATGTATTACTTACACGAGAAACCAACAATGTGCCATACCATGCCCGTCCTAAGCGGTCGGGTAAACGACCTCACGGTTTATTGGAAATAATATATAGCAGTTGGATGAAACCCGACCTCCACGACACCGTGGCAATCCCGGGTACTATAATATAAATCTTTGAATCCAAGCGGGTCGGGTAAACCCGACCTCGCGACCCGTGGAATAACATGCTTAGTTGGGTTGAAACCAACCTCACGCTGCAGAGTGGCGACTAATAAACGCGTCAGATACTAGCAGGCCTCCCGGTCGTGGAAATGTATATAACTTAGTTGGATGAATCCCGGCCTGGCAATCCCAGTGCACTATAATATAAATACTGAACCCAATCTCCGGTACAATATGGTACATCGCGCCCATAACCTCCAACACAATGTCCTTACTCAAGTGTACTTTTCTTTTTCCAAACGTCATAGTATCTTAGTTAAATTTATGAATTTACTTTCCACATGACTTCAATCAGACTACATTGAAGATCTTTAGTTCATCGATTCAAGCCGAAATTTGAAATACCTCGGGACCATATTCCTTAGCAATTTTTTAACACATATATTTCAAAATCCATTTCATAAGCAATAATTCCTCGAGGGGTTTAAACCTCAATCACGTACCCGAAATATCCAAATACCACAGACTCATCCCCTGGCTTCGGTCTGACTTCCAAGCAGGTTAAAATGTTGGCGAAATTCATGAAATGATAACTTGACATATATGGGACCGATAATCACATTTTGTATTGCAACCAACCATTTGATCAAAGCGGTATATATGTAAAATATTTAATCACAATATATATATCAACATAATAATACAAATCATTTAAAAAACATATAAACCACTCCGCAGACTACAGGGCCTTTCAGTCTGCAATTCCCCTTGAGGATGGAGTCTCCGGCCGGCGTGAGTGCACACATATAAATAAAAAATACCACTCCAGGCTCTGCAATAAGCTGAACGACAACATTGGGATACCGAAGGCCTTAGAATAATTTTTGGGAACTATGAAACCATCCAAATTGGACGGCAGGTCCAATTTACCGCAGTGTGCCCTCTGGGGCCAGATACAAGTGGGGCTTTTCACACAGGAGCTACTTTCTCGAGAAATTGAGCGTCGATAATTCCTAAAAACATCCACTAATCCAACTTCAATTTTCAGAATTTGACCAATTGGTACTCTGGCTGAGTCCAAACTGCGGTAATTGCAGAAACAACCTAAAAATGGAAAACTATCCAAACGACGTCCAAAATTAAACCATATATCAATGGAAAGCCCAAGAGACCAGGAACTCATCAGTACCATTACCTTGGTCCAACAGTCGCTGTGGTGGCCGAAAAACTCGATCCAACCGTCGGCCAACTTTGTTTTCGTCGTAACTTTCAAACGGTGAGGAATCTGCAAAAAGGGACCACGGGAATGAGTTCAGAGGGCCCCAAAAATGGTGGGAGGAGTATGGGGTGGCCTGAAGTGGTAGGAAAAATCGAAGCAGTCCCAGGTGACCACGGTGGCGCAAGTGCCATCGGCCGTCCGGAGCTGGCGTCCGGCGGTTGGCGGGTGAAGCCCAGCCGGCGTGACCGTCCGGAGGTGGCGCACCTCCCTGTCTGGCGCGTGTAGCAGTGTGGTGGCCGGTGGTGCCTCCTTTGGTCCAAATCCCCACGGCTCGCAAATGGTTCAAAAATGGCCTAACTCGGTGTTCATGATTTTGGAGAGTTTTTCCTAGGGTTTTGGAGTTCAAAATGGTGTTTTGGGGGCTAGGGTTTCATTTGGCATCCAAAGTTATGTTTGTATAGGGCCGGGGTAAAACTCCGGTAAGCGGCTTGACTTTTGACAGCGATAAAAATCTTTAGCCGTTTGAACTTCTTAGGGGTCATAACTTTTTATCGTAAGTCGGATACGGCGATTCAACTAGATCTATGAACTTCGTGTCGGCGAGGCCCTACGAAATGGTGTCTTAGTCAACCCAGAATTATTCATCCTTGAAAGAGTCAGCTTTGGTCCACATACTAAGTGTTAATTAAAACCCTAGTCAAAATACGGTCAAACTTAGTCAAACTTAGTGGCAGTGTTCAAACTTGTATTATTTGGTGCGGTCACGTACATCTATATGTCGTGACAAAGTCGGCACCTTGCCTTTCAATGCGGAGCTACGAATTTTTGTCGTGACATAGAAGTTTTTTATCGCGACAAAGCTTTTTGCCATCTTCGAGTTCTTTTTATGTTACCTTGAGTTGTGAAATGTCGACAGTTCCGCGCCATTTTTCTTGATCAATGTCGTGACGAGTAAGAATCTTGGTGACATTCTTCTTGAGAACTTCTCTCCCGACAATGTCGCGACATACAAATCCTTTAATCGCAATAAGGTTTCATCTTGAACATACGTAATGACATATTCTTTGTTTATATAATTTATCGAGCCCGATCTCATATTATGTCGCAGCCAGGTTGTGGATAATATAGCATTCTTCGTTTTTGGCTTTAGTTCGACTTGATCTTTATTACGACATAACACTGCCTGTTGCGACATAGCTTTTGCTAGTTCTATTGAGATTATGTCGCGACATTCTAAAACTATGTTGCGATATTTTTGCCCTGGCCAATATTTATGCTTTTCTTGCTAAAATTGTCTCTTTTTCATTTAAAACCTGCAAAAAAAAAAATTTGTGAATATTCCATAATTCAGCATTGAAATGAATCATAAACTTCTAGAAATCTTCCATAAAAATGGATTAAAAATAGATGAGTTTAGGACTCATCACATACCCTCGCCTAAGTGAACCCGCCGCTGACTCTTCGCTAGGTATTAAAAAGCTAATTTTCCACGAGAAGATTAGTTCGCCCTAGAGCGAAGAACACTATAGAAACAAAACTGAAATCCGAGTTTTCTTTGCCAGCAGGGCCTTTAAATGAAAAACTCTATTTTCTCGGCCCAAAGATGGAAAATAAACCAAGTAGGAAGAATTCCCTACCTCTTGGGGCATAGACACATAGGTAAGAAGCTTCCTAAACCCAAAAAATTGGATCTCCCGAAATCTCCTTTCTTGGATCTTCGGGGAAATCCTTCTTTCTAGGTACCCACATGTACTCCTCGTCGATGCGATGAACTTTTGTTCTTAGCCCTACGAAAACCAACCAACGGAACTCTGTAGATCTTGGAAGGAAGCCTTTGGCTATCCCCTTTATCTCCTCTCTCACTCTCTTAGTCAAACCAGGAAAAAATGGGCTCTTTTTTCCCTCATTCCTCTTTTGTTCTTAACTTAAGTTTAAGTTAGATGCGTGACCCACGTCGTGCCACATGTCCACCCTCGTTCGGGTCCGATTTTGGCTTAAAGCTACTCATTACATCTCAGCTCTAGTTCAAATTATTTCCCATAAACTTAATTCAAGTCATTTCTTAACTTCCGAGATTTTTGTAAACAATCACAAATCCCGAGAATCATTGGACACTATACGCCCCGCGTAAAAAGTCATTTGCCTCTCGAA
This sequence comes from Tetrastigma voinierianum, assembly GCA_016808115.1. Classification (NCBI taxonomy): domain Eukaryota; kingdom Viridiplantae; phylum Streptophyta; class Magnoliopsida; order Vitales; family Vitaceae; genus Tetrastigma; species Tetrastigma voinierianum. The sequence goes on from JAEQBH010000386.1 coordinate 206,568, forward strand.
ATTCAACGAAACCGTCTTAGTAACTAGATTCGAGGCAGAATCTAATGGTGAGGTGGTTTTATCATCAGGATCTATAGAAAATTTCCAAGTTTTCAACCTGTACTCTTTCGATAATTTACTGTTATGCCATTTTTCAAAAAATATTGATTTTCTGGGTTTTACATTTCCTTGCCCCACCACCTCACAAAATTACATCTAAAATTTCACCACATTTATTTTAATCTGACATGACAGTCATTGACACTCGTTGACTGTATATACATCACTTCCAGCAGGATGCGTATGTCCTAAATCAGTGTTGCCCTCCATACACTCACGGTGCTACAGCAACACCTTTACTAGCCTCGCGATCTTGTAGCAAAACCTAATCGACTATCCATGATATAGGTCCTCACAGGTCCCATGCACGATAACAAGCTCTCCACCGTCCCTTACATGAGTTGGATTTGGGGTGTACTCCGGAAGTGGAGACATGGAATACCATGAACACTCGATAAACTTAGCGAGTAAACCAACTTAGGTATGCAAGCAGGTACCTGCATCTCAAGTATCTCAAAGGGGCCTAATATGCCTCTCTACGATAGCTTTCCCCACTTCTTGAACACATTCTCTCTCTTGGCATCGCCCCGAGAAGGCAGTGATGGCGTATCGAGCTCAGGATGTCGCCGCAGGTCATCGGCGTAGCTTCTTACGCCGACTCTAAGCCGTGAGAAGACATTTCGTCAAATCCACGCTCTCGGTTGTCTCCCGACCAGCTTCTACGGACTGTGGTGGTTCTCTCCCCACCTCATTCCAACAAATCGGAGATCAAAATGGCCTCACATATAATGCCTTATAGGGTGCCATCTATATGCTCGCTTGATAACTATTGTTGTAGGTGAATTCCACCAAGGGTAAATGCTCTTCCCAACTACCCTTGAGATCTAGGACACATGCTCGTAGCATGTCCTCTAACGTCTAGATGGTCCTCTCTGACTGACCATCTGTCTGGGGATGAAAATTTGTGCTCATCATCAACCATGTCCCCATGGCTCATCGAAAACTCTCCTAAAAATGAGCCATAAACCTAGAATCCCGATTCGATACTATGGATCCTGGCACTCCATGTAACCGGAAAATCTCCCATACGTACAACTTTGTGGGAATTTACTCTAGAGTGAAGGTCATCACTTACGACGAAAAGTGTCTTGGAGCTTAGTGTGTGATCCGTATCCCACCCTTAGTGTCCATGCCCTCGCGTGTCCGTGGCGAGTGACCAGCAAAGTCCGTCGTGACGTGCTCCCACTTCCGCTCGGCCCCACCTCCGATGGTAGCATAATCCCTGCCAGCCTCTAGTGCTCGACCTTTACCTGCCCCGACGCATTGAGGGCATCATCAGCCAATCTCAACGTGTTTATTCATCCCACTCCATTAATCTTGGCGACGTAGATCGTGATACATCTTCGTGCCACACAGATGTCTGTCGCGAGCAATGGAACTCCCTGGGATCTCTATCTCGAGATCTTTTTGACTAAGGGAACGGCTTGTCCCCTATACCAAAGACTACCACCATATGTGTGCATGGCTGATCTTGATCACGTCCTGGCAGGTACGAGTCCTAATGAGCAGTATCTTTGTGTCCTGTGCAAAACTCGATCACTTTGCTCGATGGAAGGCGTAGCCACCGCTCGAAAGTACCACGGCTTGATCAGCATGCTTGCGAGTTCGAGCGTCCCATAGCCTCGAGCATCTACCATTCTCGAGAAGATATACTAGCCAACACTCCTCATGACTTTCGGCTGAGTGCCTCAGCCACCACATTTGCCTTATTGGGATGGTAATGCAAAGTGAAATCATAATCCTCTAGATACTCCATCCACTGCGTTGCTCGTGTTTGGGGTCCCCTTTAGTGTAAAAAATGTACTTGAGACTCTTGTGAGTGCGAAAAACACCTCGACGTTCATCGTATAAATAGTGGCACCGTGACCTTTAAAGAAGCGAAACAATGGCTTCCAACTCCATGCCATGAATAGAGGCCAACTGCCTTTCGTGGTTCTTTAGCTGAGAACCATAAGCCACCCGACCTCTCGGCGCATCGAAGATATATCCTGGAGTCGGGTCGGCCAGAGGCATCCTTGATACATTGTGTACCTCTGTCCCCTCTCTGGGACTATAAGAATTTGAGCTGAAGTAAGCCTCCTCTTTAATTCCTAGAATGCCCTCACACAAGTCATTCCACTTAAACTTGACTTCATTTCGGGCTAACCTCGTCATAGGCGTAGATAATCAGGAGAAGTCCTTAATGAACCTCCTGTAATACCCTACCAATCCCAAGAAACCGCGTATCTCGAAGACTAACTTTAGTCTCTCCTAAATCATAACTGCCTTGACCTTCTTCGGGTCCACGGATTCCCCCAAAGCCGACACCACGTGCCCTAAGAATCTCACCTCAGTAAGACAAAATTCACACTTGTTGAATTTGGCATACAACTGATGTTCTCTCAAGGTCTGGAGAATGACCCTAAAGTGACCCTCATGATCCTCCTCAGACTTGAAGTAGATCAAGATGTCATCCACGAAAACCCTGACGAGCAGATCTAGGTGGGGGTGAGAAACACCACATGCGCCGAGATCCATGAATGTTGCTAGAGCATTCGTCAATCCGAATAGCATCACTATGAACTCAAAATGCCTATATCAGGTTCTAAACACAGTCTTAGGGATATCTCCCTCCCTAACTCTCAACTGATGGTAGCTGGTGTAGAGATTTATCTTAGAGTTGATCTGCGCCCCTCTCAACTGATCAAACAAATCATCAATCCGAGGCAAAGGGTACCTATTCTCGATAATAGCCTTATTCAACTTTCGATAATCTATACACAACCGAAGAGTCTTGTCCCTCTTCTTAGCAAACAAAGCCAGAAGCGCCCCAGGTAGAGTGCTGTCCCCAATGAAACCTCACGTCCCTTCAATTCTTTGCGGTGGACCTTGAGCTCTACCTTTCGGCCAAGTGCCATTCTATGCGGAGTTATAGAAATATGCGATGTACCAGGGTGTAACTCAATAATGAAGTCTACATCCCTATACGGAGGTAATCTCGGTAGTTAATTCGAAAAAACATCCTCGTACTCACAAACCACTCGAGGTAGACCCAAATCCCATCTCGCCTCCTCATCCCGAGGGGTAAGGCTTACCCGGTCCAAACCCACCAACTTCTCCGGGTGCCACCTAGAGTTGCCTCCTGGGCTTGCCTGGTGCATCATGCTTATCCCTCTAAGCGTAACACATTTACCGTCGGGTGTGTGAAAGGCGGTAACCCTCCTACGATCACGTTCAATGGCGACTCGATGTGCGGTCGGCAATCCCTCGAAAGGATGACATCGAACCAGACATTTCCATGACCCTTAGGTTCACAGTGAGCAAAATCCCTGAGATCTCTAACCACAATCGGAGCATATCGATCCAGCCCTCACCTAGTTCACAGGAGGAGAAGTCACATGCAACGGCTCCTCCAAGGTTTCAACCTCTAAGCCTAAATCTTTCACACATGATGTAGCAATGAATGAATGAGATGCACTAGAATCAAACAATACTCTTACCCATAAGCGAAAGAATAGGAAGGTACCTTGAATAATTGACTGATCTGCAAGCTCGGTCTAAGGTGTAATGGCAAAGACACGCCCCTAGGTCCCTAAAGTCTCGGCCTGTGAGCCCTGCCCTCGACCTCGACCCATGCCCCGGCCCATGTGGCCTGTCTGTGAAATAGTAGGTGCTTGTGTACCACCCTAAGACTGATATTGTCTTCCCTGGCCCATGGCGAGGTAGGGAGGAACAAATTGGGTTTGTGTGGCGCGATGGTGGGTACGTGGTGCTTATGCTCACAGGATCCACTGCCTCTTAGGGACGATCCGAGTCTCAGAGTGTGTGTCGGGTTGGTGGCATTGGAAACACGCTCTCTGCCCTGGATGGCTAGGAGCCCTGAAGTGTCTCCCATCTTGGGATGACTGATTAAATGGCACCGTAGCCCAGCCTTCTCGCAAAACCCTCGTGGAGTAGAAGTCCTCTGCTTCTTTCTCGATGTAGAAGAAGAGAGTTGACTCTCCTTCCTCTTATCACTAGCACCCGCATCCCAGATGCTACATCGCATTAAATCCCAGCACTCTACATGGCCATAGATGTCGACCATCGAGTCCGCATCTTTGGCAGGAGGAGTCCTGGAATTACCCGAATGGATAATTTCAAACCATCCTCAAATTTCCTCACTTTGGACATGTCCATGGCCACATAATCATCCTCGAAACATGCTAATTCAATTACTTAGCCACGTATTCGAGCATCATCATCGTTCCTTGTTTCAACTCTAGGAACTCCCAAGCTTTTGCATGTCGTGTAGATGCTTGGAAATACTTGCCCATGAAGAGCTCACGGAACTCTTCCCATGTCATTGCCTCCAAATTTCTTGAGCCTTTGACCCAATCCCACCATGCTTGGGATTCACCCTTTAGCTGGAATGCAGCTAGCCTTATTCTCGTGGCATCGAAGGCGATCTCCATAGCCTCCAAAATCTTGCCAACTTTCTAGAACAATGATCAGCTTCCATCGGTTCCCCTCCTCCCTTGAAGGTTGGAGGATGATGTGCCTTAAACCTTTGGAGGTTACTCGGTCCTCCCTAGCCCACATTTGCACTAGCTTGTGAAATGGTGGTAGCCACAACGCTCGCCCGTGCAATGGTAGCAATCACGACACTAATAGCCTCCATGAAGGCTTATTGGTCAAAGGCCGGTGGTGGCTGGTTATTGCCTCATCCACGGCCTCTACATCCTCTTCCTCGACTTGTCATCTACATGTGTCGAATAGCAAATTGAGAATTCCTTTTTTCTTATCTAACTAGTAGTGCATGTGTCAACTGCTAATAGACATCAAAAGCCTGAACCATCCGTTCGTTCTTTTTTTGAACCCCCAAGGTTGTGTTCTCTAACCCTAGTGTTCCTCATTTCCTATATACAATTTACCATGTATATAATTCATACAACACAAAGCAATCGATCATGTAACACAAACATGAACACATAATGTATGCGTCGTCTAAACTATGCGATCAAGCCACTAGGTAATGCATTACCTATGTTTTGATGTACATCTTGTGAGCACGAGAACTTCAGTGAATCTGTGTAGAGACCGTATCCATCGAAGCCCTAGGTATTCGTATGCCTATGCTCTGATACCAAGCTATGACGCCCCAAAACCCGGGGGTCCTGTTGACCAACCGACAAACTGCGGAATATACTACCTTAAGTCATCGCGCACCTAAGCCTTGATATCAATCAAGTACCAATTACTTGTGGGTACCGAGTTACTCGGCACCACCTCGATACGTCCCTTTTTACCGGGATCCATTCATCCATATTTAAGTTGAAAATATGCGAATAATACACTTAAAACAGTTCGTAAGAGTTCGATCATGACCCTCTTCTACCGTTATTAGATACCTGACTATGTTGGCAATAGTTCGAAAAGAATTTAATTACAACTCTTTTATACTAAAATACATGCTAGAACTAGTTTGTTCCAAGCACTTTTTACAAAAGGATTTATCAAGGCCACATGTCAGCTTTCTTCACAATCACGGCCTCAACTGAGTGTCATTCACCGGTGTACTCCCTGCACCTAAAATGTGTCCCATAAAGGGTGAACCACGCCCAATAGAGAATACCTCATACAAGGGTTACTCCCTTTATGCAGGAGTGCACGTCACGATGTTCACTTTCTGACATTTCACATTCACATTCAGTAAGAACATACCAATTCCCCGATGGAATTCTACATGTCATGCCATGAAATGAGATGAGACTCGATCATGTACCATGCCTCGAGTCCTTGCGAAACTCCCATCACATCAGGAGTCCTTCTTGACTCCATCTGCCGCAATCCCCCAAGCCCATGCGTGATAAACCGTCATTCTTGATGACATCCAATGATCATTTTCAAAACAAATTTCATTTGTTTATAAACCAAAAGCTTTTTTTTTTTTTTGATGATACAAGTCAATGATCATTTTATATTCAAAACCTGCACCTGTTTGTGGGTAGCGAATTTTGGGTTTCACACCACAGGCTTCGCAAACCTAGACACTTTTATGACCTTTCACTGCTGGGGACTATGTCTGACCATAATTGGCGAGTCTTTCACCCGAGGGGGGATTTATCCCTGCTTGCTAATACCAAGCATATATTTTCTTTACCACTTTATTCAATCGTGCGACTCTGTTAGACATTGTCCCATTTAACCAAGCCTACCAAATCAAACACCAAACGTAGTGTCGATTCATCAACCATGCACTCACACCCATTTAATGTGATGTCCTCGTGCATATGCAATGCAATATGTCATTGCATTTTATATCATGTCACATGCATAATGAATGCTACATGGACAACACAATCCACACCACTTACCGGGTGTCATGGACAATCACATCACCTGCATATGACTTCCATACATCATTTTATTCATGTCAATATATCATACAAACATACTCCCGAAACGTTACATGCAACATGTCATTCTATGTTCAAGCAATGACACACACACAATCAAGTCATGTAATGGCCATTGCACATACCAATTCATCACATGTCAATACATTGGAGTACTCTTATTGACATCCAAACAGGTCACTACATTGTCAAGTAGTGACACACTCACAATCAAGCCATGTCATGGCCATTTGCACACATAAACTCATCACATGTCAATACATTATAACACCCATATTGACATCCAAACATGTCACTACTTAGTCAAGCAATGCACTCTCAAACAAGTCATACAATGGCCCCCAAAGAAAAGCCACAATAATCACAAAGAGGGCCTTGAAATTGACCACAACGAGCAGGCCATAATGTCAATCCACGGGTCGCGCTGGCGAAAGCCCTCCTCCGCTACTCGCCTAGGCTGCGGAGACTTCTCAATTCTTATCCTTGGGCTCACCTAGGCGAACATACCTTCTCCTAGGTGAACCTTCCTTTCGCCTAAGCAAAGAACCAATATTCCTTGAGAAGATTCCTACCCTGCGGCAGGCGAAAAAACATCGACGGAACTTAGAAATCTGGAGTTTTCATCGCGAATAGGCCCTTAAACGAAAAACCCTCTTTTCTCGACCCAAAGATGGAAAATAAACCAAGTACGAAGAATTCCCTATCTCTTGGAGCGTAAATACACGGGTAGGAAGCTTCCTAAACTCGAAAACTTCAATCTCCCGAAATCTCCTTTCTTGGATCTTTTGCGAAATCCTTCTTTTTAGGTACCCATGCGTACCCTTCATCGTTGCGATGAACTTTTGTTCTTGGCCCGACGAAAACCAACAAACAGAACTCCGTAGATCTTGGAAGTAAGCCTTTGGCTCTCCCATTTCTCTCCTCTCTCACTCTCTCGGTCAAACTAGGAGAACATGGGCTCTTTCCCTCATTCCTCTTTTGTTTTAACTTAAGTTTAAGTTAGATGCGTGGCCCATGTTGTGCCACGTGTCCACCCTCGTTCGGGTTCGATTTTGGCCCGAAGCTACTCATTCCGTCTCAGTTCAAGTTCAAATTATTTCCCATGAACTTAATTCAAGTCATTTCTGAACTTCCAAGATTTTCGTAAATAATCTCATCCCCCTGGGAGTCACTGGAACCCATCACCCCGAAAAATGTGAAAATTCGACAATCTCGGAATTCGACGAAATTCATCTTGGTAACTAGATTTGGCTAGAAAAATCCAATGGTGAGGTTAGTTTTGTCATCCGAGATCTATAAAATTTCCAAGTTTTCAACTTGTATTATTCTGATAATTTACTGTTTTGCCATTTTTCAGAAAAAATCAATTTTTCTCGGGTTTTTCATAGTGAATGCGTCCCTATTATTGAGGGAGACTTGTTTATTTGATTTGTTCAATCCACATTTATTAAAATGTGGGTTACTAGCCATTCCACTACGTTCTTATTCTGGGTTAGTATAACCAGTGTGAGACCAAGCCTTTAATTAAGTGCTTCCATTGGGATGATAAGTTGGACTTTTATTCTTTCTGTTGTCCTTCTATTAGAAAGAATGCATAGCATGCATCCTCGAGGTCAAGTTGCCACACAACTCGGAGGAGGTTCCCTTTTGCGACATGTTTAATCAACTTCGCCTAGGCTTCTAAGGTCGCTAGAGAGTTTTCAAACAGTCCTCGAATATTGAACTTGCCATGGGCATAAGAGTTTGGCTCGGACATGTGAGTCTGTCTCGAACCTATGAATCTATCTCGGGCATTTGAGTCTATCTCCTAAATCTTCTTGAAAACCAACCTTGGTTTTGGATGAGGCTTAAATTCTATTTATTTAATATAGCCCAATGAATTTTTTGCATGGAGATAGGTTTCATCTACCCATTTTTAATTCCCTTTTTTGTTATAACAAGTCTTGCTTGGTGAGGAATTTTCATTGCTCGGAGTATTGAGCCTTAACTTAGGGCACTTAACTGTGGGCGCAGCTGTGTAGTTTTGGCATACGACCTCATTTTGTCATAAAACCTTGTTGGGCCTAAAGCCTTTCATGGCTGAGGAGAACCCGAGACCATGGGGCTGTGGCCATGGAAGCTTAAACCCTAGGCCCAGCTTTATGGCAACTCGCCCATAGCATAACCCAAGGCATTGGCCATCTTAAGCCTTAAAAAAGAACCCTGGCCTAAGACAGCTCGTACTCGAAGGTCTAAGACCTTGGGTAGCTTTGCCTCCAAAGAGGCCACTAGCCTAAGGCAACTAGCCCTCGACGCCCCAAGGCCTCGGGACTACGTCCCTTCAACAATAGAGGCCACATGCCTCGGGGGCTTGAGCCCTCTTTACATTGCCATTAAGAGACTACTGATTAGTGTCCAAAGAGTGCTATTTTGAGCCCTAGTTATTGTAGGTTTCAAGCACTTTTTGTTAATAGTGATCAGCTGAATAACAATTTGCACATTAGGTCACGGCTATTCTACGCGATGCATTTTGTGGCTAATTTTGTAGTTTTTGCAAGATAATCGGACCAAAATTATGTCGAGTCGAATTCAACCGCGAAGAACACAGGTTGAGATTAAATCGTTGCGGGATTAAGATCCGTAGGAAAGAAGAAGCGAAGTGAAGAAAAAATGGAGCCTTTGCGGGAATGCTTTTTGCCCTTTGCCCTTTGTTCACCATCATCGCATACTTGTTCATCTGCCTGTTCTTTCCCGCTACCCATTTTTGCTTCTTGACTCTTATGCTTTTCTTCCCTTTTTTCGCCAATTGTAATAGTATTTTGCTATGTTATTTTTGTAATTTGTATTATGGGTTGGCTATAAAAGCCCCACGACCCGGTTTCTGATGAGGAGCTTTCGGCAATACGAGAGAGCGGGCGGGGGTTTTTCCCCAGCCTTTTCCTTTTCTTCATTTTCCCTCCTTTCTTCCCACTTTCTGGTTTGCCCGAACACCCCTTGAGGATAATGACTGAGGATGGTTGGCTAGAAACATCTTTCCTCCTTTAAGGGAAGAGAATTTCTTGAATGTAGGATACGGCTTGACAGTGAGGGTTCCATATGGTTTTCCGCGCCCGGTACTCACTTTGGCCGGAGTTTTGTGTTTCCCTTTTAGCGGCGGTTTAAATCCTTAGATTCACCTTGAATGGTTATTACTTGATAATCTTTTGGGCTCGTTGGATGCTTAATGTTAGATTCATTGATGTTTGTTAGTTATCATTTATGATCCCTTGTAAGGTGAGTCAAGGAGAGTTGTTTTTCACTGTCGGAGACCATTGATGCTCAGTGAGTACCATTTTTCAAAGGATAATTATTAAGGGTTAGGTTTTATAGCTAAATGAAGATCCGGTTCAGGAGATGACTATAAGTCATCCTCCCCAACGCAAGGAAATGACTTTGGATACCCTCAGTTGCCCTAGGATCCTAAGCCCAGTATCCTGATACTTTAAGGGGATCTATTTTACATTTTTTTCTTATTTTAGTTTCAACACATAAAACAACCCAAATTCTCAACGTTTTTATAAATTCCTTAAATCGAAATTATGAAATTCACCATTTTGAGCTCCACTTGTTGTCTGAAGAAAACCACGATCCCACTGAGAGGTTAGGCCACTAGAGCAGCTATCTTTGCGATGGCTTTGCTTTCTGACAGTGAAAATTTAGGTTATAAGTTTTGTTGATTCCGGATCACCCTACTGTGGCACGAGTCAAATGGCGTTGTTGCCGGGGATGGTGCCTAAGTGCATTTGACGAGCTGTGAAACACTTGTGATCCTCATCACAAGTACTGGTGATTTTCTTTTATAATTTACTGTTAGTTTGTTTTTTAGTTTCATTTCATTGTAAAAAAAAAAAAAAAAATTGTTGTTGCAGGACTGTTTTTTTTTTTTTTTTTTTTTTTTTTTTTGTCATGTGTGCCATATTACTCTGACCCGGGATTGCATGTCCAGTAGGTTTGGTGTGACAATGGAAGAGGGAGAACAATACGTGAGTATTCGAGTGGAGAGTATACAGAGCATACACATGTCGATGAGATTTATAGAGAAACCTTCCATGGCGGGAATCATGACCCTTAGAGAAATTCAAACCCATCTAGGTCCATGAGGGATTATAGAAACCAATGGATGAGTGCACCCTTTTGCAGTGTTTCCCCAACTAAGGCACCATTTGACAATACTTACAACCCTAGTTGGGGGAACCACCTGAACTCCTCGTAGGGCAAACCTCCACGGTTGCACCTCCTGGCTGCTCCACATGTCCTCGACTCCTCGGGCCACCACGGCCCACCACGAGTTGACATCGCTTGATTGGCAGGCAATGCGAATTTAAACGAGCTAGTGGATAATTTCAAAGAGGGTAGAGGGCGGTGAATGTCCAGGCGTCGAAATTAACACAGTGGAGAGCTCCCTGAACAAGGAATTGGATGGGTTCCAAAGCAAAATTGATAAAAAAATTGACATCCTGCAGGAATCCATCTCAAAGCTCACCAATCAACTTATTCATCAAAAGGAGGAGAATCTAGAAAAAGAGTGCCTGATTGACACCACAGTGGAGGAGCAATATACTTGACAAGATATGAAACAATCTCCCATTCTTGTGAGGAGACGATGGAAGGGACCCCAGCCCTATCCTTACTTTCCCAATCCCCGTAAATTTGGATCTAATGCCCTTGCCCAGGCAACGGCCATTTGCCCGATTGCACATCACGCCCTCACACGCATTACAATCCCTCAACCCAAAACTCTGGCGATGAAGCTAAGGCCATCCCACCTTTCTTTGCTTACTGAAATTTTAGGAAGTTAGTGGCCCTTTACTAAGATTTTTGCCACTACATCGGCGAAGCCAGTATTTGCTCCTGCGTAGCGCGGTGGATGGTTCGAATCTTGGTTCGGACATGGAGCACACGGACCTTAGCATATCTACAAGCTCCACCGGTTCAGTGACCTCGAGGCTTGAGGAACATGTTTAGAATTTTCGGTATCTCCCTTTTTGTTTCATTTTCTTGTCTTATTTTATTTTATTCTATTTTATTTTGATTTCTTTAATTTTTCTTTTTAGATTTTCTCTAATTTTTAGTTAATCTTTGTTTCTAGCTTAATTTTCAATTTTTTTGCAATTTTTCTTAATTTTTTATGTGTTTATTTTTGAAGTTTGGGTGATTTTTTGTACTTGAGAGGTCGAGCTACTTGAGAAAATTCCTTGGCCGCATGTGAATTTCGCGAAATTTGTACTATTCTGCGCGAAATTTCACGACACACTGCTTATGTACTTGTAACTTATATATATATATATATATATATATATATATACTCTTATATATATATATATATATATATATATATATATATATATATAAATGTTTTTCAAAAAAAAAAAAATCGCATGGTTCTTGAAACCTCCGATTTATAGCCAATTTTGTTTTAATCATAACTTTTTCATCCGTACTCCGTTTTAGGAATTTTTGGTACCATTGGAAATCTTAGAGAGTGTAGAATCCAAATATATTTAGAAAGAACACTTTTGAAATTATTATGAAGGTGTAATTTTCAAAATGCTACAACTTGTCACTTTTTTCCTCTCTTTTCTTCTCCCTAACTTGTTTGGCTTAAGCGAAGTGAATAAGGTGTCGGTGGAAAGCTTGTGAAGTCTCCTATCTAAAAATGAGTACATTCCATCAAGGAGGTAGCACTTCCTTCTATAAATTTCCAATCCAAGCCCCATTGCAGACAATGTGACATTTGGTTGGGGGGGAGAGTTAGTGAAGGAAGTGGCATTTATTTTTGTTTTTGTTACTTTTTTGAGCAAGCCCATTTTGTATGTTCGGTGGCTTCCTTTGGTTTTCCTTTTTGTGAAGCTGTTATACTATACAACTTACTTTTCAATTCAAATTGCACCTTTTTTTGTGGTTTTGCCTAACCTGCAAGTTGGAAAATTGAAACTTTGTCTAATCCTGTTGATGTTAGATTGATGCCATGCCTACTTGAGTGGATGATTAGTTGAATCCTTGCTGCTTTTGACCTTTTTCTTCTACCTTTAGCTAACCACACACAGTGCACATCGGTTTTCAACAATAGGCTGAAAAATTGCCTACCTCCTAAACATTGTAAAACCTACCCTAGTTTCGTTGACCACTTATGTGGGTTAAGGACCCCCATGAATAAGAAGGCGATGTGTCTTCAAAGAAAAAAAGAAAAAGAAAAGAAAAGAAAGGAAAGAAAAGAAAAGGAAAAGAAGAAAAGTACAGCGCTTTGCCTTGAAACAGAGCACGGTCAGGGGTATATGGAGAAAGCCTTTAAAGCCAGGTGCTTACTAAGCGATTGGTTGGGGAGCCACGACTTAGTGCTCGCTACGGGTGGATGGTGGAGTTTAGCGAGTTGTAGGTGCTGGAGTTTCAAAATCATTTGGAGTCAGGGTGAAGCTGAAAGAGTTAGTGGTCGAGATCGCCCATGAGCAGTGCGTAAGCCTTAATTGGTTGGGAGTCATCGGTGGATCCCACTACATGTGGACTTTGATGAGGTCGATTCCTCATCATTGCACCCTCTGACACAAGAGTTGTGGAATAAGAGTGGGTCTGCAGTCTATTTGGGTTGGTTAGTGTCTAAGTGTGGCGATGGCTTGGTTGGGGGGAGAGTGCAGTTCGGCAATTTATTGTTGAGAACTGATCAAACAAACACTTAGGCTTTGGTGGAAGTCTCTGGTTGATTCACCAAGAAGGAGGCTCTTTCGATACTCAATTTTGTATGGCTTTCATTCTCTCTCGATAGTTATTAGGCAAGGGTTTCAGTGATTCTCATCGAGGGTTAGGCATTACTCATTCACAACCTTTTTAATATATAATAATTTTTGTGAACATCATTTTGTTATCATTTTACATGCTCTCTTTCTTTCTTTCTTTCTTTCATTGCTAAGGGACTAGAAATGTGTAGGTTGGGGGGTGTGATTAGTGTCCAAAAAGTGCTATTTTGAGCCCTATTTATTGTAGGTTTCGAGCACTTTTTGTGTGCTAATCAGCACGAATGCACCATTGCACATTAAGGTCCCTGTTATTCTAATGATTGCATTTTGTGGCTAATTTTATAGTTTTTGCAAGATAATCAGGCCAAAATTATCGAGTCAATTCAAACACGAAGAACCCGAGTTGAACTCATCGTTGCAAGATCAAATCCCATAAGGAAGAAGAAGCGAAAGTGAAGAAAAAGGACATCGCTGCGAGGAATGCTTTTTGCCACTTGGCACTATTACACCATAATGCGCAACATTCATCACGCCTGTTCCTTCCTGGCGCGGATTTTTGCTTCTTGACTCTTGGTTTTCTTCCTTTGCCCCCCCATTGTAATAGTATTTTGCTATGTTATTTTTGTAATTTGTATTATGGGTTGGCTATAAAAGTCCTGACCGGACTCTTGTCTGAGAGAGACTTTTCGTGTCTGAGAGAGCGGGTAGGGGTTTTCCGTACCCCTTTTCCTTTTCTTCCATTTCCACTCCCTTTCTTCCGGCTTTCTCGGTTGCAAAAAACCCCTTGGGGATGACAACTCAAGGATGGTGGCAAAACCCTTCCTCCTTTAAGGGGAGGCTGCTAGGGTGCGAGGATCGACGACGGTGAGGGTTCCATGGTTTTCACTGGGACACTCGCTTGGCGGAGTTTTGTGTTTCCCACGCTTTAAGCTGTAGGTTTAAATCCCTTAGATTCACCTTGAATGGTTGACCCTTGATAATCTTTTGGGCTCAAATTGGATGTTTAATGTTAGATCCATTGATGTTTGTTAGTTATCATTTATGATCCCCTTGTAAAAGGTGAGTCAGGAGGATTGATTTTCCTTTGTCGGAGATAGCGATGCTCGATGAGTACCATTTCAAGGATAATTAAGGGTTCTGTTTTATAGCTAAATGAAGATCGGTTCGGGAGATGACTATAGGTCATCCTCCCAGCCTTCGAGAAATAACCACTACAGATACCCTCGGTGCCACTAGGATCCTAAGCCCCGGTATCCACGATACTTCAAGGGGTTTCTATTTTACATTTTTCTTATTTTATTTTCAGCACACCAAACAACCAATTCTCCACTTTGTTTTTATAAATTCCTTAAATCAAAGTGAAATTCCTTAATTTTATTTGCATTTACCGTCACGTTTGTGCAAGAAAACCCATCCCAGAGTTCGACCTTAGAGCCACTATCTTTGCGTAGCTTTGCTTTCTGACAGGAGAATTTAGGTTATAAATTTTGTTGATTCGGATCACCCTCTTTGTGGCACGAGTCAGCTTCTACAGGCACTGGGGCGTGTTCATCGCCCAAGCAGAGATTACGGGCCTCGAGATCCTATACCTCGCCTCCTAGACCATGAAAGGCTTCAAACCCAACAAGGCTTTATGACCAAATAAGGTCGTGTGCCCAACTAAGGCCAAGTGTCCATTAGGGTTAAGTGCCCCTGCTAAGGCTTAACATCCGATAATGGAAAATTCCCTGCCAAGCACGACCTGTTATAACAAAAAAAGGGAATTAAAATTGGTAGATGAAACCTATCTCCATGCAAAAAATTCACAAGGCTATCTTAAATAAATAGAATTTAAGTCTCATCTAAAACCAAGGCTTGTTTTCAAGAAGACCTGTTGGCTAGACTCATATGCCTAAGACAAACTCATACGTTCAAGACAGACTCACATGTCCAAGCCAAACTCTTATGCTCGAGGGAGGTTCAATATTCGAGGATTGTTTGAAAACTCTTCACCGACCTAAGAAGCCAAGGCGAAGTTGATTAAACATGTCGAAAAAAGAACCTCCTCTGAGTTGTGTGGCAACTTGATCTCGAGGATGCAAGCTCTGCATTCTTTCTAACAGGGGGACAATAGAAAGAGCAAACATTAGATTTATCATCCTAGTGGAAGCACTCAATTAAAGGCTTAGTCTCACACCGGGTTATACTAACCTGGAATAAGACTAGGGGCTAGTAGTGGAATGGCTAGAAACCCACATTTTAATAAACATGGGTTGAATAATTCAAGTAAACAAGTCTCCCTCAACAATAGGGACCCATTCACTAAGTGGGAACAACCCACGTCTTATTTTGTGGCTTTGTGAAAGCATACACTTGTATAAAAAGAAGAACTTGAAAGAAAATGGATTGAATAAAATTTGTGTTATCTTAAATGCTTTCGGAATGGATAAATATTTTTTTAGAATAAGTGGATTTTAAAAGTAAGTGAAAGCATAAAAAATTAGGTTAAATAAATATAGAAACATGAAAATGATTATGAATCACTACAAGAGAGTGAATATGTATCAACTTCTTTTCAATATAAACTTGTTTTAATGCATTTTTAACATGAATAAAATTCATCAATCTTAATTTTGCTTTGATTCTCTCGATCTTATTAAAAAAAAAATCTCTATATTTTGTAACTTAATTGTATAGCATGTTAATAGTTTATACATTGTGATAACAAAATTTGTTGTAGGTATGAATAAACTTTTTTTTAGTACAAATTTTTAATTTTTAATTCCTATTCAATAATTAAAGAGAAAGAAGAAGAATAAACAATTTTTGTAAGGAAACGATTAAAAAAACCTTTTGAGATTATACAAATAATAACAAGACCACAAAACACAAATCTTTTGATAAAAGATATGCATATGCATTTACATATGGTCGATGTTATCTCTAATACATATACTAATTGTTAGGTGTGAAATTACATAGCATTTGAGCATGTCTTACACATTCATTATGAGCTTTTGATGCGAATTTCACACATAGATCATGCAAATTTATCATAATTTATCTCCTTGCACATTTTGCAAAAATCATGATGAAGAACAAGCATTTTGGAGCAAGAAACAAACAAGGAAAAGGCAAATCAACACTGGAATGTCGTGGCATCAAACCATATGCCACGACATGAAAACAAGCACCTTGGAGCACAAGTACTGACATGCTGCTGCATTGGAATTGGATGTTGCGGCATCCAAGATAAACCTAGGGATGATCAACACTGACATGCCGTGACATTAGAACTAGAGGCCACGACATCAAAGTAGAGAAGAATGCATCATTCAACATTGGAATGTCGCGGCATTGGAATCACATGCCACGACATTCAGTGAAATTTTGGACTTTCAAGCCTAATTCAACTGCAATGCCACGACATTAGACTTACATGCCACGGCATTGCGACCGAAGATTGGGAACTTTTCCATCTCGGCCCATCTTTTTAGGCCTATTTCCTAAACTACTCCAATGTCGCGGCATCGCGGCCTAGAATTGGCAATTTTTCCATCTCGAGCCATCTTTTTAGGCCCATTTCCTAAACTACTATATAAACTCTTATTTCTTTGTTTTTAGGGTTCGAACTTCTAGGTAGAGCACACTCTCCTAGGGTTTCTCTTTTTTTTTTTTTTTTTTTGTTTAGAATCAATTTAGGGTTTTCTTTTTGGTTGAATTTTACCTCTGTGATTAAGAGCTGAGAGGTTTTCTTGAGATTATTCTGGAAGAATTGAAGATTGGAAGGGGAGGGAAAACAAGGATTGAAGACCATCATCTATTAAGAGTTTCTTCTTCTCCTTTCCTCATGTTTTCAATATTTCTTGTTTTGTATTAGTTCTTAATGATGCTCTAATTCAATAACCTAGGATTTTGACTGTAATTTGGATATGAACCTTATATTAATATGTTGATTTTTATCTCTTGGGTCTATTGGTTGCTAATTGCTTATTGATTCATGTTTGTGCTAATTCATATTGATTCTTGATCACCTTGATATGTTGGTGACACATTCTGAATGCGAGAAGTGCGTAATGGGCTGAACTTTGGAGTGAATCAAACATAATTTCCTGGGTAATAGAGATATTAATAGGAATTATGAGGCATAATCGAGTCCCTCTTTTGTTAATGCATTACTAAGGCCTAGGGTTGAGCTGAGAAGCAATATGCTTGGTACTAGTTTATAGATCATTAGCTTTTGAGAGAGGTTAATGATTAATTTCTTAAGAGCTGACATGTGTCCAATTAGGCTTGATGAGAGAGGATTCATGCCCAATATTTGGGGATTATCCATTTACATCAAAATCCTAAGGTCTTTTACTTGGTAGCTTTTTCCTTTTAGAGAATTTTAAACCTGTTTTTCTCTGATAGTCATTTTATTGTCCTTGAAATTTTTAGAGTTCTTCTTTTACCTAGCTTAGATATAAGAGAAATAATTCCAATTTCAGTAGTTAGCACCCAACTCCCTTTGGTTCGATATCCGGACTCCTTGAGTCCATTATATTACTTGTAGGCCTATACACTTGCGGATAAAACTGCATAGCATTATCATCACATAAATTCAAGCCTAACAAGTTTTTTTAGTATCGTTTAGAGGTTGGAAATTTATGTTAATATTATTGATACGAGTGTTTCTCTTATTACTTGAGCAATTTTTTTTCCTTATTTGATTAAGCTTTTGTTAGTACTTTTGACATTTGTTTCCTCTCTTCTTGCTAAATTTCAAGCACCATTGATTCATGCGAAAGTTTGGTGATGAAGATCTAGTACCCTTGGACCTGGAATTAGAAAGAGCAATGAGACGAATTAGAAAGGGTAAAAAAGAATGAACTGAATTTGAGCTTAAATCAATGGAGAATGTTGAAGGTTTTAGAGAAGGAGAAGATGTAGACATCCAATCTACAGCGGGAAGGTATTTAAACCCGATCAGCCCCTCCCGCTGGAGGATTTGGAGAAAGCTTTTGAGAGATTATGCTCTTCTCGGCCGACATTCCTCGATGATTGGCTATCTGGCGAAACAACTTTGAGCTTAAGCTGTAGCTGCGATTGATTCAAAATATTCAATTCATGGGATTGCCAAATGAAGACCCTAACATGCACATTTCTAATTTCTGAGAAGTGTGTGACACGGTGAAGTAACGGGGTGAGTGACAATGCTATCTGCTTGAGACATTTTCTATTCTCATTGAAAGACAAAGCAAATCATTGGCTAAATTTGGAACCTGTGACTCAGTCATCTTGGTTGAAACGGTGCATAGTTTGTAGCTTTAAAAAAAAATTTTCCCTCCGAAAAAAGTAGCAAAGATGAGGATTGAGACACACAACATGGTTTGGCAAGGGATTGTTATAAAGACCTCCTAAGAAAATGTCCCCACCATGGTTTGACAAAATGGATGCAATTGCATCATTTCTACAATGGGTTAACAGGGACTACTAGAACACTCTTAGACACCTCAGTTGGAGGTGATTTGGTGAGTAAGAGTGTAAATGAGGCTTACCAATATGGCTTTGAATAATTGCCAATGGCTGAGTGAAAGAGCAATGCCTAAGAAACCAAGTGGAGTACATGAATTGGATGTTTTCAACAATCTAGAGGTCTAAATTTATTGCACTTACAAAAAATTCAATCCGGTATATTCTGGCATGAGTTGTGGCAAGTGTAATCAGGGGCCATCCACACGTAGATTTTTACAATGGACCTCGTTCAAATGCAGAGTGTCAGTGGGGCTTGTGAACAAATGAATGGAACAGGCCCAATAGTAGCAAATTCCCTCAACCCCAATTCAATCCATACGCAAACAATTTCAATCCGAGGTTGAGGAATCATCCTAACCTCTCTTGGAGAAACAATGAAAATGTGATGCACCCGATGGAGCAAGTTAAACCTTCACCTCCTCAAGAGAAGAAAACAAACTTGGAAGACATTATGAGCGAGTTAGCTAAGTACCAATTGGAATTGGCTTCAATGGGAATAAAAACTGCCTCAGCAATCAAGTCACTCAACTTAGAAATTTGGAGGTTCAAATGGGTCAGATGGCTTCTATGTTCAATGAAAGACAATAAGACAATTTTCCTAGCACTTCAGAAGTAAACCCTAGAAGAGATGGCAAGGAGAATTGCAAAGCCATCACACTTAGAAGCAGAAAACTATAGAGAAACCTGTCCAAAACAATGTTCAAAATGATGAAGACAATGTTAAGAGTGAAGAAAACAATGTTGGAAACTTAGAAATATTGCTGAAACTACTAAAAAGAGTGATGGAACTACAGGAAAAGTAGAGAAGTTACTGAAAAATTCAGCAAGTAAGGAGCAAAGAAAAACTGACTTGAAAGTGCCTTCAAGGGAAGATACTCCAATTGTCCCATATCTTGAAAGATTGAAGAAGAGCAAGTTGGACAACCAATTCGGCAAGTTTATGGAAATTTTCAAGAAGCTCCACATCAATATTCCATTTGTCGATGCATTGGAGCAAGTGCCTTCATATGTCAAGTTCATGAAGGACATCCTCGAAAACAAGAGGAAGGCTTAGCGATTATGAAACTTTTTCTCTTTCTGAGGAATGCAGTGCTATTCTCCAAAGATAATTGTCTCCAAAGCTAAAGGATCCATGGAGTTTTACTATACCATGTTCTATTGGCAATTCAATTTTTGAAAAAGCCTTATGTGATCTTGGTGCTAGTATTAACTTAATGCCATTAGCTATTCTCAAAAAACTTGGTCTAGGAGAGGTGAATCCTACAACTATCACTCTTCAACCGAAGGATAGATCCCTCACACATCCTCGGGGCATTATTGATGATGTGCTAGTGAAGGTAGACAAGTTCATCTTCATGGTTGGTTTCATAGTTCTTGACATGGAAGAGGAGAGGGAAGTTCCTATTATACTTGGAAGACCCTTCTTAGCTACCGGTCGGGCCCTTATTGATGTGCAAAAGGGAGAACTTAGATTTAGGGTACAAGATGAAGAGGTGACTTTCAACATCTTTAGTGCTATAAAGCAACTCATGGAGAGTGAAAGTCGTTTTAGAGTGGACATTATGGAGGTTATAATGTCTAGCCAAAAGGATCACATTGATCCTTTGGAGACTAGCCTTATCTATGGAGATTCTCCCGACATTGCTGATGATGAAGCAAGGGACTATGTATTGTGGATAGACTCTTTTGGACAAAACAAACAAAAGTACTTTGAGAGCTTGGGATCTAGTCCTTCTCACCCTATCCTTCAATTAAGGAGCCCCCTGTTCTTGAAAAGAAGCAACTTCCATCTCACCTTAGATATGCTTACCTTGGTGAGTCTTCTACCTTACAGGTCATTATCTTGTCTTATCTCTCTCAAGTGGAAGAGGAAAAGCTGGTGAGTGTGCTTAGAGAGCACAAAGAGGCGATTGGATGGTCTTTAAAGGGGATTAGGCCATCAATGTGCATGCATCGAATACTTTTAAAGGATGACAGTAAACCCACAATTGAAGCCCAAAGAAGGCTTAACCCAACTATGAAGGAAGTGGTATGCAAGGAAGTGTTAAAATGGCTTGATGCGGGAGTGATTTATCCAATTTTCGACAATCCATGGGTGAGCCCGATCTAAGTAGTGTCAAAGAAAGGTGGGATGATAGTGATTAAAAATGAAAACAATGAGTTAATCCCAACAAGAGCAGTAAGTGGCTGCAAAATCTGCATTGACTACAGGAAGTTGAACAAAGCCACTAGGAAAGATCACTTTCTTTTGTCATTCATTGATTAGATGTTTGATAGGTTGGTGGGTCATGAGTTCTATTGTTTCCTAAAGGATATTTTGGTTACAACCAGATTGCTATCGCTCTTGAAGACCAACAAAAGACAACATTTACATGCCCTTATGAGAATTTTGCATTCAGAAGGATGCCATTTGGGTTGTGTAATGCTTCAGGCACCTTTCAGCAATGCATGATGCAAATATTCTCGGACATGGTAGATAAGTCAGTTGAAATTTTTATGGATGACTTTTCAATGGTAGGAGCCTCATTTGATGATTGCCTAGGCAATTTAGAGTTGGTCTTGAAGATATGCAAGGAGACCAACCTTGTCCTTAATTGGGAGAAATGCCACTTCATGGTGAAGAAAGGCATTGTCTTGGGACATAGAGTATCCGATAATGGGATCGAGGTGGATAAGGCGAAAATTGAGACAATTGAGAAATTGCCACCCCCTACTTCAGTGAAAGGAATTAGGAGTTTCCTAGGCCATGTGGGTTTTTATAGGAGGTTCATTAAAGACTTCTCAACAATAGAGAAACCTCTTTCAAGCCTATTGGTGCATGGAGTCCCATTTTGCTTTGATGAGAAATGCATGACCCCTTTTACCATGCTCAAAGATAAGCTCACCTCCACCCTTATTGTTATAGCTCTGGATTAGGAACTTCCATTTGAGCTAATGTGTGATGCAAGTGATTATGCGATTGGAGTTTCTTTGGGACAGTGGAAGAACAAGGTCTTTCATGCCATATCCTATGATAGCAAAACTCTAAATGAAGCACAACTGAATTATGCCACTATCAAAAAAGAGTTGCTAGCGATAATATTTGCTTTTGACAAATTATGGCCTTACTTGATTGGTAACAAGGTCATGGTCTTCACAGATCACTCGACCATAAAGTATCTAATGACAAAGAAGGATGCTAAGCCTCGCCTTATAAGATGGGTCATTCTTTTGCAAGAATTTGATGTGGAGATAAAAAGAAAATAAGGGATTAGAAAATTTGGTGGTTAATTAGCGCTTCCAGTAGGAGTGGAGGATAATGAAGCTTCACAAGTTCACATCAATGATAGCTTCCTGGATGAGCAATTCCTAGCTCTTTCCCATGCTGATTGGACTCCATGGGTTGCAAACATCGTGAACTACTTAGCTGCCGGAATTACCCCTTTGGATTTAACTTCTCCACAAAAGGAAAGGTTCTTTATTAATTTAAGGCATTATTTCTGGGAGGATCCCATTCTCTATAGACATTGTGTTGATCAGATGATTAGAAGATGTATCCCAAAAAATGAAATGCGAGCTATCCTTCTCCATTATCATTCTTTGGAGTGTGGTGGACACTTTAGTGGACAAAGGACAACTGCAAAGGTGTTGCAATCAGGATTTTATTGGCCTACCTTATTCAAGGATGCTCACTCATTCGTGAAAAACCTGTGATAGATGCCAAAGAACAGGAAATATTTCAAGCAAAAATGAAATGCCTTTGAATTCAATCTCAGAAGGAGAAATGTTTGATGTTTGGGGTATTGATTTCATGGGCCCATTCCTTTCCTTTTGTGGAAACAAATACATATTATTGGCGGTGGAATACGTATCTAAGTGGTGGAAGCTATCCCCACTGTTACTTGTGATGCCAAGGTGGTGTTGAAATTTCTCCTCAAGCACATCTCCTAGAGGTTTGGAACTCCTAGGGCAATTGTGAGTGATGAAGGGAAGCACTTTTGTAACAAGTTGTTCGAATCACTTTTGTCCAACTATGGAGTAAGATACCATACAACTCTTGCCTATCATCCACAATGTAATGGCCAAGTTAAAATTTCCAACCGGGAAATTAAAATTATCCTAGAGAAAATTGTGAATGTATCCTGGAAGGATTGGTCGGCAAAGATGGATAATGCACTTTAGGCATACCGGACAATTTTTAAAAATCTGATAGGGACCTCTCCCTATAGGTTAGTCTTTGGGAAAGCATGCCATCTCTCGGTGGAACTCGAGCATAGAGCTTATTGGGCAACAAGGAATATGGACTTCCAAGAGGCTAGAGAGAGAGCCTATTACAACTCAATGAACTTAAGAATTTTGGCATGAAGCCTATGAGAATGCCAAGATATACAAGGAAAGAACCAAGGCATGGCATGATAAACACATAATGAGAAAAGAGTTTCAACAAGGGCAACAAGTACTTATCTTCAATTCAAGGTTGACGTTATTTCCAAGAAAACTTAAATCAAGATGTTCTAGACCTTTTGTTATTGCTTAAGTATTCCCCTATGGAAGTGTGGAGTTGGCACATCCGGGAAAGGGAAATTTCAAAGTCAATGGACAAAGATTGAAGCCTTATTTTAGTGGAGAAGTAGAAAAGTGCAAAGAAATCACCATTTTGAAGGCACTAGGAGAAATCAATTGGAAGCGTGACCAATTGTTTCATCGTTGCCTGAATATGTGCAACATTGAGTGTCAGGGAAGTCAAGCTAACAACGTTAAACTAAGCGCTTCTTTGAAGGCAACCCAAGTTTGTGAGGATCCCTTTTTCTTTTCTCTTTTGTCTATGTTCTTTCAAATAATTTTGTTTTTGTTTTTGTTTTATCCCAGTTGAGTTTGTTGTTTGTAATGTGTTCTAATTGCAGGTTCAAAAGAGTTGAAAGTGTAGGAATTTGGAATGAAATGAGAAAAGGTTGTGTGCTTATGAAAGAATTGGGTTTTGGACAATTTATGAAGCTTAAAGGAAATTGAGTAATCTAGGAAATCTTCGAACACGTAAATTGAGGATGCTGAATGTGGGTTAGATTTAAGGATGAAGAGAATGAATTGTCTTGGTCGAGAATGGATCTAGTGGAGATTGTTGAGGTTGAAGATATGCTGGATGCAACAATTAAGAAATTTCTTCGGTATGTGGCATTACTCTCGATGTCGTGACATCGACTGACCGACTAATGAACTGCGGTATCGCTGCGACATTGCACCGCGATCGTAGCTACATGTTGATTCTCATTCAAGGACTTACTGATATGCCATGGCATTACTCTCACATGTCGCAGCATCAGTCTCTCTGTAACACCCCAAAAATACCTTAGAATTTTTATAATAAAAATTATAATATATTCCGGGTATAAATTGAGCCAACTTGGGTATTTTTTAGGAATTGTTAAATGAATATTGATTAAATGATTATGGTACAGAGCAATCTGGATATTATATGCTAAATGAGAATTGATTGGACCCGAAAATTTACCCAAGTGTAAAGGGCAATTTTGGAAATTTGAAAAATGAGGACCTAAGGGTCAATGGTAAACAAGTTTATATGTCTTAGTGTAAATATGAGAGTTGAAGTGAAAATAAAATGAAATATGGGCTATAAAGCAATTAGGGAGAAACTTAAGTCAAAATAATGCATTTTGTTTTGTGTGAGCAGGAGCCTTATGAAGATTAAGTGACTTAAGACAAAAAAAAATTGAGAAAATGAGAATAGGGTGGAAGGCCAAACATGGCCTTACACTTAAATGAGTTTAAAAGACCAAAAGTGGTCTTTGGGAGCTCATTCTTGGGCAATCAAGTTTTTGAAAGAAGGAGAGGAGAGAAGGGGGAGAAGAGGCTAGGGCTTAGGAAAGATCAAGTTCTATGTGGGGTTTCTTCCCACTTCTTCCTCCTTTGTGATCAAGCAACTTAGAAGTGGAGATTTTGATTTTGATGTTAGGGAAAACCCCAAATGTGGATAAAAAGAGTTTTGTTTTGGTTGTAAATGAGTTTTGGGTTGTGTTGGGTTGAGTTTTGAAGAGTATTGTTGGTTGGATTGGTTTTGTGTAATGTTTGTAAAAGAGAAATGTTGGGTTTTCAAAGGAAATGCTGTCAAAATTTTATCAAGACCCCTGTTCTTGTTTTGGCTATAGATTAAGTTATAATCATCCAAATGAAGTGATTCCAATTGGTAAAGAACCATAAGCGATAGGTCTACAAATGTATAGAAGGGACAAGGAGAAAATTGTAGCTCTAAGGCTCCCAAATATGGGCTTAAAGGTGAGCTCGGGTAGCTTAAGGGTTATGCTATGTTTTGGGTATTGTTATAGTGTTTTAGCCATAAATTGAGTTTCACTCACCCAAATTGAGTGATTCAAAATTATGGGTAAAATAAAATTCTAGGGGAATAATTTAATTGAAGGAAGTGTATGCAATTATAACCCTAAAGTGCCCAGAAATTTGTCAAAGTGGAGCTATGTGTAAAACGATGCGGTTACCTTTGCAAATTAGAGTGAGTACGGATGTAAAATGCAATAGCTTGGAGTTTTGGTGATCTCCCGGATTTGGATGGTCTGGATTGGAGAAGAAACCTTAGAACCATAGATTCAAATGAGTGGAAGTAACCATTACCAATTTATGGAGTTAAGACCCACGAGTGGGGAATAACGATGGAAGTGTCAGTGAGCTAGTTATACTGACCATTTTGGCATTAAAATGCTGTAACTTGAGTTTGAGTGATCCAAATGAGATGATTCCAATTCCTACTAAAAATAGACTCATAGAACTAAAATTTTCTTGAAGAAAGCATGAGCAAATTATGGCTCATGTGTCCCCAGAAAATTTTTAAGTGAAGGTATCGATTGACATAAGCCACGACCCGAAAACTCTAGAATAACTTACTAATATGTGATTGTATTGTATTTGGGCAAGGGGCGACGGAGAATCCGGTGAAGTCGAGATTCCGAAGATCAGAATCAAAGTGACGATTTTGGTTTGTTCTATCTTCTCCTATTCTGGTTTCAAGATTTGAACTATTTGTTCTAAATGCATAAGAAAATCATATTGAATTATTTTAATTGATTGTGAAATGTTTGCAAATGAAAATTGCATGAGTATTGAAAATGAACTGTTTATACAAATGTACATATTGTACTGTATGTTGCTAGAAAAGATTTGAGCGCCCTTAATTGAATGTTAACCGTTTAGTTCGTATGAAGGATAGATTAGTATGCAGTATGGAATTGAAAATAGTAGTCTTCTGGCAGTGTATTGATGTGTCACTTTCCAGGTCCGGTAACCCTAAGCGGGGCCGTGCTCCGGTAGTGTTCACTAATTGATTTTTTTTTTTTTAACTAGTCAGCAGCCCAGCGGAACCGTACTGGTTATAAAACCGTTTTTATACCGGCTGCTGACAAGGTAGTGCTGTGATTAGATATCTGTATAATGAAAACATAAGGTTAAATTTATTAGAGCGGAGGCTGAATTGAATTATTGATTTGAGATTGTGACATATTGATTGAAAAGCATGATCACAAATTGAAATGAAAGAGCATTGTGAAATGCATGATTTGATTATAAATAAATTATTGCATATGAAAGTGTGTATTTGGGATGATCAATGAACCATAAATGATTGTATATGAAATATGTATATGTATTGTATTGACATTGATCATCGAGATTAAAAGTATTGTTTAGTAAAAATTGCATGATTTGACTTAGAATGGATGAATGGAATTGTATAGAACCACTAAGCATGAAAATGCTTAGGCGTGTTGTTTTATCAATGCCGCAGTGCGAGTGATTGTTAGTGGTGAAGCGGACAGGTCGAGGAGCTCACAATCATTCAAAAAGTTCACAGAGTATGCTCCGACATATGCATTCACTCAATTTTGTTTTGAACATTGATATTTTGTAAAAACAATTTGAACTCTGAACATCTATTTCGTAAAATCATTTTTGAAAAGGCTTGGAACGCCTTCATTGTAAATGTATTTTTGTTAAATATTATGGGCTATTGGATAATAAATGTTTATTGGCTTGCCACTAAAGTGAAAGCCTTCCGCAAAAGATTTGAGAGCAGCGTTTATATGAATAAATGGATTTGATTTATGGCTTCGGTCGAGCGTCCCCGAGGTTGCGGTCCGGATCCGTCAACTGGGTCGGACCGGGCTCGGGGGTCGCTACACTCTCCGCCTGTCTACTTAGCCACTGATATGCAGCGACATTGCTCTCACATGCTGCAACATCAACATAAAATTATGAAATTTTATCACTTGTATGCTGTGACATTTGAGTCGCATGTCGTGACATCTAGTATGTTTTTTTCCATTTTAAAGGCACTTCTACCTCATTTTGAATTAAAAAAAAAAAAAAAAAAATCTCTCTCTTCTTCTCCTCCCCACTTTGAGCGTATCAAGTGAAAGCTTCTAAAGCTCTCCCCTCTACCGTTTTTGCACACAACCCATCTCCACCAATCTCACCCAAGCCTTCCACCCTTCCACCCTCCTCCACCATCATTTCTTCACAAACCTAACTTTCCACCATTAGTGAAGACCTTTTTTTTCCAACTCAAAGAAAAGGTTTTGATCTTTGGTTGGTGAGCATAGGTTAGACATTTGTGGAGTTGGGTAACAATTGTTGTGTATTGAGGAGAGTCTCAAAGGTGCGACAACACAAGTTTAGTAGAAGAATTTTGGGTGCACACCAAGTGTTAGAAGAAAATTATGAGTAAAGAAAATGGCTCCAAAGAAACGGAAAACCGCCCTAAAGTAGAAGGCAACCTCTCCTAGGGCTGAGGACCCTTCTGAGTTCGTCAACTAAGAGACAGAAAAGATGTTTCATGATTCTTTGGTCACAAGAGCCTTTGTGATTAAACGAGGATTTCATAAGCCAAATGCTTATTTTAGCTTCATCATCCAGCAGATAAAATGGATCAGACTGTGTGAACACCCACCATAGCTCCTAGTACAAGAATTTCATGCCAATCTTCCCTTTTGAGATGGCACTAAAGTGTTTGTGAGAGGAGTATGGGTCCCAATTAATGGTGCCACAATCAACAATGCATTCAAGCTTCAAGATGACGACAACAAAGCTTACCAAAACTTGTGGAACTCGCCAAACTATGATGAAATGTTGGAAGTGTTGACGGAGAACTCAATCCAGTGGAAAACAAATTTAAAAAATTAATTTCTTAATTTCTTATTTTCCTAGGACTGGCCTCTCACCAGCTTTTAGGATATGGCATTACTTCATATCTTCCATACTAAATCCAAGTACACACGTTTCTTCGGTAAGCAAAGAGAGGGCTATACTGAACTTTGCAATTGCTAAAGACATAAAGTTTGATGTCGAGCATGTAATAGAGAGTTCCATTATTGAGGCAACAAATGAAAAATGTACTGGAGGTATCACTCACCCCTCCACCATCACTATGCATTGCAAGATAGCTGGGGTGCAGTTCTAAGAATCTGAAGAGAGATGCCCAAGTATGTTGCCTCTCCCGTCACTTAGATCTATTGTTGAGAATGGTGAAAGAGAAAATGAAGCGGGAGATGAGCATGAAGAAGAATTTGAAGGTGAAGAAGAAGAGGATATGCAAGCTGTGCAACCCATTGACCCGAGGGTAATCGAGGTCCTAGACGTACTCGTGGAGGAAAGACAAGAAGATGTTGTTAGACAAAGTGCTACTATGGAGTTTTTAAATGAACTGCAAAAGTTCATGATAATGCGGCAAGAGCAGTACATGTAGTACCTTGCTTAGTTGATCCAACATCAGCACCAGCCCGAATCTTCCTCAATGGTGCCGCCTACACCACCTTCACCCCTTGTTTTCCCTCCCTGGCTAAAAGAACTGCAATTATTGACTTCACCATCAGATGAAGAGTAGGAGAATGATTAGAGAGGGGAGTTTTCTATTCCCCACATTCTTTTCTTACACATTGAGGACAATGTTGTCTAGTTTGGGGGTGGTTTGTGCATGAGCACATTAGTTTTGTTTGGATCTTAGCAACTATCTTTTGAGCTTTTGAACTTGTTTTCCCAGTTTTAGTGTGTTTTATGCTTTAGTTGCTTCAGTTTTTAGTTATTTTTGTGATTTAGTTGCTTTCTAGTGTTAAATCACTTGGATTAGTTTGCATGCTTTGTGGTAGGCTAGTTGTTGATGAATGAATAATGAACCTTTCATGTTTACATATTTTCGAGCTTGAATGTTAAGAAATATCACGTAGTTAGCTTGCCTTTGATATTAAATTTGATCCCGAGTGTGAATAACTTGTGTATATTGCGAAAAACCATAAACAATTTTGTTTTCTTGTTTTAAGTTGAGCTGAATATTGATCATGATGTTGATAATCATAAATGTTTGAACCTTCTAAACATCGAGAATTTTAGAGACAATAGGACTTAGAGCATAAGGTCATGACCCTATCAGTTGACAAATTAGGCATGACCTCTTGACATACATGAGCACAAGGTCACTTAATCCCCTTGAGAATCAATTTTGTTTAGGGCAGAGAAGATTTATGAAAATACATCTAAGTTGATCTCCATAGATTCTGGAACTTGTTCAAGTAGCATTCGAGCGAAATATCCTAGGCAAAGCAACAATTAAGAAATGATTTAAGCCATCCTTAGATCATTTGAGCCTTTCAAGCCACCTTATTAA
Organism: Tetrastigma voinierianum; assembly: GCA_016808115.1. Taxonomy (NCBI): domain Eukaryota; kingdom Viridiplantae; phylum Streptophyta; class Magnoliopsida; order Vitales; family Vitaceae; genus Tetrastigma; species Tetrastigma voinierianum. The sequence continues at coordinate 235,946 of JAEQBH010000386.1, forward strand.
CTATGTAAGTGTCCATAGCACCCTATTTGAGCCATATAGACATTTTCTTTCTTGAAAGCCAAGTATGCAATAGATAGCCTTCCTTCTCATAATCAATCTTTAGTAAAGAATCCTTACTTGCCCATAATATAGCATGTTGAATATGATAGGTCGTGTTGACTTATGGTGTGAGTTTGGGCGGATGAAATTTGAAAAGTTGGAGGATTGATTGAAGTATGTGTATAAATATTGATACTCAAAAATCATACACAAAGAAAAAGGAGAAAAACAAAAAAAAAAGTAAAAGGAGAAAAAAATAAGCAAAAAGAAAAAAAATAAATGAAGGGAGTTTGTTTGACCTTGTAGCCTTTCTACCTTGAGTAATTAAGTCTGAAGGGGTGTCTCAACACTCAGTACCCTAAGACCAGTTGGTTTGGGAGTTGCTGACCTAAAGCTCATTAAGGGTGGGTAGAAAGCTTAATGAGGTCAGACATTGCACTGTTCCACTCCTTGTGCAAAAATATGATTTTGGATTTCTTGAAAGGATGATGAAACATTGTTGTTTAGGGGTTTGCCATGATAGAAGAGAAGCAACCGAAAGAGTTTGGGGGTTACTTGAAATTAGTTCAATGGTGAAGGTGAATGCATGTAAGGATGGTCCATGAGAATTAAATCATGGCATGTATGTTCGGGTAAGTACGAGCCTAAATGACCTATTCATCTACCTTCACCTAAGCCATACATTACAAACCTGGAAAAGACCTATTTGATCCTAAGAGTTGTGTCTTGCCTACATTAGTGGAGATTGTTATGACCAACAAGCTTATGGAACCAAATCTCTTAATGTAAGGAGATCATCATCGGACTTGTTCAATTCTCATAAACTCATCTAACTTGCAATTGTTTGGATTAGGGAAGACCACACACATAGAGAGAGTTTAGGTCCTTATTTTTTGAAGGAATTATCTTGAAGTATTCTCCATGTTCTTAGGGGGGGTGGCCCTTGAGATGAATATCATGCATTCCTTCAAGAAGCTTAGCTATTTTGTTTAGATAATAAGATTATGGGAAATGGCTTTGTTTCTTTGCTCAAGGACGAGCAACATGTTAAGTTTGGGGGTGTTTGTTAGGTGTGAAATTACATAGCCTTTGAGCATGTCTTATACATTCATTATGAGCTTTTGATGCGAATTTCACACCTAGATCATGCAAATTTATCATAATTTCCCTCCTTGCATATTTTGTAGAAATCATAATGAAGAATAAGCATTTTGGAGTAAGAAACAAACAAGGAAAAGGCAAATCAACAATGGAATGTCGCGGCATGAAAACAAGCACCTTGGAGCACAAGTATTGACATGCCGCGACATCTAAGATGAACCTAGGGATGATCAACCCTGACATGCCACGACATTGAAACTAGAGGTCGCGACATCAAAGCGGAGAAGAATGCAACATTCAACATTGGAATGCTGCGACATTGGAATCGCATGCCGTGACATTCAATGAAATTTTGGACTTTCAAGCCTAATTCAGCTGCAATGTCACGGCATTGGACTTACATGTTGCAGCATCGCAGCCCATAATTGGAAATTTTGCCATCTTTGACCATCTTTTTAGGCCCATTTCCCAAACTACTATATAAGCTCTTATTTCTTTGTTTTTAGGGTTTGAACTTCAAGGTAGAGCACACTCTCCTAGGGTTTCTCTCCTTTTTCTTTAGAATCAATTTAAGGTTTGCTTTTTGGTTGAATTTTACCTTTGTGATTAAGAGTTGAGAGGTTTTCTTGAGATTATTCTAGAAGAATTGAAGGTTGGAAGGAGAGGGAAAACAAGGATTGAAGACCATCATCTCTTTAGAGTTTCTTCTTCCCCTTTCCTCATGTTTTCAATTTTTCTTGTTTTGTATCAATTCTTAATGATGTTCTAATTGAATAACGGATTTTATTTGCGTAATTTGGATATGAACCTTATATTAATGTGTTGATTTTTATCTCTTGGGTATATTGGTTGCTAATTGCTTATTGATTCATGTTTGTGCTAATTCATATTGATTCTTGATCACCTTCAATAAGTTTGTGACTTGTTACAAGATCTGAGAAGTGCATAATAGGTTAGACCTAGGTGAATCAACATAATTTGTTGGGTAATAGAGATATTAATAGGAGTTATAAGGCATAATTGAGTCTCTCTTTTGTTAATGCATCACTAAGGCCTAGGGTTGAGCTAAGAAGCAATATACCTAGTACTAGTTGATAGATCATTAGCTTTTGAGAGAGGTTAATGATTAATTTTGTAAGACCTACCTTGAGCATGTGTCCAATTGGCTTGTTGAGAGAGAGTTCATCTTAATATTTGGGGATTATCCATTTACATCAAAATCCTAAGGTCTTTTACTTGATAGCTTTTTCTTTTTAGAGAACTTTAATATTGTTTTTCTCTGATAGTCATTTTTTTATTCTTGGAATTCTTAGAGTTCTTCTTTTACCTAGCTTGGATATAAGAGAAATTATCTCAATTTTAGTAGTTAGCATCCAACTCCCTGTGGTTCGGTATCTGGATTCCTTGAGTCCATTATATTACTTATAGGCCCATACACTTGTGGATAAAATTGCATAGCATTATCATCACATAAATTCAAGCATGACACTAATTTTCAAGTCTGCAATGCAACATCATATCTATTGGCAATGAACTGTCTCAATACCTAAAAGAATGCATATCTCTTTCACGAATCCAAATAATAAAAATTTATGAAACCTAGATATGTTTAAATGCAGTAAAAGCTCAATAATAATTTATTTATTTTTTAAATTTACATCAATAATGAGAATAAGTTTTAGGCATAGTTATGGATTATTTGAGAAGAATGGTATAATATGGGAGCATGATGTAGATTATAGGAGTGGAATAACAAATCTATGGGTATGAAATTAAGGGTGGTTGGAAAATCATACATATATAGATGATGATTTAGGCTATGTTTGAATCTCATAAAATTGGAGGGAACATGCAAAGGAAAGAAAATAGGAAGGAAAAATAGAAAAAAAAAAAATTAAAATAGAGTTCAGTCAAAAATATTATTTTCAGATGTTTCTTCAAATAAATTTTATTTACATTAAAAAATTTAAGAATATGTAAGTTTTTGAATAATTTTATTTACATTTAATTTTTTTTATGATTTTTTATCAGGTAAACACGTAAAAAAAATTACTTTTTTTGTACATCTATTCACTTTAAACCTGGCCCCTTCCCCATGTTTCTGTGCAAATTCTTAACCACTAAGCGAGGTCTTGTTGACAAAAATCATTTTTTCTTAATATTCGTTTCTTAATATTTTTTTGGAAGCAAACAGAACCTTGGAGCATGTTTGTTTATAGTTTTTGAAAACAAACACGTTTGGTTCCTGGCCAGTTTTCTTTTTGCTTTAAAAAACACAAAAAACACAAAAAAAGAAAAACTAAATTGAGGTAATAAGAACAATTTTCAAGTAAAGAGTTCTCTTTTCAAAAATTATTCTGAAGAATTGTTTTCAAAAACAGGACTCGTGACATTTTTCAGAAGTCATGATTGCATCATTGGATAGTCATCAAAGAAGCAAGACATTTCCAACTCTCCCATACAAATTAAAATCCAGGGGAGTCATTTTCTGCATGGATTATGGCCAGAGGTAGATGCTGCAACCGTCTTTCCTTAGACATACTCCGAATAATTCAACAGCACGTGTTTGTGTCATAATGCAAGTGAATTAATATTGGTAGAAAGAACAAATTAAGAAAGATATGGTGCCGGTCAAGGTGGGGGTAGATATGGTGCAGTTTAAGGCCAATCACGGTGCTCTAGCCCACATTCCACGGAAGCCTTAACTCCACTTCCATGTGGCGCTGTCTACATCTAAGTGGTATTACAAGAAGAATAGAAAATTATTTTTTAAATTATTTTCTCGTTTTCCCTGGAGGCTTCATTCAAATAATAGATATGTGGGATGAGGCACAGTAGGAAGGCTTCACGCTCGAATTCTTATAAAAATAGAATATTATAATGTGATATGCAAAATAAATATATATATAAAAAAATTCTTGTTTATGTAAGAAACAAAAATACTAAAGTTTGATCATTTGAGGAAATTCTAAGAAATTTGATCATTTGAGGAAATAATTTCCAACGTTCCTCTAATCAATATAATAAAGACGCAAGCCCTCTAATTAATCTAATAAAGACAAAAAATTCATGTATGTAGTAGTTTGATACTACTACTAGTTTAAATTAGGTTCCAATTTGGACGTGAGTTTAGTTGTTATTGTTTGAAAGATTAAATCGTTCCCAATGTGGATCTAAGTTAATGAAAAAATATACAAAAAACTATAAATTTAATCAATTTGAGGAAGTAGGCCCTTTAATTAATCTAATAAAGACGGAACCGTCTTTTTAAGTGATTTAATACTTAATTTTAAATAGTTAATAAGACTTAGCTCGAGTGGTTAAGAGTTCACACAAATTTAAGGAAGGAAAGGGTTTAGGGTTCGAGTTTTACTAAAGACAAATTTGTGAGAAATGTAATACTTAAAACTTAAAGATGTTTCACAAATTTTTTTATTGATCTCCTTCACTTAGTATCCATCCTTCATTTTAGACTACATAGGGTTCTATTTATACTACTATATGTAGCCACGTGGCAAGCCCTTAAAGTCGCTTTTTCCATGACTGAAGTGGGTCAAATTAGTGGGGTGCTATCAATGGCGTGCGGTGACACATATCAAACGAAGTGGGGGTAATGGCTCTAACCAATGACCTTTTCTTCTTCCAATAGAGGACATGGTCTTCCTTGGGCAGCGTCAGGTTGGTAGGCTCAGGCATCGACACGCTCGATATGTAGCTATTGAGAAAAAGTGGGGATATGGCTTGCTCGGGGGAGTGCAGTTAGACGTGGAGGGCTCGAGGCCAAACTTGTCTTCTCGCATTGGATCTGGGTCCGTGCCCTTCCGCAATTCGGCTTTGCTCTTATAGTCTTGGGGTCGGATATGGACATCCCATTTCAATACTATGATGTAATGAAAAGTGAATAGATATAAAAAAAAATTCTTAATTTTAAATAAAACTTATTTCCCCCACTTTCTTTGATTTTTGAAGACATTTTTACAACTTCTTTTTATTTAAAAAAATAGATCCTCGATTTTTTTTTTAACTTTTTGAGAAATCTAAAGTTTTTAATTAGGAATTTATTCACATGCTCCTAATTATTATTTTTTAAAAATTTAAATTGTCTCCTTAAAATATTTATTTTGATATCATCTCTGTTATTATAAATATTTATTATTATTATTATTCTGATCGTTTTTGACAATTAAAAGCAACACTATTCTGATATAGTAAATTATTCGCATTGGAACTGGAGTGTTAGATTTTCTATATTGGCTCGACTTGCTAATAGGAGTTGTATAGGGTGATTAGTATAAGGTATTGACTATTGTGGTGACTATTAGGCCCATATGTGATATAGTCGACTGACCTTTAGTCCACATCCTAGGATGGGAGGACGGACGGCCCAGATCATTCGAGTAACTCATTGACTCCCGGTTTACTATAAAAGGAGAGAAAGCCACTTCATTCTCATCTCATCCAGCCTGTAGAAACTTAAGTTCACTTGAGAGAAGGAGTGCTATTGTGAGGAGCTTTTGGAGAGGAAGATCAAGATCGATCCAGCAAGCCACTTCGTCTTCTCCCTTATCTAGATCAAGGCGGTCACCTAGATCTACACCATGAGTAGAGTACTCCCGGGAACCTATAATTTATAGTCTTGATTTTCATTCCGCATTAATCTAGATCAAGACCCAAAGAAGATTAGATAGAAGTAAATCTAATTTTCTAACACTTGGTATCGTAGCGCACAGCTCTCAGGTCCATGATGTGTTTGATCTTGCCAAATGACCAGAATCAATGAACGTTGATTGGGCAAAAAAAAAAAAAAAAATTTTCATCGTATATATATGATCATGCATTTTTTCCGTTTTTTCTCTGTAATGTTTTATGGATGCTTTATGATGAAAATTTGTGGGAGTTGCCGATCATCTCACCTTCCTATATGTAATTTTTATTTGGTCCATGATTGGATCATTGTAAATTTGTTGTAATTATTCACGCATATTTGGGCTTGTTTTTTTTATGAGATGACAAGAATCCATGTGGTTCGCCAAGTGTCTTCCTCCATTCGCTTCCTCTTGAGATAAAAGATCTCTCCCCATACACAGTACTCTCCTACTAAGTCTTCGCCGGCTGCTGAAGTGCAAATCCTGTACAAGTGGGGAGAGCAACTACTCAGGAGAGGAGGGGACGTGTTTGGAATTTCAAAATCCCTTATTTATTTTCTCACATTGAACGTTTCTTAATTACTTATATTTAATGCATGAAAATAATAGTAAGCCCATTATATTAGTGACAAAATATAATTGTCAAAGAAGCTAATTTATGACAAAATAATTTTGAATATATATATATATATATATATAGTATATATATATATATATGGTAAATATATATATATATATATATATATTTTATGTGTTAAATTACAAATAAATCTTATATGCACATTGCAATATATTTGAGATTAAAAATTGTCACTGGTTCATTGTGGAAGTGGATCGATAAATAACAAGAATATGATTGAATATAGTATCACTGCATTAGAAATAATATGATATTCCGCTGACTACGCGCAGGCTTCATCTCAAAACAAAATTTATGGTCGTATCAACAATTCCGCAAACTAAAAATGCCGCTTTTTCCGACAATCGCCATATAGTATATGTCCGGTCGTAATGTTTTCACGACCATTCCTTAACTTTGTCGCACATAATTTGTTTCCTCAGGTGATGGATGATATTGGTCACATCGTAAATTTTTTATGTCCGTCATCTTGGTGGCAGATTTACGTTTCTACCATCGACATAGTAATTGTCGCGAAATTTTATTTTTTTGCAATGGAAACATTTGATCGCATTTGAAATGTTTCACGATGAATTTACATGATCGCATCTATGTTTTCTATGATGAATTAACATAGTCATAAATTGGTGTTTCATGGATGAATTCCATGGCGCCAATTTATTCTTTTCATATCAGAATTTCATAATGTCCCAATTGTTTGTTTTATATATGATGAATTTACATGTCGCGAAATTACAGCCATGATGAATTTACAATCAATTTCAAGTTTCTAGAATAGCGAATTATATGGTCACGTATTTTAAAGCCGTGGTGATTTAAATTTATATGGTCGCAATTCTCGTGGTTTTACGGCGAATTTATGTACTCGTGTTTTAAGAAGGAATTAATACAGATTCCACTCGTGTTTTTACAGGTCGAATTTATGTGGTCACAATTTCATGTTTTTTACGATGAATGTATGTGGTTGCAATTCTCAATGCTGAAAAACATGAAGAACACCTGTCATGAAGGTTTGTAATTTTTCATGATGAAAAATTAGACATAGTTTAAATATATCTAGGGGATGAAATTAAATGTCACAATTAAGTCATTTATAGCCAAAATAAATGTCTAAAATTAATTCCCACCTATAAACACCAATCTCACTAAAGCAAATTTGTGATAAACATATAGCGCCTTTCTTCTTCCGTGAAATGATATGCGAATTCTCTCTCCTTAGCTCTGTCAGCACATCTAATCCTTTTCCTCAAGATGGGCCAAGCTTCTTTCTTGTTGTTGATGAACCTCCTGAAAAGAGTTATAGAATGACAAAGAGATTATATTGATTGAACAAGCCTAGTCATAACACCACCTTTGATAGTTTTACAAAAAATAATACCTCTGTGCAAATCGTAAAGTGGATAATGGACAAATAATGTTGGTATAGATTGATACCCATGAGCCATGGACCGTTTAAGTACAGACAGATACAATATTATGACAAATCTAGTTGAGATTATGGGATTGAGATATCTATACTTATTTCAAATGGTGACAAGTCATTGATGAGAAAATATTATTATATAACTTTAAACATATTAAAGTAAAGGAAAAATTAATTTAATATAAAAGATAATCCTAAATAAAGGAAACAAAAAAAAAAAAAAAAAACATTTGTTTTTATAATACATTTAGAAGGATGCTTGGAAATACATAACCATTGTTACAAAAATTTATTCTTTGTAAGAAAATTACTAAGATAGTTTATCTCCCATGTTCATAAATCTATGGAACATCTTTACTAATTATAAGCAGGCAAATATTTTCTAAATTAAGACTCAATAAAGGATAAAATGATAATTAATCATATTCAACCAAATAAATGCCTAAATGGAGATCAAATTATTGAGGTTGAGTATTATATTGAGTAGTGAAAAATTAAGTAAAAGATGACAAGAATAGCAAAAAATTTCTTTCACTTTATTTATAATGGTTTAGAATTGAAAAACATTGGTACAACTTACACTTCTTTAAATATTATTTATATTAAAGAATTTCAATGATCCATTAAAATTAGTTAAAATAATCAAGACTTGTGAAAAGCTCGTGAATATATTAAAAATTCAAACCCAATTATAGAATACCTTGAATCCTGGTATGTATCAAGGTACAATATCTAAAGTGATACAGTTGGTTTGTATACCTTTACTAACAAGTACTTCATGGAGTTTATCAATGTTTGTTAAGAAATCAACCTTACAGAATGTTTATTGTTTTTCCTGCAGATGTCCATTGTGGCTATTGAAGTACAAACCATAACAATCAACAATGAACTCATCCTATCCCAAGAAGGATAATGACCACCACCTGATAAACCATAATGATAGATTTCGTGTATGTGAAATTATTTATAAAGTATAAAGTTTTTAATATAGATCAAAGAAAAAGTTTCAATAGAATATAAATAATGATGCTCATCATAAAAACGTAAGATAAAATATATATTAATAAATGATAATTTAATAAGATCCTCGCATATGTCTTTAAGGTGAAACAATGTTTTACGAAGCTAGAACGAATGAACAAAAATAAGATAGTGTCTTCTATATACCATACAAATGAATTTCTTCATTAATTTTCTAGCTTGTTTGTTTAAATCATGCTACTTCTACAAACAATAAATACAAATCAAAATCTTTGCACAAAGTATAATCACTTAAACAAATGTGCAATTAAATAAACTAACCCAAAAAGCCAGAGACTGTGTCTGGTTGTAAGGTTTCAAAAGATCAAAAATGATTAATACTTTGGTAATATTATTTTGTGAGAGAATTTGAGAAGAAATTAGTAGCTTGTGTTTTTGTTACTTTTAATGATATTAATATTAATGTAAATTATTAAAGATATAATTCACTCTTTTTGAAGAGTGATAATTTAAAATATTTAATTGTGAGTAATAAATTTAGGGCTCTCATTATTGCCAGACATTTATGTATTAGAATTAATTAATAAAATGTAAAATCTTAATTTTAAAGCATTTTAGGATAAACAAGTATTTAGTTTGTTTTCAGTGTAATTTTTATTGAATTTTTTCTTATTAATTTTTAAGTATTTACATTTAAAAATTTATGATTTATGTAACTTAAATGGAAGAGAAAACTATTAAATTTAAAAGATAATAATAATATTATAATTTTAATTTAAATATATATTTTTGTATTGAAAACAAAAGTTACTAATAATAAGATTATTATAAGATTTAATTAAATATTTAAAAGATAAGAATATTATTATAAAATTTTATTTAAGTATAATATTTTTGTAGTTGGAAAAAAATTAGTTACTAGTAATAATAATATTATAAGATTTTAAATTAAATATATATTTTAAAGTTACTGATAATAACAATTTTATAAGATTTAAATTAAATATATATTCTAAAGTTACGACTAATTACAATTTAAAAAAATTTAAAAATAAAATAAAAATCATAAGGATCACCATAATATCTCCGTCATTGTTATATTAAAATCAATACTTAAGATTAAATTTTGTAAAGTGAATAAAACTTCAAAATCATGTTACTTATCCTTAAAATCACTAGTAATTACTAGCTGATATTTTTATTATTAATATTTCAAACTGAACCATATTTATATTAATGCACTTAAAATTTGATGTTGATTCAAAATGAAAATATGCAATTCTTTTTGGTGTCTATAAAAAAAATAGTTACTAAACTATTGAATAGAACAGAAGTTTTCCAATTGTATTATTTGGTTATTTTTGGCTTTGACCATTGGAATAATTTGAATTATCTTATAAATGCAAAATATTAATAAAACATTACATATAGATTTAAGAGTTTAAGATAGTTTAAAAGGTGTTAATATAAACTCTCTCTCTCTCAGTGTAAATTTAAAACCCAATTTTATATCATTATCAACTAGAAAAGTGAATAAATATTTTATAGATCTCTAATAAAATAATTTGTATGAGGTAATTTATTTTCTGTATACAATATAAAACATAGTTTTCCAATCATTATTCATTGTGTTTTCTTTACTTAATCATTGAAAAATTTTAAATTATCTTATAAATGGAAATATTAATAAAACACTGATAAGATTAAGGAGCTAAAAGATAGAAGGTTTAAAAGAATATAAACTTATATAAATTTTAAAACCCACTTATATCATTGTTCAACTAAAAATATATAAATAGATTTATAGATTTTGTCAGTAATAATTTGAAGGTATGAGAGTTATATTTGAGATTTGTAGAGGTTATAATAATCCTTCAAGTTTCATAAAATTGAATTATTTTTTAAAGATATTTTTGGTAAATTATTTATATAAGTATATGGAAAATATATAATTAATTGAAAATTATGAAATATTTATAATACTTTTTTAACAAATTATTATTGAGAGTAATATTTTTAATGTTTAAAAGCCTCATATGTATTGGTTAGTAAATTTTTAAATAATAATATAAAATTGTTTAAACTAGAAAGCATATTTTGAAAAAGTCACAAAAATATTGATCCCAAATTATTAGACATTTGTGTTCTACAATTATCAATCCTGCAAGATAATGTACCTCAAGGTAATGACTATATCAATTTTCACATGTTAAATTTTTTTCAGATCAACAAGAAGTTTATTGTACAAAAAGATTTTTAGGCTAACCAATGTGATTATTATAAAGATAAAATATTTTACACTACTTTCTGCTCTTATATTATATCATAAACTTTGGGGATAAGTTAAATTAGTTTCTCATAGAATATAGTTTTAGGTCTAAATATATATTGTAAATAATGTTCTCTATGACTAAATAACATATCATAGATCATAGGGTATCTTTGCTAATTAATTTTACTTTCTTTTCCTCACAAAATATCATATTTTTAGAGGTGAATGTTAAAATATTTCATTTATTATATATTTTATTTAGACTAACATAAGTTTCACATAATTAATATACTTTTCTACAACTAACATATTAGTAGTCAGATCTGAGGGTAAGTTCTATGACTACTTTTACCAGCTCCTCAGATTGTCACACTTTCTTTAGAGATGCTGCATATTTCAGATTTATATTTTTACCCAAATATGTTTTCGGTCAATTATTATACTCGCTCACGACCAATCAATGAGTGATCATAGATTATAGGACATTTTATGACCATTTTTACCACTCACAAAATATCATGCTTTTAGATGTTAAGGTTATTTCTCTATATACTTATAATTTTTTGAGACTAACATAAAGTTCTTCATAATTAATATACTGCTGACTAATTAAATCAATTAGTGGTCACAGATTATAAGATGTTTTGAGACTAAAATAACTAGTCCTCACAAAATATCAAACTTCCAAGAACGAGCTATAATATTTTTTTATATATCTTAGTATTTTTTGTGACCAATATAAGATTTATCATAAATACTAATACATTTTACAAACTAATCAATGACTCCGGTCATAAATTATAAAATCTATGATCAGCAATGGTTGTTATAAATAAAATTATTGGTCAAATAAATAAAATATTTAAAATTGTTGATTTTATTAAAATTAGCTTACCAATTATCAAAGTTCATCGTAGAAAATTGGAATCAATGATCAAGACATTTGATTTAAAACTTTGGACGTTGTAAAAACCAAATTTCCCTCAGAGTGTATTAGAGTAGCACTGGTATTGAATACTGGGTCCCTATGCCCACGTACGAGATTCTATTGCCTAGATATCACCTATTGGGGCTATAAAGAAATAAAAGTTAGATAAAATCCCAGCAGAAGTGTCTTTAATGTAAAGGGAGATAAGATTTTTATCACCACACTAGCGCAAGTTAGTTATTAGATAAAGTAAATAATTACTATAATGCCATTTAATGATAATTGTTGCTTTACACTAATAGTAAGCATATAATTTTGTTCTTTCAAGATTTAACACCGCCAAGATCCACCCAGCTATCCCGGCAATACCCATCCCGATAATTATAAACTACTGAAAAGACAAAGTCAAGCTCAAGAGTACTGGTATGATCTAGATCCTGCTCTTCGTATGGGGATGAGCTAAACTCAACTGAAAGCAAAGCACTCAAGCCAATCGTGCATTATAATGAAGCGATGGGAGAGATCCACCGTCAAGAGGATGGTGACTCTAGCACCCACACGCCTAGAGCACAAGGGGACTAACTCTGGCGTAACTGCAAAGAACCGATGGGGCCAATGGATGAACAAATAGAGCTCCGATGTGCCCCAAGCTAGCACCCTAATGGCGAAATCGAGTTCTATGAGGTTAAAAGGGACACAAAATGTGAGAGACATAATGGAGATGAGATATATCCGCTTCGAACCGAAGGCCCTGATGTCGATTCTTTCGTGAGTCAATCTTTAGTCCATTTTATCTGACTTCAACGCGCCAACTATACAAAAGATTTAAGGTCTCCATAGTTGATACATAAGGAGAAATGGTCAGTCAATGAATTGCCAACATGTGTCCAGAGGAAGGCAAAGTCAAGCAAGAAAGATTGAAATGTTGAATCTGTGTCTCACAAGAAAAGGTCAAACCAGCAAATCCAAAAGTGATCCAAAAGATAAAGGCAAGGGAGTAAATGTCCCCATAAAGAAAACGGGTGACAAAAAGCTACCAATTTGTTTTTTCTGCAAGAAAAAGGGTCACATAAAGAAGGAATGCATCAAGTACCAGATATGGCTCAAGAAAAATGAAGGTATGACATCGTTAGTGTGTTATGAATCAAATTTTGTAAATTCTCATGATTTACATAACACATGGTGGATTTGACTTGTGGTTCACAATCCATGTTTCTCATCGTTATGTGGGTTTCAAACCTATGAAACCAAGGAGGGTGAACTTATGCGCCTATCTCGTGAAATAAGATGTCGAAGCCGCCAGCTAGAAGGTGTTGGGACATACGTGCTAGTTCAAAGACCGATACTTAAGCAATTCGAAGACTTTTATATTCCTAGTTTCTCTAAGAATCTAGTATCCTCAGATTCGGGACTACACTGTGGCTTTGATTTTCGCTTAAAGATGTATCTTTCTCCGATTATTAAGATTCACACCTACTGCCTCGTAAATTACCAGATGGTTTTATATTGTCTAAGTTTTGATCCAAATGTGCTCACTACTCAACTACAACGCATAACAATAGAAATAATATCAGTGTAATAAATAATCACCATCTAAATTTTTATGGCATAGAGATTAGGTCACATCTCAATAGAGCGCTTCTTAAAGAGTTAGGGCGAAGGATGGTGTCATTCGATATTTGACTTACCACTTTGATGTACTTGTTTAGGGTTGCATAAAGGGAAAGCAAACCAACAAGTCTAATAAAGGAGCTAAGAGAAGTGATACAAAAACTCAAGATAATTAATCGACATTCGTGGACCATTATCACCTGAATGTCTGTTAATAATGGCATTTTATTACCTTCATCGATGATTTTACAAGATACATGTATCTCTTTATCTTCTAAATGACAACGGAAGTGACTGATGCTTTCAAAGTCTATAAAGCGCAGGTAGAGAAACCGGGATTGAGTATCAAAGCCTAAAGATCCGAATAGGTGGTGTGAGTATTATGGTAGGTTCACGTACCAAGGCCAAAGACTCGTCCATTTGCTAAATCCCTTGAGGAAATGGAATTGTAGTCAAGATATGACACTGGGCACGCCACAAAGAAATGGTGTTGCTGAAAGCATGGGAATCGGTATTATCATGGTTATGGTAAGGAGCATGACAAGTGTCTCAAATCCCTCCCAATGCGGAGTGAAGCCTTGAAGACACTGTAATATTCTCGAATGTGGTTCCATCCGTCAGGCCTTAAAACACCCTTTTCAGCTATGGAATGGATGGAAGCCTAGTTTAAACCATACATATACTGGGCCGCCGGCAGAGGTAAGGGTGTACAACCCATATTGAAAGGAAATTGCACTCCAAGGACATTCAAGGGTTTCTTCATTGGCTATGCGTAAAAGTCCAAGGGTTATAGGTTTTATCATTCCTCTCACACGCATAAAGTCGTAGAAGCACGGAATGCCAGACATTCTCGAGATTATACCACCCATGAATGCTCTAAAGTCATGATGGAAGAAGTGACTATACACTTCAGGTCAGGGTGTTGAACTCCGTGGGTACATACTACTACGGCTCAACAACTCCCTATTAAGATCACAACCCACAAGGGAGCGATAATCGATCCCCCATCCCGCATCCTCATGAAGAAGTAGTTAGTGAGCTGCTCATTCAGAACCACAACAAGTGGTTCGGGATCAGACCACAATCACTAGACCAATCGATTTTAAGAAAATCCCTCAAGAGTCGAAGTCGGCCATTCCATCCGACTATGTTGTATACTACAGAGACCTACTTACATAACTGACTCCAATCAAGACCTCATTTCTTTTCGCAGGCCATGAGCCGCATGTGATTCCTAAAATGGTCTGATGCAATGAAGGATGAATTAAACCCAATGGCAAACAATCAAGTTTGGGATTCAGTAGAAGCAGCCAAAGCCGCGTGAATGCAAGTGGGTCTATAAGACCAAACCGATGCTCGTAACATCAAAGATATAGTGCAAGACTTGTCGCCAGTTGCTTCTTCAGAAGAGGTGGGTATTGATGAATATGACACTTTCTCTCCAGTTTCCAAGAAGGACTCACTAAGGATAATCATGGCCCTTTAGCCCATTTCTGATGATTTACTCGATGGATGTCAAACCCAGATTCCTGAATATGGAGGAACTTCTAGAGGAAGTATGCGCTGACTTGTTCAAGGATTCATTTCGTAAAAGTAATCATCTGCTCGCAACTTAAAGAAGTCTATACTGCCAAAAACAAGCTTCACGTATAATGGTATAGTGAAGCTCACACATTACTCTCATTCGTTTTGAGGAAAATATTGTAGATCGAAAATGCTATATCAAGGTCATTGACAAATTAATGCTTAGTCCTCAGAGGTCGATGATATTTGTCATAAGCACAATTTGGGATTAATTAGTGGGAGACCAAAATGATTGTGGCTGACACAGCATATAGGGAGGCTTCCTGTTGGTTTTGGTGAATTCGAGACATAGAGATGGACTCAGACCTCGGTTATCTCGTAAGGCCTATATCAATAAAATTTAGAAAGGTTTAATATGAATGTTTTTAAGCTCTGAATAGCTCTTATTGTTATGGGTGACAAATTCAGCTTTGTCACAATGTCCCAAGAATTCCCTCTCGGGAATTGAATCCATGAAGAATATTCCATATGCATTCGCAAATAAGTGCCGTCTATTTAGAGGTCTTCGGTGACTAGACCATACATTGCATCTACTGGGAATGTCAAGATGACAAAGTAACTCGTGGATAGATACGACACCGCGGCGAGTTATGCGAGCATCTCCAGTGGAACCAAGGACTATATGCTTACATACAAGAGAGTCCGATCATCCGATTTGATCGACATACGTGACATGTACTTTAGCCGCCAAGATTCGAGAAAGTCTACTGTGCTACATTTTTATGTTAGCCATGGTGCAAAGCGTTGGTACGGAAAGCACCAAGCGCATTTCACAAACATCCTCGACTATGGAGGACTCTGTCGTTGCAGAAGCAACAAAACAAAACAGCATTATGGTTGAAGAATTTTTCTCTGTATTTAGAGTGACGGATACAAAGACGGCCAATAAAGCTTCTGCGGATAATGTCGCAGCTAGCAGAGTTCTTCCAAGAACAATAAAAGCGGAGCCGGTACAGCACATTGATATAAAGTACTTGCAGCGTAGAAAACGCTGGCAAAATCATCATTGAGCATATAGCACAATCGTTTAATGGTAGCAGATCCCCAGCACTAAAAGGGCTCAAAATTGTATAAAAGTCATGCTGATAGAATGTAATTTGGGGAACTTTTTATTATTAGACAAAGGTCATGACATTATTGTAACTCTTCCGACATTTTAATGCAATAGCTTCGCCATTCTATTTTATGTACACTAAAGATACTGAGATTTTTTATTGCATTAAAGAGCCGGAGTGCCCACTCATAAAGAATTATTGTCACTATAGCACTTAATAAGATTAAATAACTATCATGGATTGTGGAAGGAAGTATTTGCCATCCAAAAATATATAACCGCTGTCAGCTCTCATGTAATTATGATATCTTACTTATATAAAGATAGGTCTGGCTCTCAAGCACTATTGCAGCTGTTTTCTAAAATGTGGTGGCCATACAAAAGAATTTTCATGTTCACTAACACCCCATGAGTCAAAGTTATTATTTATAGCGAAACTTGTAATGTTGAACCAAGTGGGAGAATGTTAGATTTTCTATATTGGCTCAACCTAGAGGAGTCAGATAGGGTGATTAGTATAAGGTATCACTCATTAGAGCCCATATGTGATAAGTGGAGGTCGTATCCGGACCTTTTAAATTCACATCCCTCTAGATGGAGGACGGATCTGTCCGCATCATCTCAGAGTAAACTCATTGGACCCCGGTTTCATTATAAAAGGAGAAAGCCATCTCATTCTCATCTCATCCGGGGCCTCGTGAAACCGTGGTTCACTGGTATAGCTGATTTTATCGCGAGGCTTGAGAGAAGATCAAGATCAGATCCAGCAAGCCACTGCCTTCCCACATCTGGATCACATGTCACTCAGATTCACACCATGGTCAGATACACCCCAACCTATAATTTATAGTCTTGATTTTCATTCCGTGCATTAATCTAGATCAAGACCTAGAAGAAGATTATAATAACGGGCACCTTCAAACAACTAACTAGAACCCTTTTAAATGTCTGCCTTTTAAACTTTGAACGCTCTACCAATTGATATAGATATGTGGAACTTATTTATTATCATCACTGAGATAATTATTATAATTAATTTTAAAAATTTATTGCTTTATTTATTTGTCCCTCTATTATAAAAGGAAACTACTTCTATAACATTATAATACCAAATAAATATGAAATGGCTTGTAATTTTATGAAAGAATTATTAAAAATTATAATTTAAAACCTGAACAAAAAAAAGTTAATTTTTAAATATAGGAACTTTAATTTTAATTACAGTTCTAACCTCATATATTCGATAGCAAAATCTAAACCTCGAGGTTGCTGAGCTGATGTCCAACATGGCGTAACCCATTTTGTTTAGCATTTTATAGTTTAATTAAATATTAAACAAAGCTAAGCTTGGTGGTTAGTGAAAAAATAACCTGAACTACTCTTTGTCGGCGCTGTGTTTTTTCTCGATGCACTCTCGAGTGGAAAACACCATCTGAGGTGATGTTGCAATGGCTTTACGTATTAGATTGTTTTCCAAAATTGGGCCGAAATGTTTGGATTACCAATACATTATTTTCTTTAATATTTTTTGTTATATTTTTAATCCTATTTTTTCGTGAAATCCAACGTAAGGAAATTAAAATATTTTCTAGTAATCAATGTAACTTTAATATTTTATAAGAATCAAGTGTTAAATTATTTGTAAAAACGGAAGCATTTATTAATCCGAAAACAATTGATCAATAATAAAAAATTAAATAAAAACCAATAAATGCATTACAAAATAATAACTTTATTGAACAAAGAAGCATATCAATTCATAGTGTGTAGAAAAACATATCTAGCATGGATCTAGAATTAGTAACTGCCATTTATTACCAAAGAAATCTGTAGGGGGTAAGATCAAAGAGAAAGATGGTTAGGGTTCAAGATGGGTATTTCCTTCTCCTTCAAGCGTGTTCTGCAAAACTCTTGAAAATTATAAGGCTCTATTTACTTATATATATAGAGCACAAGGGAACATTTAGGCATTGGTCCAATGAGTTTACCAAAGCAAGGGAGAAAATAGAACCTTGAACTCAAAACTAATTAATATTAAACCAAATCATAAATGACCCATAATTAACATACACAATCATACAATTAGAATTGTAACATGATTATGCATAGTCCATAATTAATAAATCAATCCAACATCCTCCCACTTAAACGGCATAATCATAACTAAATAAGCTTCACTGGGCCAGATTTACATAATCATAACTACCATATACAATTACAATACACCAAGATAGATGTATAAATAGGGTAATATAACAAGAGCTATTAATCAAAATTTGAGCTCAAATGTGCTTCCTCAAAAGATTTACATAGTTATAACCAATTATATACAGAATTAATGTTAATCGAGAGAATGCATAATCGCATATAATCGTAGAACTACTAATCAAGAAGCATTACAATGATAAGAGTATTGATTCAATGGAATGAAAAACATTATTATGTCACTCATCTTGTCAAAATGACACAAAATCACAAGATAATGACAAACGTAAAAATGTGTATATAATAATGAGAATACATGAGCTTTCTTAACAAAATACATGAAAAGACAAAAGTCCCACTAAAACAAGGAGTCTAAGCTCCTAATAATCTCAGGCGGGTGACGTGTTCTTGAAACACACAAATGTTAGGAGTTTCTTTGTTAGTGGGCCTGGTTTACAGTTAGTCGGTAGCGTGTGCTCACCCAAATGAGGGACTCTTAACTTTCTTCATAAAAAGTTCATAATTAAGTGTTTGAGTGAGAAGTTCTCTCATCATAGAACACCTCAATGATTCAGAAAATGGAGGAAATAACGTCCAGTTGAAATGAAGTACTACAAACTATATTGTATGACAAGTAGCCTCATAACACGCCACATATCATTTCCAGTAGATAAGAAGATGTGGGGCGTTCCGCTGATGAATTTTCCATGAAACAACTTTTAGCCATCATAAAAGCAGCATCTGGGTGAATTTTATCATCCACCAAATTTCTACATAATCGAATTACCAAAACCAATTACTCTTGGCGTGTCAAGATGCCGATATGTCAACATGAGATCCTTGGCATCTCTAAGGATACCTCAAACTTTCTTAGCCGCCTAAATGGCTTTGACCAGATCATCAAATACAGCCAATTCAACACGCTCAACAACAAAAAAGTAAAGATCGCATGCAGCATGCTCTCGAGCATACATTTAGACTGCCCAAAATTGAAGACTATGGGACCGTTTCATCTAACTTCCTTAATATCAATATGAGGTGACATCGACCTTGAAAAATCACACCCTCATATAATTAAGTTTCTAATGTGTAAGAACATGATTGCATATTGAAATACATTAATGTGGTGTTGGTTACTGATATTTTAAAACACTTTAAATGCCATTAGGTCTATCACAAAGTAAACCCAGAAAATCCAGCTCTCTAAGAAATGGTAAATGGTAATTTCAATCTAAAAATCGTAGAATTTTTCTAGATCTCTGATGAAAACGACTTCACCATTGGAAATTGTATCGAGAATTCCAGCTTTACCTACGCTTTTTAATTTCATCACCGGAAGAAGAATTACACGCTGAGGCAATCGGTGGTGGTTTTTATCGTATCGTGAATAGTGGCTCACCTGTGCCACGGTAAAGTGCATACAACCAATCAAATAAAGAGCCTGGCGGGACCCTTTGGAGACATGTGGCAACATGACGACAGAATCCGCGTGGATTCGACAAAGCGATATGGTAATCCAAGGGAGCCAATAAGGCACATGATGATGCAGCATTTATGACATCTCACTTGACCCATCTTGGACTAAACCGGTGGGATGGGAGAGGGACGAAAAGAGAGAGAAAAGATAAGGAAAGAAGAAGAGAGCTTTAGAGAGAGAGAGAAGTTCTATCTTCTCTCTAAATTTCTCGGCGATCGGACTGGCGGTTTCAGGTGGAGCAAGAGGGAAAGTTCATCCTTGCGGCAAGAGCTTCGCATTGAGACCAGAATCAAGGAGTTTTGAAAAACTCCAAGAGGTAAAGGTTTTTCTCCTACGTAGTTTAATCCTTATTTTAGAATCATTCGAATATTAGATGTTCGGAGCCGAAATGAATGTGATATTTCATCCCAAAGATTCGGGACTCATAAAATAGACTATTTTCTGACAAATTCGCATTGATTTATGGACCGGCTTCGAATGTTCGAGTCGAGCGCCTTGTTTTTGCTTCAAGCACTTCCGGCTTTAATTGTCTGGACTGTTGATCGTCCAATGGTGATGTTTTTGTGTTATCATAAAGATGAATAATATATTAATTGTGTGTAAATTATGTTAAGATATATGCAAAGATATATTGAAGCTGTACACATTACATGATGAATTGGCATGAGAATGGCATATCGTATTTATATGTAGGGACACTACAGAAATAGGTGGAAGTTCTTCCGAAAAGTGACATGGTTTTTAGAGAGATTTATATAAGAGGGTTTACCAAAATTATTTATTCGGAGTATGTCCACTACAATATATCGGAGGGTTGTCCACAAAACTATTTATCGGAGTATGTCCACTACAATATATCGAAGGGCGGAGTATGTCCACTAATTTATATCGGAGGGTTGTCCACAAATAAAACAAATATCTTTGTTTTGAAAATAGTTTCTGGTGTTAGCTGGAAATGGTGAGAGGGAGTCAAATATGATTTGAGTATGTAAGATTAGACATTCGGCCAGGAATGTGCATAATTTTACTTGAATGTGTGTATTTGCCATTGCATGAGCACTTAGGTGGGGAGTAACTCATGTGTGATCGCAAATTAACTACTAGGTATTGCCCACCCCTGGTCATGGGGAAATAATTTCAGTATTAGTAATTACTGTGGGATGAAGCTCATCTAGGATCGTAGTGGAGAAAAGAAGGCCAGATTTGGCTAGTTTGTATTTTTGTAAAAATTTGGGTAGAAAACCCAGTTTTGCACTGTGTAAAGAACAAAGAGTTTTAATTGAACTCGTTTTTGTATAATAAATACATTTTGGTGAGTCTTCCAAGTTACAGTGGCTTTTGTAGTAATAAGGCTAATTTATGTTGATTTTAGTGTGTGTTGAACAAAAAGAAAAAGTGCAGGTCAATGGGGTGGCCATCGCCATTTCCAGCTTTGTGTCGCCACACTGCGTGGTGTCAGCGGGTGCGCAACGACAGCAGAATCTGCGGCGCCGCCTGCACGACCGGTGGACCCGCGACGCGCGCCGCGCCAGGTGTGCCGCTTGAGGCTTGTCGCTGCACTTTCTTAGGTTCTCGTCGCGACGAGGTTGGCTCACCCCTGCGGTCGCAATGTAGTTTTTAGGGCCGCCGGCTGTGGTTTGGCGGTACCGGTTTCGTGTCGCGACATAGTTCGTGTCGTAATAGTGATGTCAGCACATGGGTTGCTCAGGTCGCGACATGACTTTGTAGCAATGTGCTTCCATGGATCGAAGGCCGCCATAGGAATTTTTCTTTGTCGTGGATGGCTGGCTTGTTGGCATCGCGACAACGCCTACCGACAAGAGATGTCATCACGATTGCCGCCACATCTAGCACGCGGCCACGAGCACCCGTGGTATCGATAGCCGCACTTAATCGCGGAGCGCGCAAGGCACAAGGCGCCGCCGGCAGCAGGCTCAAGACCACCGCATGCAACAAACTCCGACAAGGTAATCGCTTGGATCATCAGACATGGACACCGCTCACGAACACTCATGGGCACTATTTAAAAATTTTTTTACAAAACGACTCGGCGGATTCAGGGTGTACACAAAGTATTCAGAGTGCTCGCGATTTATGGGGCGACGTTTCCTCGCGATCTCTTATATCAAAATGGTTAAACAAGAATCTAATTTGTCTCAACTAACAGTCAACATCATTGATCGGTGGATCTTAAATAATAACAACATAAACTGAATATGTATTGTTTCCACCATTTACATATATATGCATTGATTATTCCATGCTCTTCTTAAACCACATGTGACAACTTCATCAAACTTGGGATACCACTACCTTGAAATTTTCTTTAAGCCATAAATGGATTTGTGGAGTTTACACACCATATGTTCCTTACCAACTTCCTCAAAACCAGTAGGTTGAGACTTGTTAACATCCTCAACAAATCTCCATTTAAGAAAGTTGTCCTCACATCCATCTGATGCAACTCCAAATCAAAACGAGCCATTATTGCCATAATAATGCATAGAGAGTCTTTAGTAGACACGAGAGAGAAGGTTTCCTTGAAATCAATGCCTTCTCATTGACTATAACCCTTGTCTACTAATTTTGCTTTATATATCTCTACTTGTCCCTTGGCATTGCGCTTGGTCTTAAACACCCATTTGAACCACAATGAGTATACAACCATCTAGGAAAATCTATCAGGCTCCACACTTTATTCTGTGACACGGAAGTCATCTCATCTTTCGTTGCATCAATCTATAAGTTAGATTGAGGACTCATTAACAATTTCTTCAGAAAATGGATCCGATACATCAATCCACATCATACTCATATGTTCTAGAAGTAGACAATGTGAGTCATCTAGCCTGCAAGCCTACACGCCTCCTCCGACCTCTCAAGGTACTTCCCATGACTACTCGGGCTCTCAGGTCTACTTCCTCACCGTTCATTATCAAGAGTGGCTACTAAACTGTCAACAACAAAATGCTGACGGAGCGGCAAACGATGTAATCAAGGAATAAAAACTGGGTGTCTATGAACACAATTTCTCTTAGCTCTAGGCTTATACCGGTATCATCCTCAAGATAGATAGCTCGATCTGACTCAATCATTCTAGTGGTGTACGATGAGCAATAAAACTCGTAGCCTCTTGATCCCACACAATAACCAATAAAGGACCCACTAATGGTCTTTAGATCAAGTTTCGACCATGTCAGGACGGCACCACTCTCATTTTGCAGCCCTAATATGGAAGCAGGAATTAAGACTAGGCTTCTTTGTAACCATAGCCTATGCAGAGTCTTAGGAATAACATTTAGGCACTTCAGATTCAAAATATAAGTCAGAAGTTTTCAAAGCTTCATCCCCATAAGAACTAGGTAGAGCGAGGAATTAACAAGCATACATCGTGACCATATAATACAGTGCGGTGATTCTCATCTCCGCATCCATTATGTTAAGGAGTACTGCACATTGTATATTGAGCGTTAATGCCACATTCTTGTGTATGTATTTCCTTCGCAAATGAAGTCTAGCTAATATGCCCTTGGTCTCATCATATCTACCATAATACTAACACCATAGAGTGCCATAATAAACCACTTTCATCTTCTTTCCCTTTACTGGAGCTCAACTTAGCTTTAAAGCTTTAAAGCCTCTAAAGAGTCTGATTCTTTCACTAATGGGCTCAAAAAAACTCATAACGGAATAATTATCACGAACATGATGAAATGTTTATACCACCTATAGCAAAAGCTATGAACTAATGACAAACACTATCTCACACAGATGGAATGTAACTTTAGCTAACTGATGCATTTGGTCGCATGGCATTCCTAATCTTGGTGGTCAATTTACCATTGATACAATCTACACAAGTATCAAAATCTAAGAAATCAAGATCCGGAAGAATCTTATCCTTAATTAATCTCTCCATTCTATGTTTTGAAATATGACCCAAATGCTTGTGCCAAAGAATAGAAGACTTATCATTCAATTTCAAATGCTTGGAGCTACTAATAGTATTAATAACAATAAGGTTAGAAGAAACATAAGGAAAAGTAGACAACTCTAATATGTAAACACTCCCACAAAGATTCCATTTCCAATCATCGAAGAATTCGTACAATTTAACTTTTCCAGATTAAAAAAAAAAACTATATCTAAATCTATCCAAAATAGGTATTTATATCAAATTTCTCCTGATCGAGGGTATGTACGCTTCATCATACAATTCCAAAAACTTTCCTATACTAAGTTGCAATCTAACAACTCCCAGAAAAAGAACTTGGATTCTTGTACCATCGCCCATGTACACGTATTGCTCCAAACTAGTTGGACTTCTTCTACTTATCACTGCTTACATATAATTGCAACTGTGAATAGTAGTCCACTATTTAACCACTAAGTATCAGATGACACATCATTGACATTGGATTCAAAACAAAACATTCACCAAATGATTATCAGATAGCTCATTTTTCTCATTCTTTGAGAACTTTGTATATTTCCTGCTAATAGCATCCAAGAACTCTTTTGCATTCTCAGTTTATGTTTTCATGAGTATAGTCCTTCACATGATTCTCCATGATCATCAAACAACTATTGGAATACTCTCAATTCTCATAGAATTTTTTCTCATTTGTAGAACTCTCAGTAATGGGTTTTGGAGGAGCTTCAACTTTCAAGGCCAAGTTTAGTTTCATAATGGTCAAATTCATCATGAGATATTTAACTCATTGCTTGTAATTAGTCCCATTAAGTTTCGTGATGACATAGAACCAAGGAAAGCTCAAATTTGAAGAATAAACAAAAGAGCAAAGACATGCAAATTGCTCAATTCTTCAACTTATCAAATGACCCCACAAAAGTGGTCATCAAATACTAGAGTCTATAAAATAAAAAAAAAGACTCATACATAGGTAAGAACAATTCATTAGCCATTACAACCAAATGGATCAATTTCACCAATAGGGTAGTAAAATTGTGCGGTTCATGATACTTTGTGAAATCTCTTCACCAAACTAAGCATCTTACCAAATTATAAAGTAATCGATATGACAACTTCACTATCCGTATGGATCTTAGCAAAATTGATGTACAAGATAGGAGAAATTATAGTGATAACATCAATTCCAAAAATATCTGACAAGCTAAGACTTACAATAGGCAATTTCACAAGCATTCATACATTCCAAAAATAATACTAATAAATTTATTCCCAATATGATGCTATAAATAATCACAAATAGCATAAACAGAAATTGCTAAAATAATATTGTGAAAAATGAAATAGTAAAAATATTTCAAAATTTTATAAAATTTAATTTTGTTCCAATACCAAATTTAATGCTTAATGAGATAGAAAAGTAAAAGTGAGGGCAAAAATGTCAAATTTGGCTTAAAAAAATATCCCCTTAAAAAATCCTAGAAAAAAATGAAATTAATAAATAGAATCGATGAATATTTCATTATATTTTTTTCTTGAAAACCTTACAACAGTCCAATGGAAGAAATGAATGAGTAAAAAAAAATTTCAATATGTTCCTCGAGAACGTAAAGATGAAAGTATAGCTTTTCCATGCATGATAAAATAAATAAATGATAATAATAGTGAAGGAAGAATTTAGCATCATCATGATATCCCATGGAATCAAAGTGGCTGCCATAAATCCTTAGCAACATCATTATATATGAGAGTATATATATATATATATATATATATATATATTGATGATGCTTTTTCAACCGGAACTAAATTAAGGCGTGCTAGAATTGCTAGGCCGGTCCATCGCCTCCTTCGATGTCTGGGCTCCTCTCGCAAAAACAAAGAATAAAGCGATTAGCGAGGGCCCGCGTTAGCCTCCTCCGTGCCTAAGTCAGTTCTTTCCGGTGGAAAAGAAGATCAACTGCTTAGGGAATGAAGTTTTGTGCATAAGTATGCGTACCTTTCACCGATGGGGTGGCCTGACATTTAAAATGGATGATCATGATAATTTTCCTAGTCGATACGATGACAAGACAAAAGATCTTCCTCGCTGAGGATGATACATATTTCTCCCATTACTGGGTGAGAGATTTTCTTTCTTTTCTCTTATCGTAAACCGCTTGATAAGGGATGATTGATAGGTGCCAATTAGGAAATATCCTACTTTCCCCTGACAGAGATTGAGTGTTTTCCTATAATACGATTCCTCGCACAATTTTTAAAGTATGAAGCTGGCT
This sequence comes from Tetrastigma voinierianum, assembly GCA_016808115.1. Classification (NCBI taxonomy): domain Eukaryota; kingdom Viridiplantae; phylum Streptophyta; class Magnoliopsida; order Vitales; family Vitaceae; genus Tetrastigma; species Tetrastigma voinierianum. The sequence goes on from JAEQBH010000386.1 coordinate 262,114, forward strand.
CCCATGCGCCTACATTTGTGGATTCCATTGCGCTCATTGCTAGTACCGGGTCCATTTTTAATCCTATGTTTGGGCTTATGCCTTGGGCCTGCGCTACCATTATTTCAAAGTCCCATCACCGCCCCACTTCGACTAAGCGAGCGCAGGTGCGCTAGACGCTCGATCGTGATACCCACGTGACCTCATGCGAAAGGCTTGGCAAGGAGGCCAACTCACCAGGGCTCGCCAAGAGCCCAAAGATGTTGTCCTCCACCTCGGTGAGGCTGCCTGTCATAACCATGGTGAATCCGCACAAAAGATCCGCATGTTTCGTGTCTAGTAGCCTTCTGAAGGAGCGCAAAACAGAGTGTCCCGGAAGATACCATGTCTGCCCAAGACAGCCCTGTCATAGAAGGCTGTGCCACCAGTCCATAACAGATAGCATCTTGTAATGGCCCACAAACATGATGTCTCCATGTGTAATTTCAGAGCCCAAGAAGAGTCACAAAGCCTGATGGTCCCTGAAAGGTGAGGTCTCACAGCCTGAGAGAGGCTGTTATAACAGTCAAATATTCACAAACAACACACACTCCCAACACTTCATCTTTCAAGGCTTCCTATCTCCATCAAGAAGTCAATCCATCCAACACAGGTTGAAAGATCTGCCCAAAGGGTCATGAGGTCGATGCATCGGTGCTTCAGCGTCCCTGATCCATTCAATGCCGGTAAGAGTCAGAAGTTTCGAAGAAATGTTACGTTGTTGGTTATTTATTGAAGTTTAATAAGAGTTTGACAAACAAAGTTTATCCCTCTCTTCTTTTTTTTTACGCATCATGGCACCTAGCCGGTTTTCTTGTAATGTTTCCTGATCTCGGATCATTTGTTGACATACCAAGATCCATCGATTAAATTCTTTCGTTTCTTTGATCGTTTTCGCTGGATTTGAGTCAGGCCAAGTTCCTCGTCACTTAGGTCTCCTGTGAGTAGTTATGTTCCGCACTTTGAGCTATCATGGCGCCTAAGACCCTCTTGAGCGTTTAAGCTCGCAGTTGCTACCGGCCTCCGGGGGGCCTTAAGACCCTCCTACGCGAACTAAGCTATTGGGATCCTAGGTGCTAAGACCCTCCCGAATGCTAAGCTCTACAGTCGAAGCATTTAGCCCGGCCAAGACCTCCCGCACCGACCGAGCCATCGGGCTCCCCGGGCGCTAAGACCCCTTTGAGCTATTGCTTTTGTGTCGAGCTATTAGGGCCTGGAGAGCTAAGACCTCCCCGCGCGACCGAAGCACGGCCCCGGACGCTTAAGACCTCCCACATTAAGCTCAGTCGAGTCATCAGCCCTCGGCGTTAAGACCTCCTGCACGAATCCCAGCGCAGGCCCCCGGCGCCAGACCTTGAACTGCAGGCGTTGCTCTTCAGTCGTTACCGGGCCCGGCGCCAATCTCCCGCAAATCGAGCTTGATTAGGCTCCCGCGGCGACCTCCTCGAGCCGGCAAACCCCCAGAGGCCGAGCCATGGCCCAGCGCACCTCCGCATGAACTGAGCTATCGGGCTCGGGCGCTAAGACCTCGAGCTATTAAGCCCTGTGGCCGAGCCATCACTCCGCGCACTAGCACCCCCGCATGAATCGGGTATACTGGCCTGGCTAAGACCCCCGAAAGCCGCGGCGGTTATGCAAGCCGAGCTACCGGGCTCCCAGGCACAAGACCCCGCTAACCAGCCATCGGGCTCCCGGGCGCTAAGACCTTTGAGCTGTGTTTCATGGTCGAGCCAGCCTGTGGCTCCGGGGCGCCAAGACCTCCACGATCCACCCCAGCGGCCAGCCTCCCAGGCCACACCCTCCCCGATCTATTGCTTGAGAAAGCCTGGCCATAGGCTCCAGCTACACCTCTCCCGCACTGTTCCAGACAGCCAGCCCTGTGGCTCAGATCCTCCCTGGTATTAAGCCTCAGCTCATGACCTGGGCTCCTGTGGCCAAGACCCTCTCCCCGGGCTGTTAAGCTCACAGGTCATTATTGGGCTCGGCAGACCCTCCCATGTTGAACCTAGCCTGGCCCCGGGCGCAGACCTTTTGTCTTCCTTCCTGGGAAAGCACGCGGCTTTAATGCGATCTATGGAGAATTGGAACGAGCCAACATTTCTGAAGCACCTTGCTCCCTTATAAAGAAGCCACCCTCTGTAGATGGTGCTATGTCAACTCGCCCTTTCTTTGGCATATCTAAAGTCCACATTGACAGCTTCTGTGTTCAGTCGCTTCACTGACTGGGTCTATCTCGCGTGATCATGAGCCAACGCTTAAGTAGTCGGGCGGTCTACCGCTTTTATAGGAGCTGTGTTTTTCCCCTAGTTCCTCCTTTGTGGGAGTTGTAGTTGTTCCCTGGGCCATTATGCCCAATGATGGAATTGGTACAAGGAACGTATCTAGGCGTGTACTTGAAAACTTTTAGTACCGCTTTCTCGTTTTCTTTTTTCTTTCTTCTTCTTCTCTTTCACTTTTCCTTCTCTTCCTCTCTCTCTCCCTCTCCCCTTCTTTGCACTTTCTTCTTCTTTCTCTTCCCTTTTCGTGGTTTTTTGCCTTAACAGGGTGTAGGCCGATGTGAAGAACGATTTTGCTTAACTCGTGATTTTTTGAGATGCAAAGTGAGATTTTGTACTCCCTTCGAGGTGGTCAGAACCTCCATGTAAATGAAAATTTGAATTAACTCAGAGCTCCTTTTGAAATAAAGAACAATATTTGTGAATTACGCGCTTCTTCCACCCAGGCCCCTTCAAGCCGTGCTCCTGGCTTTATCATTATACCATTGCTCGTCCACCATAACATTAAACAAATTAAAAATGGAAATAGAGTGTTATTCGAAATCAAGATGGTGGATTTGTATTATATACTACGTTCCGGGGTCTTACTGGTAGAACCGTTTGAGGTGTTCAGCATTCCATGAATGGGGCAGGGTTTTTCCTTCCATTCGGGAGTTCATAGTTGTCGTCGACATGCAAGATACGATGTGGCCCTTCCAAATTCAGTCCCATCTTCCCAAAAGTGGGTCCTTCCTTGCTGGCATAGTTTTTTTGCAACTAGGTCATCGGGCTTGTAACTCCCCAGCTCACCCTTTCGTCATCATAATACCAGCTGGTTCTCCTCTCGTGATAGTCTTCCATACGCTTGTAGAACCGCTTCACGTTTTCTAGAGATCCGTGTTTAGGCGAAGGACCTCCTCGCTAGGTTCGATGTTTGCTAGTTCAACTGAGATTTTAGTCCACCTCGACCGGATCTACCGTCTGTCAAAGGCTGTGAGTTAATAGGTTTCGAGCCGACTTGCACGTAGTTCCTCTCAGATGCCATACTGTGGAGGTACTCTACCCATTTTCCTTTAGATCTTCTAGCTTAGCTAAAGGCTACCTTAGAGTCCTTATAGTGACCTCCGCTGTTACTAGGATCATGGATGAGCTGGGGATTGAGTAGTGTTCTCGATTCCCAGCTCAGCGTTGTAAATCCCCGAACTTAGGGTTGTCGAATTGCGCCCCACATTCCGACACGAGGGACCTCGTAGACCTCGAACCTCGCATCAGGTGCCGCCTAGACTCCAAGTCATGCACCTTCGCTTTGTGATCAAGGCTAAGGGTTCGACCGCCCATTTGGTAAAATAATCCACTAGCCATAATGATAAATTTGTATCGTCCCTTCCAACGGCAGGGGTCCCAATATATCCAGCCCCCATTGTTAAAAAGGCCAGGGCCTAGACTCCACGTCACAAATGTATGGGAGATGAGATATCCTGCATGCTCCCGACAAGCTTTGCATTTTCTAACCGCTATAAAGGTCTTGAAAGACATGCCGCAGTACCCTCGTCTCAATGTTTTCCCCGCCAAGGTCCGAGCTCCGATATGGTTGCCACATATGCCCTCATGTACCTCCCTGAGTATGTAGTTTGCGTCTTCCTTCCCTACGCACTTAAGAATGGGCGTAGAGAAGCCTCGTTTGTAAAGGGTCCCCCGATGAACAAGCATCTTGTCAACCTCCGCTCCAGCTCGATCGCCTCCTTCGTCGCTGGGCAATGTACCATCCACTGGGCAATCCCAAGATGGGGTCCATTCAAATGATTCGACATCACAGGAGACTTCTCCATCAGCCGATGCTTACTAAGGGTTCCGAAGGTGCTCCGACGGTGCATCATCGTCGCCTAGGTCTTCTCAGGAGGTTGTCGCCAGCTTACCAAGGCATCGCCTGAATTCTCTCAGCCGCCTTAGTACATGTCGACTTGAACTCGTGTGAACTTCTTACAAATCCTCATACCTTTTGAGATATAAGATCATCTTTCTCCGCCTCAGGAGTTCTCTATCCTGCGTACCACCGCCGAGTCGCCTCACCTCTAGCCGATCCGGCTTCCATGAAGTGGGCGAGGCCGAGTCCGGGCCGGCGACAGCCTCATATTCCGCCTCGCTATCGAGGCTCAGCCGAACTGAGGGCTGCATTCGCATCCATCCCGCCCGGGAGAGGTCCGATAAGCCCCGTGACCGCCTCGGGCGTTAGCGACCCCCGCTGGGACGGACAATCTCCGCACGGGAGGTCCGTGCCACCGTAGCCTCTATAGATCGTGGCCGAGCGAATTCCATGATGAAATATGCCAAGATCTACCCTTTTACCGCTAATATCCCCGGGCTCACCTGATGTCAAATTCACATGCCCCATAGCCCACTTTATCGCCTCCGTAGAGGTTTCTAGTTTGCAAGATTTGCTTTTACTCCGACATTCTGGGTTGGGGACTTCGACTGCATGAGCTTGGAAGTAAGGCCTGAGCTTTCGGATGTGCTGGCCAACGCCGGGATCGCCTTCCATCTGGGTACCTCTCCTACTCCCTCGAGCTCGGCCAATAAGACCTGCTTGCTACACTCGGTCCCGTTTCTACCAAGGCGCACTAGCTGCAAAGTCCTAAATAGCCAGCATGTGAGTGAGGAGTTCTCCTCTAAGGGCTTACTTGAACGGGAGAGCTCTGCAGGTTTTTGAGCGCCAGGAACGCCCCGGCAATGTGCGTCCCACTCGGAAGGCCTTTAGAACTCCGAAAGAAAGGCCGACATTTGTCGCGCCGGCCCTAGATACGGCGGCTCAGCCGTAGCTATTCTCCCCCGTCAAAGCTTTGAATGTCTTTAATGCTCGACCCGAGGCAGCATATTAAGCACAACCTTTATCTTATCTGGGTTTGCCTCTATTCCTCTATTGTTGACTATAAAACCTAAGAACTTCCCGGCGGACGAAAGCGCATTTGGTTGGGTTTAACTTCATATTGTAGCCAGTAGACTTGAACGCCGCTAAATGGGTTATGTGTAGCTTCGACTTTATCGATTTCACCAAAGATGTCGCCTATATATACCCTCCATACAATGTCTCAATTTGTTTTTGGAACATCCCGCTCACCGGCCTGTAGGTGTCTCTCAAGCGTTTTAGCCCAAAGGGCATTACTCGACAACAAAGAGGGTTCCCCGACAAGTGACAAATGAGGTCTTCTCGTCACGGGGTCCATACCGACTAGTTGTACTGAGAAGGCTGCCCGCGAAGCTGAGTAGTTCATGATCGGCCGTGGTGTCTCCTATGAGATCAATCCGAGGTAGGGGGAAGCTATCCTTTGGGCAGGCTCTGTTGATGTCTGTGAAATCGATGCAAAGCCGCCACTGGCCGTTTGCTTTTTTAACGAGAACAACGTTAACCAACCATTCCGGGTACTCTACTTCTCTGATTGCCTTTGCTTGGAGGAGCTTACCGACCTCTTCATTAATCGCCTTCTGTCTTTCTGGGGTAAAACTCCTTCTCTTTTGCTTGATCGGCTTAAAGAAGGGATTGAAGTTTAACCTGTGGGTGATCACTGCTAAGTCGACCCCACTCATGTCTTCCTGTTTCTAGGGGAATACCTCCATGTTCTACTTTAGAAAACGGATGAGAGAGCTTCTGATGTCTTCTGCTAACTTGGACCCTATGTAGACGAGGTGTTCGCCGGTCAATGAAATGCATTGTGCTCTAATCTTCGGTGGGCACAGGTCGGGTGCAGGTTACTTCCATCTCGCATGTCGAGCCTGGCCCATGTAGATGTTGGCCGATCAGAGCTATTTACTGACGCCGAGTACCCCGGTTATAAGGCCGGTTTCCTCCGACCATTCCTACTCCATTTGCGCTTGGAAATTTGATAACCATGTGGATAAGTGTTTTTAGGAAGGACCCTATGGCATGAGAGAGGGCCCTACCTAGTAACATGTTATCGACGGGTATCTACTATGAGAAATCTCACCGTTGTTGTAAATGACACGGGGGTCTCCCAAAGTGAGCACTAGTCAGACCGACCCTGTGGCGCACTTCTCCCGAGAACCCATGTAGGCAAGCGCTGGATCGCTCTTAGCCTTCCAATGCCCATTTTGTCGAAAAGTCGGCGCGAAGATGATGCTCGCCGAAGCTGCTTGTCAACGAGACCATGTGGATCGCTTTATTAGCTACTATGGTTTCATCACGTTTACCGTCATGGGGATGCTGGCAAATTTTCCACGCCGGTCCGAAAAGGTTATGGTAGCATCCAAACAGAAGCTTGATACCGCTTAATAAGGTTTCCTCGATCCGATGTCGCGCAAGTGGGCCTTCCTACGAAGCCGGACTCTCCACCTCCTTCCAAACCTCCTAGAGATTACATGGATTTCTCCTAAAGGCGGCCGGGAAGGCCGAACCTGGGTCGGGCCTGACGAGGTGGTGGTGGCCGGGCCTCGCCCGCCCCTTACGAGGCCACACGTGAACACCGAGATGCCCACGCGGATCAAGCATTCAATCTCCTTTTTACTGGATGCGCCATCCGTTCTATACCATGACCCCTTCGGTGGAACTCATAGCATTCCGTGTCGCCTTCTAGCGGGTCTAACTTCATCCGATGGCCACCGTAACCTTCTTCATGTTGCATTTCGGTAGACCTCGCTGGCTAATCGAGGCCGCCGAAGGGTGTATTGCTAAGGTGAATACCGCGCTACAACAGTCAGAAGCGCCCTCGCGATCCCCTTAATTCTAATGCCTTATCTAGACCGCTTCTCTATCTTCTTATGCTCGCCCTCGGGGATCTATCCGTCCGCCTCTGCCTCGGGGCTTCGTTGTCACCCCTACTCTTTCCTTTTGAGTGTAAGAGCTCTTTGCTTCGACAGGAGGGCTTCTTCATCATCGATATACTGCTTTCGCGCAGGACTCTACCATGCTCGTTGCCGAGGTCTTTCGAGATGTGAGAACACAGTTCTTCGACCGCACCCCTCAAATTTCTCGCAATGAAAGCAAAGAACTACAACTTCTCATCGAGAATATCCACCTTTAGCAACTCCGTGTTAAACTCTGAACATATGACCTCAAGCTTTCTTGAGAGCTCTGTTTTATGGTCATAAGGTGATAACTCAGCTTCCTGTACGTCCTTGCTCCAATAAAGTGGGAGACGAATTCGATGGAAAGTTATGTGAACGATTAGATGGAAGATGACGGGAGTTTGTTAAACCAGGCCAATGTTTGCCTTAGCAGATAAATAAGGCTCAGATCGCACGGGGTCCCGAGCCCTTATAGTCCATCCGATTTTTTGTACGTACAGGTGATCTATGGGGTCTTTTTGTTCACAACGCCCCGATCCGGCGACATTCTAAACTTTGCCTAAGGGGGAAGTGCAAAGACCCCGCCATGAATGGAGATTCGCTTGTTTGCACTGTGGCGCCCATGGAGACCGGATTCCCGCCCCTTTATCGACCCCTCACGTGGCTGATTACCGATGCCCCCGAACCTCTCGCTCCCACGACCTCCTCCGTCTCCTACCGAGCAAAGCAGGGCCCATCGCCTCGTTGTTCCCCGCCATGCCTCTCTCGTCGGATCCTCTCCTCGGGAGTCAAGCAGGATCATGCTCCCGGTGGCTAGCTTCTCCTTCTCTATCCGCTTCGACGAGGGTCGAGGTGTCATTTCTCTTCTCAGCAATGTGGTTTCGGGTCTTTTCGGGCTTGTCTGGCTCGTTGTATTTTCCTCGTGAGTCGTCAACACAACTCTTCAATAAGTGTCAGGGTCGCGACGCTGAGCACTCCACCCGCTTCAGGTCGACCGCTACGCCTAGCAGGCTCGGTGAGGCCTACCGCCTACGCCGCCGGCCGGGTCTTACATCTCGGGGGATTGGCGTTGTTCTACTGTTCCAAGTCGATACCATCGAGGTCAGCTTTATTTAAAGGAACCACGTTCCTGGCCGCATCGACGCCAAACTGGCGATGCTTTTTCAAACCGGATCGGCCGGGCGTGGCCAGAATTGCTTAGGCCGATCCGCTACCGATGCCCGCTCCTCCGCAAAAACAAGAAACCAAAAGGATCGCGGCCCGCCCCGCTGCTCCTCGATGCCTAAGCCATTCTTCCGTGGAAAAGAAGATCAACCGCTTAGGAATGAAGTTTTCGTGATAAGTCTACGTGATTTTCACCGATGGGGTGGCCTCGGGTATTTATAATGATGATCGCGATAATTTTCCAGTCGATGATGACAATGAATAACATCTTTCCTCGTCGGGAGGATGATACGATATTTCTCCCATCGGGTGAGTAGATTTTCTTTTCTTATCGTGAAACCTTGATAAGGGATGATTGATAAAGTACAATCAGGGAAATATCCTACTTTCCTAATCGTGGAGATCAGGTGTTTTCCTTTACGATTCCTTGGTCTATAGTCTTTTTAAAGGGGAGAGTCAAGCCCTCATTCGGGGGGCTTCAGATTCGATTCCACATGGGCCCATGGCTAGCATCGGGTCCGCTTTTAATCCCGATGTTCAAGCCATGCTTCAGCCCTCGCGCGCCTATTATTTCAAACCCCATCATATATATTCTTTTTTTATAATAATATGAAAACATAAAATCATTATCGTGGTACAACCAATGTTTTAAACCCGGATCGGATCTACGGCCGGAATCCGCTGACCTAAGGTTTTCTCGATCCCATTCAACGACAATAAGCGCCATTTGACCTGCATTAAGAATCGCTGAATCTGGCGGCATGGATTGTGGGACTGGCCAATCGATCGGCTCTATGTGAACCGAACGGTCCAACCCAACTCAACCCATTAAACATTTAAAGACCCAGCCCATTATACATTTAAATAAAACTTCTAATTAAGAGCCCACATATCACAGACCCAATTCCAATCTATAGCCTAAGACCTCAATGTACACTTATGAAAATGGCAAGGGTATGTAAAGACCCTCAATTCTTTATCTCTATTGATGTGGGACAAGATTAAGGGGGTTTGAAGAATAAAAGAAAAAATTCTAGCTTGCAAAATTCGAACCTAGGTCCTAAAGTTCAATAGGTAGGTTCTTAAACCACTATGCCAGCTTGAGTTTTGGTGAATGTTAGCAAACAAATTTATAATATTCATTTCTAAAAATTATTACAATATAAATGTAAATATTATTTTTTTCATTTTCAATAAATTTTTTATGTTTTCCTAAAATTAAAATACTAAATTATGTTTTAAAAGAAATTTAAAAATTTACTTTCAATAAAGATTTAAATTTTCAATAAATTCTCCTTATATAGTATTTGAAATTTTTTTCACGAAAGTTGTGCAAATATTATTCACTATATAAAAATAAATAAATAGCATATAAATATTAAATTATATATATTTAAAATAATTTATATTTTAAAAAATATAAATTATATATTTATGATCGCCACTCGGCTCAATCATAGCTCGATTGCCGCATTCAACCAAAGGAACTGCGGAACCGATAACTTTTCCAGTTCAATCACCGGTCTAGTTTTTAAAATATTGGGTACAACTTTGACTCTCACAAGCTTTTATTATAAGTATGAGAAAGTTATATTATATTTTTTATTCTATTCATCCGAAAAGATAACTCAAAGAAAATAGTATGCCTATTAGCTAGTTATGTCGGACAACACGCGCCTCATTTAAGCGCTATTGGGATCATGCCCATAAAGAATATCAACAAGGAGATTGCTTTCCAAAATCAGTCGAAAAAAGGTTTTTCGAAAATTTTCCCCACAACGGTTGAACACAACAAAAACGTCAACAAACACAGAAAAAACCCAAAAAAATATAGAAAAGCAAAATTGATAGCTTCAGTGCTATAATAAAAATTGCTTTGATACTAATTGTTAAATTATTTATAAAAATAAAAACATTTATTAATCCAAAAATAAATGATCAATAATAAAAAAAAACCCACTAAATACATTACAAAATAATAATTTTATTGAACAAATAAGCATATTAATTCATAGTGTATAGAAAACATATATTGCATAGATCCAGAATTATTAATTGTCATTTATTACCAAAAAATCTATAAAGGCACGATCAAAGAGAAAGATTGGTAGAGTTCGATGAATCTTTTCTTCTTCCCAAGTGTGTTTTGTAAAACTTTTGAAAATTCTAAAACTTTATTTACTTATATATATAAAGGACAGGGAACAATTGGATTTTGATCCAATAGAATTACCAAAGCAAGAGAAAATATAGAACTTTATGTTCATAGCTAGTAAATATTAGACCATATCATAAATGGACCATAATTAACATGAATAATTACACAATTAGAATTGTAACATGATTATACTTAGTTCATAATTAATAAATTAATCCACCATCAAACACAATCCATAGGCTATGTTATTTCCAAAAAATTGAGGAAAAAAATAGAAAGAAAAGTAGGATGAAAGAAAAATGAAACCAAATATAAAAAAAAAATTTGTTAGAATTTTTTCTATCCTTTAACACGTTTCCAAATTGTTTTTATCATGAAGTTCATTGGTTAAAGCGCTTATCGGGCTTAAAAGGCATGGACATAAGGAGGAGGGGTTTAAGTTCGAGTATTCATAGAAATAGTTTATTACAATGTAATTGAAAGTAATTAGACACGGAAACTTATGGCTATCATTTTGTGAATAACTTACAATCATTTTTTACACAAATTAATAATTAAACATTTTCTAAAAGACACCATCAATGTACTCCTTTTACGCAGAGATACCCATCAAGTAATTTCTTTCCTCGTTATAAAAGGTCTACCCGGCATTGAAACTTGGCTACTTCTTTTAGAACTCAACTAGTGCCTTCAAGATTAATCCTTTTAAGCACTCGATAGAGACATGCATCTTATTTCAATATATCCCAACATATTTATAAAATTCAATTATCGACATAATAAAATATGAGATTTTAGATTTTTTTTTCAAACTATATCGTTTACCTTTATTTTCTATCCTATAGTTTTTTTTTTTGACAAATATTCACTGTGTATAACATTGTATTATTATGTTCTTATAAAGATTCGAATTTGAAACCTCTTACTCCCCCATCGATCTCTTTACCACTTGAATTAGGCTTTAAGGACATCTTGTTGTAGTTTTAAAAGGCACAAAATGTACTAAGGTGCTTAAAGCTTAGGTGTAAAGCTTAACACAAAGCTTGTGCTTGAGTAAAGTAAAAAGTGGCCTTGGATGGGTATTACTTCTATAAAATATGATTCAAAATATAATTGATTTAATTAAAAAAATAAAGATTTCTAACATTTAAGCTATATATATCAATATCTTATTAGAAATTTCAAAAGTAAAAATGTTTTAAAATTAAGAAAGGTCTATAAAATATGCCTCTTTATGTAAGACCGCATGCATTGACAAGTGAGATACTCTAGTTCAAGAGTGGTTGCTTCTTGAACCTAGATGTGCCTTCTGATACATATGTTTTATTCATTTATTATGTTGAAAATATGATCATATTCCTATTTCAAGATTTTGATTTGTTGCTCATCCGAAATTTGAGTAATGATAAAGAGTCCTTTCCCATAATCCAGTTTCTTGCTCCAGTTTCATTTCCAAGAGATATTTGCAACTCTCTTTGGGTCTATACATATTTTGTAATTATCATTCATATTTTTGTTTGGGTATTACATTTCCAAGTTGCAGATTCGCTAGCAATTTGGAGGTCCATTTTAGATATGATTTTGTTTAATTGTTAAACAAATAATTATGCTTTCTTCCCATATTTAGGGGAAACTAAAGATTGTTTGTTAACTAAAGATTTATATTTCTTCCATAAATAGTTCAAGTCAATCTGAAATAATTAGGTTCTTCAAATTTTGATTTTCCACCACAATATTAATACACTTATTAAATATTTGAGTGGTTCCCGACCCATGTTACATTAACTCATCAAAAGCTTGATAGAAGTTTCAAATTTGTCAAAGACCCGTGTAGATCATACCAGTAACTGGATAAGAATTGAGGTGGTTTTCTCATGTTTTCACAAAATGCCTTTTAGAGTCATGGTTCATATGAACTATCAAGACAGGAAACAAAAATCCATATGCTAAATTACTTGAGGACACAACAAGATTTAACACATATATATCATAACAACTGCATGTATCTGGATATTAATCAAGATCATGGGTCAAAGTCGTGGTATTGGTCACCGACTTCTACAACCCTGAAATGTATCGGTTGTGGTGTATCGATCAAGTATCGGCCAATATGCAAAATAAGATAATTAAAGTTAAAAAATATTATAAAATTATGTAAATTATTAGAAAAATAGATATAATTAAGTGAGTTAAAAAAATTAATAAATTTTTTTTTCTAATACTTAACATTATTTAAATAGTTATTGAAGCATTCAATGTAAGTTATTTATGATAATGCTAACAAAAGAAATTATTGTATATCAAACATAACATTTTTTTTAACAAAATGTCATACAATACATCAATCAATACCATGTTGAATGACAAGATGACTCAAAATCATCATCATCATTAGTCCCACGACAAGCATACAAATCGGGACGATAATTTGCATAGTAAGAATGTGGTTAAAAGAATTGTTCATTACTTAAATGTGTTAGCTATGATGATTGGCTTGATGATCCATAATTAGGAAAATATGACCTTGGAGGCTATTTGGGCTCAACATCATACTGATAGTGTCCAAAACCTCGATATGCAATGCTGCTGCTATCAGAAGATTGATCATATCTATAAGAATCACTAGCTCGAAATCCAGTATCTGAATATTGATCAAAATCATTCCCACTAAAAGCATTGTAAGAATTATCACTATCTCCAAAGTTATGATAGGATCCATCTCTTACTCCCCTGAACTGAGGTCTTGATCCTAGAGCCAATGTTTGGAATTTCTCATCAATCTGATAATAGTTGGATCTGTAATCATGCCCAATAGAATAGTCATCATCACTAGGAAATGTAGTCAGTCTTCCAAGTGTTTTCGTTGTTCCCAGATGCCTGGTCTATATCCATGATTTGTATCTTGTGTGGCATAATAATTTTCATCTCCTTGTGCCCATGACATGCCATGATCAACTTGATTAACATAACTACCATCAACACCACTTACTTCAATGTCACCACCTGCTCCATTGTCCCCATTAGTGTCTTTACTATCTTCATTGCCTTCACCTGTTAGTGATATGCTCTACCCTAGTGGCATATACATTGTCATTATATGTTTATATACATGAGGCATTTATCATTTTATCTTGTTATTTAAATTGTGGTTTAACTTGATAAAATAAGATCCTTGAATAGTTGGCTCCACTTTATGTCATCAAGTATGTCACTTGATAGTAAAACCTTAAGTCAAAAGAACACTATTCTAAATAGTCCATAGTTGATCATTATTGTGGGAATAATAATGAAGTAAGATTATTATGTTTTCTAAGAAAAGACCACGTTTTGCTGGTCATGAACATAAGATGTTACTCAGAACATATATACATGTTAAGTTCATGTTATTGGACTGACCCGCTATGAGAAATACTACATGAATTATGTCATCAGTAATTCTCATTATAGTAGTGGTATTTGAGTCCTTCGACCTGAATTCACCATGGATTCCTACATGAGGAACTTCGTGTCTTGACGTAGCTCAATGAAGTCTTTAACAAGATGGTAATACAGCCTATGGTTAGGCATGCAGTAAATCATGTGGAGGAATGTGAGTGATAGTGAAGGAATTTGTCCCGCTCTTAATTGAGTGAGATGTCTATTGGCCTTTTGATAAGTGAGACTAAGAAATGACGGGTCGCTAGCTTCGAATGAGATTGATAGAGTTATCAATATCATTTGTTTAATTCTACTTGAGAATCAAGAAACGATTAAGTTGTACAAAGATGACTCATCCATGCTTTGTGCTTAATCGAGACATTGTGTGACAAAGGACTAATATCATACTATGGTAAGGTTTTTTGAGTCATCGAATTCACTTGATTTAGGTAGTTATAATGTCTTCATGAGACCACTTATAACTTTCAGGGGCTTAATATGATTTGGGCTCCGTCGCCAACAGCTGAGTGAACCTAAGGTGGTCACACATAAGAATGAGCTATAATGGGATGTTAGAAAGGCTCTTTAGCCCAGAAGCCTAAGCCTGAAGCCCAAGCCCAATCCCATTAATAGTTATTGGAATTTGGTTTAAATTGCTTTTAATAAAAGGGCTCGGGGAGGCTTGATATAAATACGGGGTTTATCATCTAAAAGGGTGTGGTTCTTTTGAAGGGCGTTTTGAGAGAGAATTTTTAGAGTTTTGAAGACACTAAGGTGTCTTTTTGGTTTTGGTGGGACAAAGACCTCATCATACAAGTTCTAGCACATCCATCCCATCCATTAGCTGTTCGTGTGGATACCTTTATGTATGCTTTCAGACACCGTATCGTCTCGCTCGTTGTTGCCGGATCGTTTCCAAAAGGAGTTCCCGTTTGTGTTTCAGCTGTGTGATCAAGCAAATCTACCAGTTTAAAAGGATCTTATTTCACAAGAGGTAAGATTCGATTTCTTGATTCATTATTTAGTTTCATCAAACCGCTGATCCCCACATGCGCTTAAGGCAATTTTTTTTTTTATTTCCGTTGTGTTTTCTTATCACTGGATTCCAACACCACCAATGTTGCTACCCCCTTTATTGACTCTATCCTCCCATCACTACTAGAACTTGAAGAAATTATTTGAGGTGCCTTACCTTTATGAGAAGAACCACGTTCTTCCTTGCGCATCGCTTTTGCACGCTACTAACCCCGTAACTCAGGCGACTCATCATCTTACGAGATGCTTTTTTACCTTCATTAGAGGGAAGACCTTGATCCAACCAATCCAAATTATTAGATGATAAAGTAGGTTTTTCTCTTTCTCATATCCACTCATCTAATATATTATCATCATTAATGTGAAACCCGAGAAAATTAAAATTTTCTAAAAAAGGTAAATTGGTAATTTCAGTTGAAAATCCAGAATTTTTCTAGATCTCGGATGATGAAATGGACTTCACCGTTGAAATCGTCTCACGAAATCTAGATTCCACGTCGAATTTCGTTGAATTCCTAAATAGTCGGAATTTCACGTTTTTCGAGGCACCAAGAGTGACATGGGATACTTGGCACACGATGAGTGGCTCACCGTGCGCCATGTGTCAAGTGCAGGATGTTTCAAACAAAGGGCTCAAGTAGGACCCTTAGACATGTGGCACCATGTGATTGGATGGAAATCCAAGTGGAAAGATAAGTGGATAAGGGTAATCCAAGTGAGCTAATGATAGGCTGACATGTGGTAAGAGAAGTACTCTCCCACTCGGCCCATCTTGGACCAAACGGTGGGAGAAAGAAAAGAAAGGGAAGGGGAACGAGAGAGTTTTAGAGAGAGAGACTCTATCTTCTCTCTAAGTTTCCCGGTGATAGGACCGGCGTTTTCAGGCGGAGCAAGAGGGAAAGTTCGTCCTCGCGAAAAGAGCTTAGCAACAAGACTGGAATTGGGGAGTTTTGACAAAACTCCAAGAGGTAGGGGTTTTCTCCTACTCGGTTTAGTCTTTGGCTAAGAACATACAAATAGTTTTTCAGGCTCAAAAATTAGGACTGAGTGATTGGGTTTCTAGGACTGTTTATGAACAGTCCGGACCGTGTTTGATTTGGGCAGTTCGAGATGAATTGCCTGATTGTTGATTGGCACTACTGTGCTGTTTGTGATGTTATTGCTAAAGATGAATAACATGCTGATTGTGTGAATTATGTTAGTATATGCATGCATGATATATTAACATGAACTGCATGAAATGACATATTGCATTTCATATGCATTGGGGCACCATAGAACAGTAGGTGTAAGTGCATGACATGATTTCGAAGGGTTGACCAACAATTATTTATCGGAGTATGTCAAAAATAATATATCGAAGGGTTGTCCACAATCTATATCGGAGAATGTCCAATATATCAGAGTATGTCCACTATAAAATATCGGAGGGTTGTCCACAAATAAAACAAATAATGTTTTGAAAACAATTTTTCCATACATGTCAATTGCATGTGTGAGGGAGTCAGTGAGGACTCGAGGCATGGAACGGGGCATGTAGACGTTCAAGTAGGGATAAACATGATTTACTTGAATGTTTGTTTGGTTGCCATTGCATGAACACTTAGGTGAGGAGTAACCCATCTAGGAGGATTCAACTATTGGGCATTGCTCACCCCTGGCCGCTGGAATAAATCCATTTCAAAAATTAAGGTACACTTGACGATAACGCATCCGAGACCTGGTAAGAAAAGGCCATATTAGGTCTCATTTTTATATTATGTAAATTCTCGCGTAACCCGCTTTTGTACCGCTGTGAAAGAACAAGGAGTTGTAATTAAACTTTTTTTTTTTTTTTTTGTATAATAAATACGTTATGGCAAGTTTTCCAATCTAAGAGAGCCTCAGAGTAATAAGGTTAATTTATGGTGATTTCGGGAATCAATAACCAGGGAAAATGCAGAGAGGAGTCAGGAGTGGGCTAACGCCCATTTCCAAGCTACAGGTCGCGACCCCGAGTGGGTGTCGACAGAGAAGCGAGGCGTACAGAGGGGGTTGTCACAACAAAGCCTCCTGCAGCTCTGGTCAGCGACAGATAATTCTATGTCGCGACAAAGATAGCTCATCCGTTACGCACTGCAGCGCTGAGCTGGGACCTGGCTCAGCCGACTCGCATCCGGGCTGCGACATAAGGTTTTCCTATCGCGCGACAAAGCTCGCCATCCTATGTCATGACATACCGGGTTTCGCCAAAGGTCGCGGATAGGAACTCCGAGGTCGCCATGCGCCATGGGCAATGACTTTGGTGTGTCGCACACGTGCTTTTTCGCGATGCAGATATTGCCTCTAGGCCGGCTTCGGGGTCGCGACCCAATCTTTCGTGGGTTGGCGACCGGTGAGACGCTTTAAGGGGAAATGACGCCACACAACATGAGTTTCTCTATCACGACGTAGATGGTCATTGCGTCAAGGACTCCAGCCCCAGGGTCGCCAATGTGGCCAGGCGATGGGTAGTGTCGAGAAATAGCGCCGCGCTTCAGTACGCCGAGTGAGTCAACACACGCACATACAACTCGCTAATAACGGAGACTGGCATGCACGATAAACAAGTGCGCACCGTGCACACGACCTACTCGCGATGTTGTATAGCAGGTCAGGCACTCGCCAGGACACTGTTTGGGAACACTGTTCATGAGCAATGTTCATGGGTTACTGTTCAAAAAGAAAAAAAAAGGAGTACAAAAATGACCCCCGGGAATTGGGGCATCACAATTAAAAATATGATTCAAGTCAATTGGATTGTACAAATCTTCATCGATTCGTTGTTGCAGCAAATTCTTAACCCCGAAGTTGCATATTGTAGTGGACATGGACTAACTTATGCAACTTTTTCATTGTCAAACGGTTGCGCAACTTTGTGTGAATCAGTGACCATGTGCTCCAATTTCTTTCACAACTCGAAGAAGAACATCTTTGGCTTAAAACTTGATAGCACCCAAAGATGTGGACCTTCATCACCATAATTGTACCACCATTTAGCTATTATAAAAACTTATTAGGCACCAATATATTTTTAATAGAAAATGATGACAATTCTTATTTATAAAAGAAATAAATATAATGAGTACTTGGAAGAGATTGATTTATTGCTTTTCTAGTTAATGTACTTCCAAATTCTCCTTGACCTTCAACAAATAATTTACCTGCATTGGAATGTTATTTACTTTATTAATACACATTAAAAATATAGAATATATTATATAAATATCATAAGTTATTGTTATATCTCGTTCAAAGCTTTTGCTTGCCTATCCAACCGTACACAAAGCCTCTTGATAACCTTCTTAAATCACTTTAATTTCCTGGGATGGTAGGAGAATTGCTTTGAGTATTGAAACATTGGATTTAAAATATATCGTCATATAAAAATATTAGTTTATAATACTTTACATTTGAATAAATAATAATAACTATATAAAGATTTTTTTTATTACCTGCAACATGCAAATGTTTATGCAATTGATTTAACCACCTTTTATCAATGACTTCCTAATACTTTTCCCAATTTTTCACCGATGCCTTTATAGCCAGTTTAGCTCTATCCATTGCTTCATAAATGATTGATAGTGTGGGCTTCTTATCTTGATCAACCAATTTCAAAACTTTCAAAAAAGGTTCCATGATGGTTTGGACTTCCTTTGCCTTATTCCAAAATCGATCGGTTAGGATAAGGTTGAGTACCTTATTTCTTAAACTCCTTCTACTCCGATCTTTGTTGAACTCATGCCATTCATTTGTTGTGCACATTATTTTCAAATCACCCTCATAACGTATAAGACACTCAAGTGAAATGAATTCAATGGAAAATCGGGTTATTCTAGGGCACAAGAGATCTCTATCCTTGGTGAACACTTTCATCAAATTTGTAAGACCCGAGAAAATTCAAATTTTCTAAAAAATGGTAAAACTATAATTTTAAAACCCTAAATTTTTCAGATCCTGATGGATGAAACACTCACCATTGAATCGTCTTGTGAAATCTTAGCTACCACGTCGACTTCACGAATTCCGAGACAATCGAGAAATTACATTTTTCAAGACCGAAATAATGAAGCACATAAAACGGTTTTGAGAGATATGACAGACAAAAATACCTTACTACATACTCTTGTGACACATGTTGCAAGATTAGAGAGATGATGGAAATGAATGGCCTAAATTGTGCCAAGTGTCAAAAATCAAGAAAATGGACACATTGTGAATTAAATGAAATGTTAATGAGATAAGACAAAACAATGAATAGTTATCTTCTCAAATGAAAAAGAGAAAACGTGCAGGATGAAGAGAAAATCGACAGTGGCTGGTTTTTTTTTTGAGTTTTAGAGAGAGAAGGAGCTCATTCTCTCTAGATTGCGGGTTGCTCTGGACCGTTTGCTCAACTGAGCAAGAAGCAAAGCTCGATCTACGCTAAGAGGGCTACTGCCGCATGACATCGATTCGTGGAGTTTCGAAAACTCCAAGAGGTAGGGATCTTTTCCTCATCAGGATATTCTCCTTTTGGCTAAGAGCCATGTTTATGGTTAGGATATTCTGAGGCTTGATTTAGCCGCAAATTAGGTCCTTCAAAACCTTTGAACCGAGCGGAGAAAATCCTGGGCCTTAGGTCGTGAACAAAGGCAACCTCGAGGGCTTCACTGCTCACTTAATAGTGATGGTATTTTCGTGTGAAAATGTGTGTTGTAAGTGATTCAAAATGAATTGCTTGTGTTTGCTAATTAGCCCATGTGAGCCAATTTTGGTGTTATTGATGTGAATTTAATAACATGATTTGTTTGAGTTAATTATGTTAATATATATGCATGTGAATATATTAGCATGAATGTGTCGATTGGCATCAAGGCATTCCATATGCACCGGGCACCCTAGAATATTAGGAGTGAGTGCATGACATGAAATTGAAAGAAAAACGAAAATGTTTGTGAAAGGAATTTCAAGGAAGATTTTCCGAAGAATTGCCTTGGAGAGTCGTCCAATAGATCACTTCAGATGAGAACCATGACTGTTTCGGAGCGTTATCCAACAATTCGTCTCGGAGGGTTGTCCAATATTTTACCGAAACTGCAGAGTGTGTTTTCACAACAAATAGCTTTTGTTTCAAAACTGATATTTTATCATTCTAGCTTTTTTAGCAGATGAGGGAGCTCGGTGACTCTGACATGATTGGTCATGCAGACATTCGAGTAGGTTCATGTAATGTCGATGTGATTGTTCGCCATGGCATGTGCACTTCTCACTGGGAGTAACCCACGCAGGAAATTATCACTACTGGGCTTTGCTCACCTTGTCGAGGGATCACCATTTCGTGCACAGAAGTGTGCATGAGACGACGCCGCTAGAGGCCGCTGCTTTATGAAGAAAGCCGACAGGCTTTGGTATTGATTTTATATAACATGTATTAGAATTGTAAATTTTAATATATGTTGAATTAAGAGTAATGTAAAAAATCTTGAACCTTATTATATATTTTGTGAGTACTAATGCATGGGCTAAAGTGGCTACTTTACTCGCATGTGGACCCGGTGTGGTCGTTGTTGATTGTTAGGACAGGTTTTGTACCCGGGGCAGAGCTCCCCGTACAAAGGAGACTCCATTCCGATTTTCATGAATGGTGCCCAAGCTACCCGACATCCACCAGTATTCGTGAGGTCGACGGAAGTTGTCAACCCGACAATCCTACTTTGGGCCACAAATTTGGTATCGTGAGTTAAGGTAAACGACACCTTAGAGCTCGTGGGTGTAGAGCTTATGCATACGAATACCCAGGCTCGGGAGGGACTCGGCTTAGATCACATTGCTGGTGTAAAAGAACATCACAAATGGTAAAGCTCGATGTTAGGGTTTAAGTACGTGATTACCTAGGCAACACGGACAGATTAGAACACGATGCATTGTGTTTATGTGTGAATGGTGTGCATAACATGAGTTGTCAGTATGAATTATGTGATCATGTGTCAGATGAATTGCGGTGATCGCTATTAGTGAATAAAGCACATAGGAAAAAAAACGATGAGAAGAAATTTTTTTGAGGTTTTATACAGGTAAATCGAAAAATAAATAAATAAATAAAATAAATTTTAATAAATTTACTGGTTTACCGGAAAAAAATTAAAATATATATTTGCGGTTTTCCAAGAGTCGGAATTAGAAAAAAAATGTAGAAAAAGGGTTAGAAACGAATCGGGATGTGCTTACTACCCCTTTTTCTCATGAGTCACGATGCATAAATTCTTGTATCGTGACATAGGGCAACATAGCAGGCATGGGGGCGCAGGGGATAGGCCATGATACGGCCAGGGCTCGACCATAACACGGCCGAGCATGCGCCGCGATATGCCAAGCAGCGCCCGCACACGTCAAGACGCGCACGCGCCGGGCTTGGTGAGTGTCGCGATACAAAGTTTTGTATCGTGGATAGAGTGAGGGCCTGGCCGCTGGGGGTTGTGTCACGATATAGTCTTTGTATCGTGACAGCGCGGTCGTGTTATTGAAGCGTGTTACAATACAAACGGACAGACGTGACAGAGGAGCGCTCGCCACCGGGTGTGCTGCAACATGCCCGGCGATACGACAATGCATACGGCTGGCGACATAGCGCCAGGATGCGCCACGATACTTCCGCATGAGGACGCGCCAAGAACACGACGCCGCGCGATACGATAACGAGCGACACGGCCGGCAGCGCCGCGCGCGTTAATACACGGCCCGATGCGCTCGCGCCGTACTGGCACGCCACCGGGTCGTGGTGTGCACTGCGCACCCAACCCGCTTTTGACTCAATCGCTTCGAGTCAATGCTTCGAAGTCATCATTGGGACATCGTTCATGAACACTATTCATGAGTACTGCTTCACGAGGTTTCAAAAAAAAAAAAAATCAACTAATCAAATAAAATAAAATCTTTTTAAAATGAAATTTTCTTAAAATAAAATTTGTTGCATATGATTTAATATATTGGAATTATTGTTCTCGCATTACCTAAGTGAATGCATGGACATAGTGTATGAAATATTTTTCGTATATGAATAATGTCTCGATGGTCGCGATTAAGCCTAGAGACACGTGATTAATTTAATCGCCATTTGACATGTGCCGATGGCTAGTCGAGGCTGGTAGACGAGGGTGTCCACGGTACCGGTCGTGTACCACCGCATTTGGACCAATGTGCCTTTGTCAGGTCAGATTGCGATCGGGCTGGACAGATAGGCGGAAGCGCAGAAGAGGTAGCCAAGGAGGTCCGAAAACTTCCAGAGGTTTAGGGCACATCATCCCCTCCGACATTCACGGTGGGAGAGATCCGGAAGTGCGGCGCACTACTGGTTCGCAAAGTTAAGAAGGTGTTGAAAGGCCAGGGAGATTACCTCGACATGACTAAAGATTAAACCAGCCGCTCCAAATGCAGAAAGAGCTCAAGTATGGTGGAATCGGGTAAAGACCTCTGCAGACCCAGGCGTACTGGCACGGCGTAGCTCTAGAGCCTGCCCCATGGTAAGTATTTTCCCATACCTGAGGCACAAGGCTCAAGAGTTCCTGCAGCCAAGCAGGGACCCATGACCGGTGATGGAGTATGTGGTTGTATCCATGTAGCTAGCCCGTTTGTCGATGATCACGCGGCCACGTACATGGCCAAAGTCAGAGGTTCGAGAACAGATGTGTTGTTCATTCAAAGTAGATAGCAGACTTCGCCTACAGACATGGACTCCATGGTCAGGGATGTACCCGACCATAAGAAGGAGATCGAGGATGCTCCTGAGCACTCCTGATCTCTAAAGGTTAGTAGCAAGAGGAAGGAGAGCGCTTCTTCCAACTGAAAGAAGGTAGGGCTTCTAGTTCACGAGTTCCGTAGCCGCGCCATCCCGGCTAGGGATTGATCAGCTGGGTTTGGCCAGCCAAGTGTATGGTGTGCTACCATTGCCGCTGAGCCGAACAGCATGAGAGGGATCAGCCTGCAGACAGGATCCTGTGGTTTCTGACGTTACGTCCCAAATAACAGGACAGAGAGGATACAATACATTCCTCCACACCCCTAGCATGCGCAGGAGCCAAGACGCCTGTGGAGTGGCACCGACACCTCCATTACACAGTAAAGGTAGAGGCCGCACTATAAATGCAGGCAGGGCGAGTCACAAAGGACGCCAGGGGTTTGGGGGGGCGTGTCTACACCATCACACCACCGGCTGAGTCAACAGATCAGCCAGTTATATAGGGTACGTTTTTTCTATCTCGCCTATGGGCAAGAGTGTTATTTGATCTCGTGCTGCACGCTTGTGATAGAGTTGGGCTTGTAGGGCCGAGGCCTCGGGAGGAGCCCAGATGTGAGCTCTCCCTAGGGATTAGGGCGAATAGAGATGATATGTCGTGGCTATGAGTTAGAGATCTCGGACTCTACTCACGCGGGACTTGAGGATCATGGACATGTCAAAGTTCGACGTCATCCGATGGATTACCGACGCCTTATGTAGTCGTTATCGATCAGGAGCATGTATGGGTTACCGCTACACGTAGGACGGTACCGCAGATTAGGGGACAAATATGATATTTTGCCCCAAATAGTGTAATGTACCCAAGTGTCGTGATTACTATATAAAAGTTGGCTAGCAAGCCTACCCTAGAGGATCTAGGTGAGACCGACTCAGATCTACCCTGTGAGTTTGCGAGTACGAGGATGTTTTTCCGGATGAGCTACTGGGATTGCCTCCGTAGAGGGTTGTAGACTTTGGTATCGAGTTACACCTTGGTACTTCGCCCATCTCTATGACTCTGCATAGGATGGCACCAGTTGAGTTGTAGGAACTCCGAGTCCAGCTACAGGAGTTATTGGATAAGGGGTTCATTAAACCGAGCACTTCACCATGGGGCACTCCGGTTTTGTTTGCAAAAAAGGACAAGACCCTTCGACTGTGCATTGATTACAGGCAGTTGAGTAGGGTTACAATCAAGAATCGGTATCCATTGTCGAGGATTGATAATTTGTTTGGTCAGTTGAGAGGAGCGCGAGTCTACTCCAAGATAGACCTTCTCGTGACTGCTACCATCACAGGGTTGGGGGTGGAGACAGATATCCCTAAGACAACATTTGGGACGCGTTATGGGCACTTTGAGTTTACAGGATGCCCTTTGGATTGACGAATGCGCCAACGACATTCATAGATCTCATGCATAGGGTGTTCCAACCCTATCTAGACTGGGCCTTGTCGAGTCCGGATGCCATTTTATCTACTCCCGCTAGAGGGAGCATGAGTATCACTTGAGGATCGCTTTACAGTTGCTGAGAGATCATCAAGAGTACTCCAAGTTCGCAAGTGCGAGTTTTGGCCATCGAGTGAGATTTTGGGACACGTGGTGTCGCATCGCGGCCGCGGGACCCAGAGAAGGCCCGAGGCCGTGATGAGTCGGGAGGCCGGTCGCCTCGAGATACGTAGTTTCTTAGATCATCGGTACTACAGAGATTCATTGAGGATTTCTCCCATTAGCGGCACCTATGACGAGATTGACCCTAAGAAGGTCAAGCTTGATTAATGACTGGAGGCAGGAGGCATTCCAGAGTTGAAGAGGAGACTTACACGCTCCTATCTTGATAGTCCCTGATAGGGGACAAAAGTACATAGTGTATCAGGATGCCTCGAGGGCCTGACTCGATGTGTTTTGACACCCGGAGGGTAGTAGCTTGTTCCCGTCGCTTGAAGAGAATCATGAGTAGAATTACCCCACGACATGGAGTTGGCGACCGTAGTCTCGGCGCCTTGAAGATCTGGCGCCCACTCACTTTATACATGGCGAGGAGTCTGAAAGGCATCAAACCATAAAGTCTAAAGTATATTTTCACGCAATGACCTCAATATGAGGCAACGCCGGATGGATGGAGTTCTAGAGTGATTATGACTTCACTTTGACAGTACCATCCGGGTAAGGCAAATGTGGTGGCTGATGCACTACTTAAGTCACGAAGAGCGCTTGGCTAGTATAGCTTCTGGAGTGGCTGATGCTCAGACCGTGGGACAAGCCAGTTACAAGATAAACGAGTGTGTTCAGAGGTACGTTTGGGAGTTTAGTGGCTACACCGCTCTGCGTGAGCAGAGTGATTGGAGTCCAGCAGATCGAGATAGTGTCCATCAAAGACCGGTACAACACAGTAATGTGTGATGAGGGATGGACCCTTCACGTATGGTAGCTTTCCCAGATGTAGGATCGTAGTGGTTCCCAATTGACCGATTTGAGAGAGGAGATCTTCGTGGAGTTTCACCGCTTCTCGATTTTCCGTGGCATCCGTGTGGCATGAAGATGTACCAGATTCACCACCGCACTACCGGGAGCTGGACTCGAAGAGACACGCAGGGGACTTTGCTCGACGATGACCACGTGTCACAGTTAAGGTTGAGCACACAAGAAGCCACAGGTCAGTCAACATTAGAGGTGGCTGAGTAAAAGTGGGAGCACGTCATGATGGATTTTGTGACACACTTGCCACGGACACTGCAGGGACAAGATACGGTATAGGTGATAGTAGACCGGCTCACGAAGTGTGCACATTTCTAAATTGCATGGACGACCTCTACATCGAGAGACTCTCACGGCTTGTATATCCGGGTGAGATCGTCCGACTACATGGAGTACCAGTATCCATAGTGTCGGATAGAGACCCGAGGTTTACGGTGCACTTTTGGAAGAGTTTCCAAAAGGCTATGGGCACACGACTGACCATGAGTACTAGCCTGACCCACGCATGCATGTCGGGCCCGAGAGGACTATACAGTAGCTGTAGGACATGCCGCGAGCATGCATCCTAGATCATATGTATCGGGAGGAGCATTTTCCTTAGGTGGAATTCCGCCTACAACAACGCTTATCGCGAGTATATAGATGGCACCATATGAGGCATTGTATGGGAGGCCATGTAGATCACCGATATGTTGGACCGAGGTGGGAGAGAGTTCCATCACTAGTCCTGATCTGATTAGAGACACCTCCGAGAAGGTGAGCTTGATACGACAGCGTCTTCTCACGGCTCAAAGCCGGAAGAAGAGCTATGCTGATGTACGACGTCGACCCTTAGAGTTCGAGGTTGGTGATCACGTCTTCTTGAAGGTGATGCCTAAGAGAGGAGTGGTAAGGTTCGACAAGCGAGGGAAGCTATCGCCGAGGTTCATTGGGCCCTTCGAGATACTCGAGAGGGTAGGCACCGTAGCGTACCGGTTGGCTTTACCGCCTAACATGTCAGGTGTCCACGAGGTATTTCACGTCTCTATGTTCAAGGTACACCCAGGATCCATCTTATGTAGTGGATTGGAGAGATTGAGGTTGACACTGATGGGACCTTCGAGGAGGGACCAATGCATTATGGATAGCCGGGATCCAGGTTTTGCCACGTAAGACCGTGAGGCTAGTGAGGATGTTATGGCAGCAATCAGTGGATTGAGGAGTCAATTTGGGAGCGCGATGCGCCACTCATCCTTTCTTGTTTAGGGATGAAGGTACGTGTTTAGTCGCTTAATACTAAATGACTAGTTTACATGCATGGAATAAAGCGTTGCATATGCCTGAGTTGTTAGATTGTCCGTAATTTCGGGACTAAATTTTAAGGAGGAGAATGTAAGACTCAAGAAAATCTAATTTTTGAAAAAGGAACGGTAATTTCGGTCAAAACACGAAATTTTTTTAGATCTCGGATGATGAAACGGACTTCACCGTTGGAATCGTCTCGCGACATCTAGCTACCACATCGAATTTCGTTGAATTTCGAGAGAATCGGAATTTCACATTTTTCGAGGCACTGAGTGTTGGGTGCCATAAAACGGTTTTTGAGAGACATGTGATATGAAAAAAGTCACCTACTACATGTACTCTTGTGACACATGTTGCAAGATTAGAGAGATGATGGAAATGAATGGCCTAGATTGTGCCAAGTGTTAAAAATCGGGACACATTGGGAATTAAATGAAATGTTAATGAGATAAGACAAAACAATGAATAGTTGTCTTCTCAAATGGAAAAGAGAAAACGTGCAGGATGAAGAGAAAATCGACAGTGGCTGGTTTTTTTGAGTTTTAGAGAGAGAAGGAGCTCCTTCTCTCTAGATTTGCGGCCGTTCGGACCGTCGGTTCTCGACGGAGTAAGAAGCAAAGTCGATCTACGCGCGAGAGGGCCACGCCGCGGACACCGACCGTGGAGTTTCACAACTCCAAGAGGTAGGGATCTTTTCCTTACTTCAGATATTCTTGGCTAGTGCCATGTTTATGGTTAGGGATATTCTGAGGCTTGATTTAGTCGTAAATTCGGTCTCAAAACCTTTGAACCGAGTGAAGAAAATCCCAAATTCGGTGGCCGTGAACAGTGCCGACCCGAGCGTTTCACTGTTCATATGAATAGTGAGGAGATTTTCTTGGTGTGAAAATGTGTGTTGTAAGTGATTCAAAATGAATTGCTTGTGTTTGCTAATTAGCCCATGTGAGCTAATTTCGTGTTATCGATGTGAATTTAATAACATGATTTGTTTGAATTCAATTCTCGTTAATATATATGCATGTGAATATATTAGCATGAATGTGTCAGATTGGGCATCATGCATTCCATATCCACCGGGGCACCCTAGAATAATAGGAGTGAGTGCATTGATACAGAAATTGAAAGAAAACGAAAAATGTTTATGAAAGGAATTTCAAGGAAGATTTTCTCCGAAGAATTGCTCGAGAGTTGGGTCTCAACAGACGTATGAGGACCATGACTGTTTCGGAGCGTTATCCAACAATTCGTCTCGGAGGGTTGTCCAATATTTTACCGAAACTCGGTAGTGTGTTTTCAAGAACAAATAGCTTTTGTTTTGAAAACTGGATATTTTACTCGCATTCGGCTTAGGCATATGTGAGGGAGTCGGTGAGGACTCGGGACATGGGATTGGTCATGTAGACATTTGAGGCAGTTCATGTAATTGCTCGGATGTGATTTGTTGCCATGGCATGTGCACTTCGGGTGGGGAGTAACCCACGAGGAAATTATCACCATCGGGCTTTGCTCACTCGTCGAGGGATCACCTATTTCGTATAGGAGGTGCACGAGAGCGGCGCCGCTTAAAGGCCGTTTTAGAAGAAAAAAAGCCAAATCAGGGTTTATTGATTTTATATAACATGTATTAGAATTGTAAATTTTAATATATGTTGAATTAAGAGTAATATAAAAACTCTTGAACCTTATTATATATTTTGTGAGTAGTGATGCATGATACCAAGTG
Organism: Tetrastigma voinierianum; assembly: GCA_016808115.1. Classification (NCBI taxonomy): domain Eukaryota; kingdom Viridiplantae; phylum Streptophyta; class Magnoliopsida; order Vitales; family Vitaceae; genus Tetrastigma; species Tetrastigma voinierianum. Next base: position 290,218 of record JAEQBH010000386.1, read on the forward strand.
ACTATTTTACTCGCATGTGGACCCGGTGTGGTCGTTGTCGGGATCGGCCTGGACAAAGCCGCACCTCGTAGAGCCCCGTAAAGGAGACTCAGCCCGATTATGGAGGGTGTGCCCAGAACCCACATCCACATTAGTGATTCCAGAGGCTGAGGTTGTCAGGACACCCCGGTTTTGGGGCATCACAAAATTGACTACTTTCAAGCTATTATAAATAAAGCTTGTGATCATCTTTGCTTGATCTAAAGTTTAATCTACTTCATGCTTCCAATATCTTCAAGCATTAAATCAATACAATGGGCTGTGCAAGAACACCAAAACAAATTCTTTCGCTTCTCCATCAACAACATACCAGCTACTTTAAAACTTGCCTCATTATCAGTGACTACTTGTACAACGTTTTCCTCCCCAACCTCCTCCACAATCTTATTCATAAGGGAAAATATGTAATATGTTGTCTTTGGTATGTTAGTTGTGTCAATTGAGGAAATGTATGTCATGCTTCTATCATAATAAACCATGAAATTAATGATAGGCTTTCTAGTTCTAGAACTCCAACCAGCACACATGATTGTGCATCCATATCTAGGCCATTTGGCCTTCAATGTGTTTGCGAGACATACCTCAAGCTCTTTGCACCTCTTCTCCTCCAAATATGTATTAATTTGCATCCCGTGTAACCCTTGATACTGACCTCGCTTCAGAATGGCATCAATCAATATGATTGATAGTAAGGCCCACTCATCGCCTGCATTGAAAGGTATTCCATTAAAGAAAAAAATTTAAAGATGGCTTTACCCACTTTCTTTTCACCTTAGCGAAAAACAAACTTTTTATTGATTTTTGTTTTGAAGGAAACATGTAGGTGTTGACCAATTTTCCAACACGGCTACCAAAGACTAACTAAAGTCCCCGACAACGGCGCCAAAAACTTGTTGACCAATTTTTCGACACAGCTACCAAAGACTAAACTAAGTCCTCGGTAACGGTACCAAAAACTTGTTAACCAATTTTCCGACACGGCTACCAAAGACTAACTAAAGTCTCCGGCAACAGCGCCAAAAACTAGTAAGGACCAAATGATGTATATATGAAAATATGGCTAAGGGAGTGAATGTGGTAAATACTCAAAAACTGATTTGAAACAAAAGTAAGCGTACTCAAAAACTGAAATGAAAAGCATTATCAACACTCATCCCCTTTTTGCAAGTGCACGAGTCATACAAGTAATAAAGTGGACTCGAGAGTCCGACATCGCACTCCACTGTGATCGAGGTTCTCTCTAATTGGAATTTGAGCACCTCAATTACAAGGGCTCTTCACTATTTAGGGGACCAAATAGGATGTGGAATAAAATGAATTTAACTGAAATAAAAACTAATTTACAACTAATCAACTAATTTTAAAATCTATCAAGCAAACAACTACTAAAGTCTAAAAGGTATGAAGAGAGGCACTAGGGATGGTGATAATCATTTAACAATCAATTTGTATTTCCTTGAAAGTGCAACATTTGTGAGTTGAATGATGGATTTGTCAAAGAGCAATGTAATATAGCTTGGATTCCTCCACACACTATACATTTCACTAATTAGAGAATCACGTTCCTTCCAAATACATGGGTCTAATCAGTTACTTATAGGATATAATCCTCTTTCTAAGAATTGGGTATTTTTCTTTTCAATACTTCACACCCTTTTCTTAGGACTGAAGACTGCTTGCCTCCATAGACAAGATAATGTAAGCCTTCTCCAATGTAATTGGTACCTCAACCATCAAATCTAATAAAGTTCTCTCTCTCCTTGATTAGATCTATGCTAACATAGGATCAAGGTCATTCTATCAAATTGAGGTGAGATCTCTAAACATTAAATTTATACATCATCTATTATCCTCACACCATGAGTAAATTAGTGATCTATCAAACTAATATTTCAGAGTTCATTAGTTCCATAATATTAGTCTAACAAACCCCCAAGTTATTGCTTTTACTCTCAGGAATCTTCATCTCTGTGTCACTCAAAGGGCCTCTTGGAAATCAGAGCAAAGATACAACACTTTTTTGGGTATAAGCTACTAATATTTTGAATAGCTAATTATATGAATAGTACCAATTATATAAATTCAGTCAAAATAACTGAGAATCTGCAAATCTGAATGTTCAACAATTAATCCCCAACCCTAAAGGGTGTTTAATGTTCCATTATTGGATTCCAATTATCACCAATTAAACAACAAGTAAGAAAGTGAAGAAAGAAATCAAGAGACAAGGAGTGAGAGAAAAAGACAGATTTTAGTTTCAATCTTTGTCTGAACAGTAATGAAATCTGAATCTCTGATGTAGAGCACCGAAATCTCTTCAATACAAATAAAAATATGCTCTAAAACTACTTTAAGATCTACTAAAAATCAAAATTTGCTGTAAAACTAAAAAAATGGGTAGTTTAGAGAGAGAAACCCCATGAGAGGTGTTCTCTCGCCTCTCCGTTGCCTTAAAAACCTAAAAAATGAGTATTTATAGTCCGAGGGTGAAATCGACTTGAAAATAGTCCAAAATATCAAATTTTGGGCTTTTCTGATTTTTTTATCATTAATGTCGCGACATAAAGAAAACTTTATCTTGACAAAAACTTTGTTTCGATAAAGAAACTCTGTTGCGACAGAAAAAAAAAATTTGTAACAAAGAAAAACTTTGTTACGACAAAGAAACTCTGTTGCGACAAAAAAAACTTTGTTGCAACAAAGAAACTCTGTTACGACAGAAAAACTCTGTTGCAACAAAGAAAAACTTTGTTGCGACAAAGTTTTTCTTTGGCTTTGTTGCGACATAATAAACTTTGTCGCGATAAAGTTTGTCTTCTAGCTTTGTTGCAACATAAATCTAGGTTTATCACGACAAAGTTTCTGGCTTTGGTGTTGGCTTTGTCGCGACATAATCTAGAAATGTTGCGACATAGTTTGTGCTCAGCAACTTGTTTTTCTTCTCTAACTTGTCAATGACATAACTTCTTTGTTTGAACTCGGATTTGGGCATGTGTGGTGTCGTTGGAAAGATCTTTGAATGTAGAATGGAACCATGAGTGGAGTTAAGCCATTTGATGCTCCAAATGATATAGAAAAATTCATCTCCACAATGACGCGCTATGAGACATCCGATTAACTCTCTTTTTGGAACTATGCTGCATATTTTCTTAGTAAATCACTTGCTTTCCATCAAAAATCCTGCAAAACCAAGTTTAGAGGAAAGGTTATGAGTTTTACATGAATATGGATATAAAATACTTAAAATAGCATGTGAAATGAGCTCAAAGCATAGATGAGTTTTACGCTCATCAAACACCCAGCAATTACCTTTAGGGGTATGTTAGCTCCTTCTCTTATGTTGAAGCTACATATCGGGCCACACTTGATCCTAACACCACAAGGTCGTGAGGAAGTACCACCCTCCCATGCTCTTTGTCTACATTCTTAAAAAAAACCGACAACTTTATCTCGTGGCATGTTTCATTTTTCCTAATTTCGAAATCAGTCATCCCAACTTCCACAATTTCATCAAAATAAGCCTCATCAATTTCTTAAAATTATCTTCATTTAAAAAACTTATAAGTCGTTCCTTTTTTTTTTTCATTTGAATTATTTTGTTCAAGTCATTAGACATATACAATTTAATGCTTTGTGCCACTTGGACATCCTTCCACTTGTCTGGAGATATGTGCAATGTGTTATTTTAATCTTATTATACCTCAATGTATAATTTTTCCACAATATTTACATTTGGGGGTTCTTCTATTCCCACCAAATGGTTCTGCATGCTCCTAACCAATATCATGTTTTGGAGCAATTTCAAAATTTTCACCTAACTATATATAAAGTAAAACACAAAAATATCATACAATTGAATTATTTTTCTAATATAACTTTTCTTCAAAAAGATTAAATTCTACTCATTTACTTTAAATAAATTTACATAATTGTTATTTTTCAACTACGTGAATTAAAATTGTTATTCTAGTTAATTTAAGATGAATTTTAATAAGTATCTATAATATTTTTTGATAAGATGGATATTCTTTTACTTATTCAATAAAAATGATTGAAATATTGGAGAAAAAGATCAGTAAATAATTATAATTATAATTATTTATCAATCATTTATAATATATATTACCATATTCATTTAATATTAATACAATGAGATAAATTGACCAATTAATAATAATATATGTTACCATATTAATATTATAATACTAATATGGCTTTTGAATTTTCATATACGGATTGAATATCTAAAAATATCTATATAATATATAGATAATATTTTACTAAGATAATGTATATTAATATGTTGATCATATCTAGAAATTAAAATATCTATATAATATTTAGATAATGTTTTACTAAGAAATTAATATCTACATCTAAAATTAAAGACTATATTATCTTAATATTATATATTATACAACAAAATTTAACAAGAAGCATGAAGTAAATCAAGCAAAAACAACTACAAAATAATTGTTCTGGTCAATAGTAGTGTCTGACTATTCAAATATCTTTCTGATAACAAATAGCAAGTCTTCTTCTCCATGTTATTAATTGTTTAACTAAAATTTTGATTCTTAAAAAATTATAATATTTTTAAAATGAAGAATTGTTGAATTGATTATTAAAAACTTAAAATATTTTTAAAATGAGGAAGTGACATAGTTTGAACCAAATAGTGCTTAACGAACGTGTTTTTTTTTTTAAGTTAGGTTGATTTGATTATCAGAACATGTTACATGTAAACAAATCTTTATTATCGTTAATGTATTAGGGATTTCTTTTCATCATTTGGACTTCTATTCATTTAGCTAAACCCATCCCGCCTCTTTGCCGATTCAGACCTCAATTGTCATTTTGTTATTATTTATTATTATTGCGTTTGAAAAAAAAAAGTTATGACATGTTTGGTTCTAGAAAATTGTAATAGTATTTATTTAAAATATTTAAGTAATCAATAAAATATAAATTCCTTGAGAGTTGAGACTTACCTAATGGGTCGATCGATGGAGACTGATCGAGAAGATGTCTTCTCGGCTTCTCCAAGGTTCAATCACTACTTCGAGAAGATCGTCTTCTTGCCTTTCGTTCAATGAATTGTTGCTCTCAAATCTGAATTTGATGGGCACCACATCAATTGCAACATCCCAAATTATACCCTAGTACTTTATTGTAGTTTAGAGGTATAATAAAAGTAAAACTTGTATTTTTCCGGAATTTAAGTGCTAAGAGTGAAAAATGATAAACTCAGAATTTATCCAAGAGTTAAGGGTATAATGGTCAATTACAAAATAAGGACTCAAAGGACATTATGCAAGAAGATTATATGCTATTATGGAATAATGATACTGAATAGTAAAAAGGAAAAACTTAAGCCAAAAATGAGATTTTCGCCAAACATGGCCTTATAACAAAAATCCTAAGAGGTAGGGCACGGTTTGGAAGAAGAAAAGGAGAAGAAAGGAAGAAGGAAGAAGAAGAAGAGAAAAACTAAAAAGGAAAGCTTTGAAGCTTTAAGGTTAGGAAAATCTTAACTTCCTCCATCTATGGGTATATTTTGATTTAGGGTTTGAAGTTTGGTTAAGGTTTGGGATTTCCTTCTTCTATTTTGTGTTTGTTTATGTTGTGCTTTTGCTTTGGATCCTCAATGGAGGAGTTTGGTGTGAAAAATGAGTTAGGGTTTGTATAGGTTGGAGGTGTTGTCCGTTTTTTTTCTTTTCGAATCTGCCTTTTGTCCCAGCCATAACTCTGGGCCATTGTGACCTAAATTGAGTGATTCTAATTTCTGTGTAATCTAGACTTCTTTTAGAAAAACTCATAAGAAGGAAGTGTAATAAAATTCAGCCCCTATGGTGCTCAGAAAATTCTGGAACCCGAATATGAGCTTAAAGGTAAGCTTCTAGGTTTATCCTCTGATTTTGGTACAGTCTTAGTGTTTGGGTCATAAGTTGAGTTTTAATCATCCAAATTGAGTGATTTTAATTTTTGTGTAATCTAGACTTCTTGTAGAATAACTCCCAAGAAGGAAGTGTAATCAAATTCAGCCCCCATGGTGCCCATAAAAAGTTGCAACCCGAATATGAGCTTAAAGGTAAGCTTCTGGGTTTATTCTCTGATTTTGGTAGTCTTGGTGTTTGGGTCATAAGTTGAGTTTTACTCATCAAAATTGAGTGTTTCAAATTTATGTGTAATCTAGACTTCTGGGAGAACAGCTTTCATGGAGAACGTATTGCAAAATTGTGTTGGGAGTGTCCTTTGCTAAGGACCATTTTGTGTAAAATGGATATAATAGAATTATAGTGAAGTGATAAATTTCCCCATAACCTGTTTCTTTGTACTGGCTATAATCTCTGGCTTCCTAACCTCCAAATTGGATGATTATAGTTGGGGAAGAATCCTAAGAGGTAGACCTACAAAAATATAGAAGGTATCGAGAAGCAATTCTGACCCTAAGTCCTCCGGTTTTAAGACTGAAGTGAAGATACGGGTTTTGATTTCTTAACATGGGTAGGTTCATTATTTTTTCCATAAGTTAAGTTATAATGATCCAAATGAGATGATTCCAATTTATACTAAAAATAGACTCATAGAATTACAACATTTATAAAATAAGTTTGGGTAAAATATGTCTCATTTGTTCCAAGAAAATTGTGTAAGTGAAGGTCAAAAAAATTTGTTTTTGGGTGGGAAGAACATTTCCCATAATTTGACCTCTTCGGCAAAAATGCATTGTTAATGCATGATAGTTATGATTTAAACATGTTGATATGTATGAATAAATTACGATCATAAGAATTGATTTGGAAAATAATAGGAATAAGGTTAGACCTCTGTAAAATGTTCTGAATCACATATAATTGTATGCCTACTTAAGACCGGATAGTGAATAAATAAGGACTAGTGCTATGGCACTTCTGTTTAGTTATTCGACACTTCTGATTAGTGCTATGGCACTTCTGTTTAGTTATTCGACACTTCTGATTAGTGCTACGACACTGAATAGTGCTTCGACACTCCCGATTGCGCTATGGTACTCGCTCAAGGTTTCACACTCATGTTCGCGCCGCACTCCCGCATCGTGCATCAGGCCACGGTACCTACTATACCGTGCAACCCGTTATTCATTCTATCGGTCTATGTAGGCAAAATTTTTATGAAAATACATGAATAAGGACTAGTATTCTATGAAATAAGAATTTAAGGATCATCAACATACTTGTACCGTGATCAGATTGCATCCCTTTGGGTACTCTTGTTATGAACTATATGATATGTACTCCTACGAGAGAGATGAATATGATGACCTGCAAAGGATATGTACATGTGTCAAAGTTATCGATATCTCGCGAATCTCAAAGTTGTCCCGATGCATCAAATTTTGGACCGATTCACTCAATGGTATCAGATTCGGGTCTCTGTATCGATAATGGTCATGCCCGAGGGTGGTTACGACCAACCAGCCGTATTGGACTGACGATTTGAACCCTAATCAAGATTGATACCTTGATATTATCTATATATTATTATATCGAGATAATCGTAAAAAATGTCATAAAGAAAAAATTAGGGTTGCTGTTCGGTACTTGGAAGTATAAAAGAAGGAAAAAAATGGTATGAAAAATTATTTTCTCTTATTTGATTGTCTTATGGAAAATACCATTAAAAAAATAAATCAAACATAAAGACCCATGACATATACATGACGGTGCCAAAAGATGTTCTCTTTATGTACTCCTAATTATCCAAATTCTATTACAACTTCCTTTGAACTAGTTTCCATATTTTGAATCAATCCTTACACTACAGTTTGATTGTTATCTTCCTGAGTTGAACTACCACATATTTCATGTCCATCATCTCCTCAATTGAATTAGTTGTGCATGCTAAAGCTAAAGCCATAATGGAGGACAAATAGCTCAATTTTATGGCAATTAGTTCTTCATGATCCTGTCTTCCCAATAAATTGGCATCAACAACCTCTATCACTGAACTGAAGTACGACTCTACCCAAGTCTTCAAGGTTAGATCTATTACAAACTTCGAAAATACACAAAAATAAAACTAAAGAGAGACGAAAAATTACAAAGGAATGAGAAAGAAAATTACATAAGGACAAAAAGATCGAGTCTTGTCTTTATCAGATTAAGGACGCCGAGTCTCGTAAGGAGTCACAGTCTCCTTAAAACATATTCGTCGTCTCTTTGGTGCTTGGAGAAAACCACGTTGACACTTGTCTCAAAGGATAAAACAGTGTACAAGCAGCACCACAACACCTTGATTCTACTTCGATGAACTAGAACAATGGTTGCTCTATCACTAACGAGAGGAACATAGAGGTAGACAGAGGAATACAACTTAACTTCAGTGAGTGAATTTTTTGAGGAGACTCTGACTGATATATAGAGCGTAGGGGATGAACAAAAGAACAAATAAACTTCGATCATTTCAGGTTCAATGGCAGGGAGGAATTAAAACCCATAAATGTTATTAAACCATTATACGTTTAAACCACCGTTACAAAACTAAACCCCAAACATATGTTAATTTCATTCAAACAAAATAGGAAATATGTTAATTTCATTCAAACGGAATAGAAAATTCCAACAATTCCCCACATGAATGAAATTTCCACCCAAAGACAAGATAAACGATCCCTCACAAGTGATAGAGTAGAACAATTGAACCCTGCATAGGAAAAGTAGGTGTTACCCTTTGAACCTTCCCTTGTAGATATATGTTTACTTTACTACAAAATAGTAGACATAATGTCCTTGAACCGTTCTGTCATTTGTGTAGATGATGAAATACCTCACACAAGAATCTTCCTAACGTTTCCCAGTTCTCAATTTTATGTTCATTTTGGCCATGAACATGCACTTGGTTCTGCAAGAGTTTAATAAGAATTGTGCCCTATTCAATTCCCTTTGAAGTAGCCCTACTTCACTCTACATAGGTGATATCTGAAATTAAGAGTAGCTCATGTAATGCATAGAGATAATTAAAAGCATGGCCTAACCTACTTCATATGAGGATCATTGTTTCATCATAGGAATGGACAAAGGAAGATCCCCACAATGATCAAATCAAAGTCTTTACAATTTAGTTGTCCCTTTTGAACCTAGATCTTGGGATCTCCAGTCAGCTAGGTTGGGTGTCCATTGTATTAACTTATTCCTTTATGGGCTTTAGTCCCATTCCCCTCGATGATTTCTCAACTAACTCTTTGTTTAACCATTTGGTTAGTGGCTCTGTGATGTTATCCTCAGATTTTACATAATTTAGAGAGATAACCTCAGTTGAGAGTAGTTGTCTAATGGTGTTGTGTCTGCGATGAATATGCCTAGACTTACCATTGTACATACTGTTTTGCGCTCTACCAATAGCAGATTGACTATCACAATGTATGCATATTGGAGGCACATGTTTTAGCCATCTTGGAATATCCTCAAAGAAGTGACGTAGCCATTCAGCCTCTTCCCCACATTTGTCTAGTGCTATAAACTTAGATTCCATTGTAAATTTGGTAATAACCGTTTGTTTTGAGGATTTCCATTAGACTATTGCTCCTCCCAATGTAAACACATAACCACTATGGGATTTTGAGTCTTTAACATTAGATATCCAATTAGCATCGTTGTACCCTTCAAGTATAATAGGATATCTTGTATAGTATAACCCATAATCACGAGTAAATCGTAATTATTTTAATACTCTCATAATTCCTTGCCAATGCTTAGCTCCTGGATTACTCATGTATTCACTTAGTTTGTTAACTACATAGGCTATGTTTGGTCTTGTACAACTCATTAAGTACATTGGACTACCTATTACCCTAGAGTATTCTACTTGAGAAACACGCTCTACTTTATTCTTAGAAATATGTAGAGTTACATCTACGAGTGTTCTGGCTATACTAGAATAATCTTTGTCAAATTTCCAAAAATATTGTCAACACAGCGTGACTGACTTAGAATGAGTCAATTTGATGTTCTTTTGATTTTTATCCCCAATATTACATTAGCAAGTCCTAACTCTTTCATGTCAAACCTTGAATTAAACATGTTCTTAGTAGATATAATCATCTTATCATCACTACCGACAATAAGCATGTCATCTACGTATAGACATGCAATGACATATCCATGTTCTGTGTCTTTGACCTACACACTTGTCACATTCATTAATTTTGAATTCATGTGACAACATGACATTGTCAAATTTCTCATGCCATTGTTTTGGTACTTGTTTTAATCCATACAAGGATTTCACCAATTTACAGACCTTTCTTTCTTGTCCGGGAGCAAAGAACCCCTCAGGCTGCTCCATGTAGATCTCTTCATCTAAATCTCCATTTAGAAAGACTATTCTTACATCCATTTGATGTACTTCAAGATTTCTTTGTGTAGTAATTGCAAGCACCGTCCTTATGGATTTTTTTCTTGTCACAGGAGAATATGTATCAAAATAATCAAGACCTTCGGTTTGTTTGTAGCCTTTGATCATAAGTCTTGCTTTGTACTTGTCAATTGATCCATCTACGTTTTGTTTCCTCTTGAAAACCCATTTGGAACTTAAAGGTTTACAACTTGGTGGAAGATCCACTAGTTCCCAAGTATGGTTATATAGTATGGAATCAATTTCACTATTAATGGCTTTTCCATATACTCTCTCGTAGAATTCGACTGCCTCTTGAAAGTCTCAAGTTCTCTTAAGCACATATGTTAGGAAAATCGACCAAAAGATTTTTCAGATTTCAGTTTTACTACGCTCTAGTTCTACCTTACCATCTTTATCTCAGCCCGACTATTTCATTAATAGTTTCACACTCGCTTCGACGACCTTGGCTCTTCTCTAGATCTACATGGAATTACATCTTCAAATAATGATGCATTCCTCGATTTCATTATCGTGTTCTTGTGAATATCTGGGATATTTGACTCATGGACAAGAAATCAATAAGCAGTTGCATAACCAATGAAAATGTAATCAATAGTTTTAGGTCCCATTTTCACATTTTTAGGTGGAGGAACTACCATTTTGGCCAAACATCCCCATACTCGCAAGTATTTATAAGATGACTATCTTCGTCTCCATATCTCATATGGAGTCTTCTCTACTTTCTTTTTAGGTACCTTATTCAAAAGGTAATTAGTAGACCAAATGGCTTCCCCCCACATGTTTTGTGGAAAACCGGAACTTATCAACATTGCATTCATCATTTCCTTTAGTGTGCGATTCTTTCGCTCAACCACTCCATTAGATCGAGGTGAATAAGATGTTTTGTTTTCATGTATAATCTCATGTTGAGCACAAACAACAACAAATGGTGATTCTTACTCACCACCTCGATCACTTCTTAACACTTTAATTTTCTTGTTGAGCTGATTCTCAATCTCGTTTTTGTAGAGAACAAATTTCTCTATCGCATCATCCTTACTTTTGAGTAAGTACACATAACAGTACTTGGTGCTATCATTAACAAATGTAATAAAATATTTATTACTACTTCTTGTTTGTATAAATTTCAAATCACATATATCACTAAGGATTAAGTCAAGAGGTTCAATGCGTCTTTCAACACTTTAAAAAGATGACCTAGCTCGCTTGGCTCCTCAACACAAGTTTCATAATTATGCTCTGAATCAATTTGGAAAGTTGGTATATGATTTAAGTTAATTAATCTACGTAATGTATCATAATTAACATGTCCTAATCTACCATGCCATAGATTAGAAGACTCAAGAATATAAGCAAAAGTACTAGCTTTATTCATATATGACTTAATGATAGTCATTAAATTAAGCTTCCACATGTCATCACTCATATACCCTTTTTCGACATACATTCCACTCTTTGAAAAAATAATTTTATTTGACTCAAACACCAATTGAAATCCATGATTATTCAACAATGAACCAGACACCAAGCTCTTGCGGATTCCAGGTACATATAAAATTGGTGAAAGTCAATTTCTTCCCATATGTCATTTTCAAGACCACTTTTCCTTGGTCTTTGATATCTGAAGTAGCAAAGTTCCCTATGAACACCTTTTCCCCTTTCTCAACTAGTTCAAAGGTGGAGAACATCTTCTTGTCCAAGCACACATGGTGAGTAGCACCCGTGTTTGTGAGCTTACCCCGAGCCTCGCCCGACCCGATCGGGTCGATCCGAACCGAAAACCCGAGGACGCCCAGCCGAAGCCTTTTATCAAATCCATTTATCAAATACAATTCATTAATATAAGTATTTTTGTTCTCAAATCTCAGAGAGTTATTTCACTTTAGGGCAAGCCCATGGGATGCATAATTCAATGAAATTCCTTTATAAATGTGCATTTAACCAACAAAATGGCACATGCTGCATGCGATAATATCCAAAATCGTGTTCAAACATAGGTACACAAAATAATTTCAGAGTTAAACTCCTTTTGGTTTTACAAAATAATGTCGTAAAAAAAGAATGGTGAGGGATGCTGTGATCAAAACATACCCGTGAACTTTCGAGTGATCTCAAGCTCCTGACCTTGGTCATCCGCTTTAATCACCGCTTCACTTCTGCTATTAATAATGCGCATCGTATTAAAAACACACGTTAAGCATTTTCATGCTTAGTGGTTCTATATAGTTCTCTATTCCATTTCAATTCAATATGAATCATGCATTTATCAAAATAATGTCTTTATACAATATCTATGTGTAATGTAAAAGATACTTATACAAATACACTTTTTGATATCATTTTTTTCGCTTTTCGGTTTGCGATTTCACATATAACTATAGAGTCAACATTCACGACAAATTCAGTTGGTGAATCCTGTTCTATTTGTCATTAAGTAGTAATGTAATTTCACATTCAATATTACAATCTCACATCGGACTATAGAAATTAACATTCATGACGACTTATTGGTGAATCCCGCTACCGCTTTATTATTCAAGATAATGTGATTTCACATTCAATATTACAATCTCACATCGGATCATAGAAATTAACATTCAGACAAATTCATTGTGAATCCCGCTTCGCTTTGTCATTCAGTAGTAATGTGATTTCACATGGAACAAATAAAGTTACCTTCATGACGAATTCAGTTGGTGAATCCTATCTATTGGTCATTCAATAATACATTTCAAATCCATTTAATCACATGCAGGAATTTCACTTATACTTCAAATACACACGCACATGCAAACATTTGGCAAACATTTCGAATACTAATAATTCTAATCAATATATATATATATATACTTCACAAATAGAATTTGAAATGGGAATTGAGTCATAGAGAATAGACCAATTTATCGATCCCTTGTCTTTTCGATACCGGGCCCCAGTCGTCATTACTCCCACCCGTACTCAGTCAATAAATTCTCCACTCTTAGTGGCTGAACAATTAATCATACTAAACTATACATCTTTAGGAGAAGCTTAAGTCACGAGGTGTCGAGGTACGCAGAAGTTTTTCATTTAGCTTTTATCCTTATTCAACCCCCATTAATCATTTATTAAGATCCTTAAACTATTTGCAACAATATGAGGTGTCTGAAACAAAATAAAATTGCTCTCTGCGAATGCACTCTACGCCACAACGTAAAATGCTTCATTGCAGACACCTAAGGTGCCATTTTCGCACCTCGTCTCGCCGTGGCGAGGGTATCCCACACCTACAGAGGGTCCACTACAAGGGCACGGGTTCCTATGTCGCGCGAAAGAGCCCGATAATGCCCAGATTTCCTAGTTTTCGCACTTTTGCGATTTTTCTCCAAAATCACCCCAAAATCCTAAAACAAACATGAGAATCACTCCCACAAACATTCTAATATCATCCTGAACCAACCATGAGCAAAACCCATGGATGGATTAGGGTATTTCTAACCCAAACATTAATTAAAGAAATCTAGGGTTTGTGTCATACCTTGAAATCTCTTGTAACTCTTTCGTCTCGCTTTCCTTCTTCCTCTCGATCACTGAAACCATAAACGGGAATGATCTCTCCCACCAAAACCTTGATTTCTCCTCAACCCTAGCTCTTCTCTCTTGTTTCCAAAAACGCTTTTAAGTAATAATGTGCCTTTCCAAGACCAAAATTCACCCTTAAACCCCTATTTCAAGGCCTTGCTCGCTTGCTCATTAAATCCCATTTTCCATTTTTATCACTTAAAGTTTACTAGTCTCCTTATTTGCACATTCACTTATCATTTATTTCAAATTAGCATTTAAGCTTATCATTCTCAATCTCTTAGGTCTTCATTTCAAAAAATTTCCATTTTTGCCCTTTTACACTCGCTATTTCCTGGTTCAATTTTCATTTTAGCATATAACATTTAATCATATGCTCACATATTCATTTCAAGACATTTCACAATTTATCGCTTTCTTAGAAACCTAAGTTTGTCTCAATTCATACCCGAAATATATATAATAAAATTATTATAAAAATCAGAGGGGTATTTTCGCGTTACAAAGGTCAATCCACCTCATTCCTCGGGATTGATCCCACCAAGTTCACTTCGTAGATTGTCACACAGGAGGTCAATGTCAAACACATTCTTGGTGATGCCATCAACCACATTGGCTTCCCTGAGTTTGTTCCTCTTTGGCAATCTGCAATCCAAAGATTTATGACCTTGCTTCCCATAATTGAAGCATTTCCCTAGGAACTTCTGCTTCTTAGAGATTCTCCTTTCGGTCCCAACTTATTGACTTTCCCTTTGTTATTGGCTTTCTTAAACTTGGAACATTGACCATGTTCCACAAATTTAGCCTTGGTCTCTCCCAGATTGTGTGCCCCTTTCTTCTCAGATTCTCTATTGTCTTCTTAGATGCAAAGACGAATAATCAGATCTTCGATGCTCATCTCCTTTCTCTTATGCTTGAGGTAATTATTGAAGTCTTTCCAAGCAGGTGGCAACTTCTCAATAATAGCTGCAACTTGAAAAGTTTCGCTCAACATCATTCCCTCAGCATGTATCTCATGAAGAATTACCTGAAGTTCTTGGACTTGACTGACCATAGTCTTGGAATCTACCATTTTGTAATCGAGGAAATGACCCATGACAAACTTCTTGGCCCCAACATCCTCGGTTTTATATTTTCGGTCTAGTGATTCCCATAGCTCCTTGGTTGTTTTCTTATTTGAATACACATTATATAAAGAACTAGTCAAAGCATTTATGACAAGAGCATAGAAAGTTAGAATGTTTCCAAACATTCCCAACACGAATGATTTAAATATCGTGCTCATCTTCTTTGAACTTAGGAGAATCTTTAGTTAAGAATCTCATAAGATTCAAGGTGGTCAGGTAAAATAACATCTTATGTTGCAACCTTTTAAAGTTTAGTCCATTTAACTTCTCTAGCTTTTCTCAAGGTGGGACAGAGATAGGCACAACAGTAGGCATCACTTCAGCACCCTCAGGTTAATACTGTGGGTCGCCACAATAGTCGTAACCTAGTGGTCGAGGTTTCTATTATTATGAACCTAGAGGTCATAGGTTCAAACATTTTCCTTGTATTTTATTATAAGGATTTTCCAATAAACCAACAAACTAATTTGTTTGTTTGGTTTCCAAGATTTTTTTTCCAATTAAAAGCCTTTTTTTTCTTCTTTTTTTTTTTGTTCCACCCAAAAAAATCCTTAGAGTTTTCCCTTTTGATACGGATGAAAAACACTTTTTGTTTTTTGTTTTTTGTTTTTAATATTGGGTTTTTATTTTATTTATTTTTGAAGAATAACTTTTGTTTCCTAAGAAACAAACCTTTCTTTCTTTCTCTTTTTTTTTTCCTTCAAAACTTTTCCTTTAAGAACAATTCTTTTACCTTCTTTAGATCTAAAAAAACCAAACATAATTTGTGAAACAAAACCTCAAATGGAATAATTGTTTAAAAGGAACCCAATATATTTCTTTTTTTTTTGGAAAATTGGTTCAAAAAAAAAAAAAAACGCAGAGATTTCTCTGAATGCTAAATTTTTCCCTTTTTGTTTTCCTCTAATTTGGAAAGGATATTCTTCCTTCTTTTTTTCCTTTCCAGCCAACTAAACATTTTTCTTGCAAGCTCTTCATCCCCGGCGACTTTTTTTTTTCTTTTTCCTATGAACCAAATCTTCTTTCTTGTTTTTCCCTTCCCACATTTCAATATGTTTTAAGACTACTACAAACTTTGCAAATACACAAAAACAAAATTGAAGAGAGAGACGAAAAATTACAAAGGAACGAGAAAGAAAATTATAGAATGACAAAAAGATCTAGTCTAGTCTTTGCCCAATCAAAGACATCGAGTCTCGTGAGGAGTTACAATCTCCTTAAAATAGATTCTTCATCTCCCTAGTACTTAGAGAAAACCACGTTGAAGTTTGTCTCCTAGGATAAAATGCCATACACCGCCGCCTATAACACCTCGAGTACTAATTCGACATACCTGTAACAACGGTCATCTATCACCGATGAGAGGAACAGGAGAGGTAGATGTGAGAATACAACTCACTTCAACGAATGAATTTCTGAGGAGACTTAACTCCATATATAGAGTCGAAGAACAGACAACAACAAACTCCGATCATTTCAGGTTTAACGACATAGGGGAATTAAAACCCATAAATGGTATTAAACAATTATATGTTTATACCATCATTACAAAACTAAACCCCAAACATATGTTAATTTCATTCAAATGGAATAGGAAATTCCAA
Organism: Tetrastigma voinierianum; assembly: GCA_016808115.1. NCBI lineage: Eukaryota > Viridiplantae > Streptophyta > Magnoliopsida > Vitales > Vitaceae > Tetrastigma > Tetrastigma voinierianum. The sequence continues at coordinate 306,947 of JAEQBH010000386.1, forward strand.
CAAGATCCTCATTGAACATTTCATCCATAGGCTTCTTCCTCGCAAACACTTCCACCAACAAGATCCCATAGCTATAAACATTACCCTTCGTGGATATTCCAATTAATCCATACTCTGCTTTTGCATGATTTTAGTTTTTGTTATAAAATCAAAATCGAAAGCTTATTTAAAAAAGAAATGTAGAGACTAATTATTTATTGGCAAAATCTCTATATTGGACCCATAAATCTTCATTTCCAACTCCAAATTGGCATCTTCTCCATATTTGGAGATGATGGGACCCACTTTTTGGAGTTCCAACTATGAGACCCCAATCCCGGGGGTCCGTTGACAACCCGTCAACTAGCGGAAAACCTGTGTCTCATGTCATGAGACCCATACATGAGTAAAAATGGCCACTTTAGCCGCACACTGCACTCACAGCATCAAAGTCATTAATCCAACTATATTTGCAATAGTTCAAGAGTTGATTATATCACTTTAATACAAACATAGCAGCAAAAATTTAGAATTTCTAATACATGTTATACAAAATGAATACCAAAGCCACATGTCTGCTTTCTTCTTAAAGCTGCCTTTACAAGATCGCCTTCTCGAACACTCCTCGCACCGAAATAATGTTCTCTCGACAGATGCAGCAATGCCCGTGAGTCAATTATCCTACTGGTTACTCCCCACCTAAGTGCATGCAATGATTCAACATAAACACATTCAAGCAAATACATGATCCCACTAATGTCACGTGATATGGATGAGAATGCGACCACCCCTTTCCCACTTCTCGAGCCCTCACCGACTCCCTCACGACGCCTAAGCCAATGTGAGAAAACTTCGCTTTCAAAACAAAAGGTTTTGCTCAAAACGCACTACCGCTCTTGTGAATATATATCGACCACCCTCCCAGGCGAATCGGGCCGCGCAATTTTTCCTAAATGCCTACGGGTCACTTTCGAGATGAACTGCTGGGACAACTCTCAAAGGCAATTCTTCTGAAATCTTCCATCAAGTTCCTTTCACAACCCTTTTCATTTTTCTTCATGTCATGCACTCACACCTATCGATCTAGGGTTAAGGTTGCCCTTGCATATGAAATGCATTATGCCATTTTCATAAACACATGCCAATATATCATCATGCATATATTGACAAAATTACAACATAACATGTTATTTATTCATGGCAATAACATCAAAATTAGCTCACATGGGCTAATTAACGATCCAATTCCAATGGCTCACACACAATTATATTTTTATATAATTCAACCTCATGTTGACACATTAATTTAGCATGCATCAACATGTCATTTTCCACACAATTCAAGCCATTCATTTCAAGCAATTTCATGCAAACAACACATGGACACATTTTGGTTCAATCATGCAAACCGGGATTGTTTTTAACAGTCCTAAACTGAAAGAAATATTGTTCGTGGGCAAATTTCTTCCATTTAGCATCTGCTCCACTTCAGGAACCAACCATGGCCATTTCTAGCCCAACAATTATTCTTAAACCATAATTTATTGCATAAATTATAACACAAACCACCCAAACAGTCCGTGGACTGTCCAAAATGGGTTCCAAATATTCCAACAATTAAGTCCCAAGTTTTGGGACCGACCAAACGGCCATTCACGGCCTCAAACACTCCAAATCATTTACAAAGCTCTTAAAACCGAAAATAATCAAGCAGAGAAGACTACATCCCTGAGTCGCCGAATTCCCCAAAACTGGAGCCCACGCCGTAGCCCCTCACGCATGTAATCAACTTTGCTTCTTCGTCTCGACGAACCGGCGTGGTCCGGCTCGAAATCTGTATATATCGAGCGCCTCTCTAAAAACCTCATTCTCCACTGCACATACAACCCCAAAATGAGAGAAGTGTTCTCTTTCTTTCATTTTATTCTCATTTGTCCTCACTCGCACTTTGTCAATTTTATCATGGACAGATTTACCTTATCCACTTTATCCACCCACTTAGATTCTCCTTCAATTAGGAGATGCCACATGTCCACATGGGCCCCACACTTGAGCTCAAATTGACTCATTCTTCACCTGACACGTGGCACACTGTGAGCCACCAAATGTGCAGTGTCTCCCAGATTACGCCTGCAGCCAAAAACGTGCAAATCTCGACCGCTCCTGACCGAGGAAATTCAACATGGTAGCTAGATTTCACGAGACGATTCCAACAGTGAAGTCCGTTTTGTCATCCGAGATATAGAAAATTTCCAGATTTTGACCGAAATCACCATTTTACCATTTTTCAGAAAATTAGATTTTCTCGGGGTTTCACACCAACTCAAACCAACAATCTCCATTTTCAACTCCAAATCACTATTCATTTTTCAAATCTTTATTTTCTAAAATAACCATTAGTATGACCACTTGATCCATTTGCTTTTGATTTATGAGTCATTTTTCAATAATCTTCCTTTTTTTACCTTGAAATAATTAATGCTGAATGGATTAGATATGAAATCAAGATTTTTTTCCATAATTTTTTTTTCTCATCTTTCAAGTTCTAACTCATATTTGTTGCATTAATTTAGCATTTATAGGAAATGAATAACAACAATGTTTCTTGTAGCTCAAATGTATTAGTTTAAGTAAATGATGTGCAAAACATCATGTGATGTAATCTCTATGTTCTTTTTTATTTTTGATCTGAAGTTGTATTTTTATTTCTAATAAATTATTGAATTAGTTAATTAAAATATTAATGCCTTATATTTACAATATAAATAAAAATGTATCATACCAATATCAAAAAATAATTTTATTAAAAATTTAAATTATTCAAATTTATTAAAATCATTTTACTATATTGTATATAGAAAATAATTCAAAATTAATAAAATAATAAATAATAAAAATAAATATATCTTAAAAAATAAAATATGTTATAAAAATATTATTAAAATAATTATTTTATTATTATAAGAATAAAATAATGAAAGAATAATATTATAATATTAAAATAATATGTGAATAGTTGTTACTATTTACATCTCCAAATATGGAGATGGAAATAGAGGATGGTTGGAATGCATTTTTTGGGTCCAAATACCCAAATAAGAGCATCTCCAACAATGCTATATTTTTTACTCTATCTTTATATATAGAGATTTTTGAGCAAAAACCACACTCCAATAGTTCTCTATTTTTATCTCTAAAATAGAGTTGTGAATAGTGCATCTCTATATTTGGATATTCACTATTCAAATATCTAAATATAGAGATGGGACCCACATTTTAGTATACTATTCACCTATTATTTTATTATTATACTGGCAGTTTTCATTATTTATTATTAAAATAATATTATAATATTTTTATTTTTTCAAGATATATTTATTTTTTAGTTATTTATTATTTTATTAATTTTGAATTATTTTTCATAAAGAATATTGTCAAATGATTTTACTATATTCATATTTAGTATTAATTTATTTTTAATAATTTATAATTTTTTCTTAAAAAAGTAAATTCAAAATAATTTAATTTTTCATTATAATTATTCTTTGACAATGATATAATGCATTTTTATTATTTTTATTTATATTGAAATTGAAGATTGTTGGTTGGAGTTAGATAATAAAACATTAAGATTTTAAATAATTAATGCAATAATTTCTTAGAAATAAAAATACAACTTCAAATTGAAAAAAAAAAAACATAGAAATTACATCATGTTTTGCACATCATTTACTTAAACTAATACATTAACTACAAGAAACATTGACTCGCAAATCCCAAGAAAATGGATCAAGTGCTCCCAGAGATGGTAATTTTAATGAATATGGCGATGGAAATAATATGGGTGATTTACCACCATATTAGTTTTTGTATTTTATTTTTATCATTTGGTTATAATTTTAATGTAATTTCATTATGTAGCTTTTTTTTAATGTTGTTTTATTTTCTGATGTAATATTATGTTTTATAATATAATTTATTAGTTTAAAAACATTTTTAGGTTTTTAATCTATCTTTTGTATTAAAAAGGTTTTAAATCTATTTATTTATTGTAATTTTATTTATTTAATAGTAATTCTTATATTTATACTTAAATAAAAATAAAAATAAAAATATTTCATATACCATATTTTAGAAATATTCTTATTTTAAAAATGAATGTTTAAATAATGAATAGTGACTTAGAGTTGCAAATAGAAATTGCTTGTTCGAGTTAAGTCTATATAATATGGGGCTCATCATCTCCAAATGTGAAGATGTCATCAGGATCCATTGTAGGAGATGCTTTGAACAAGCATACGGGTAGTAAAGAACTTTACCTGGTGCCATATAGCCTACTATGCCTAAGGTCTTGGTTTGTTCCCTAAACCGTGTTTCAGTTAAGAGTCTTACGATCTCGGAATCAGCAACATGAGCAACCATGTCATCATTTAACAAAACATTACTGGGCTTCAAGTCGCAATGCACCACAAGGTTTGAACAATCATGATGAAGGTAATCTAATGATGATGCTACTTTGATAAGATCCAAAAATAGTCAGGAGAATACAAACCATTTGTCAAGACTCCCATTAGACATATATTCGAGCACCAACGATTTGAAATCGAGGTTTGAGCAACAAGTGATTATCCTGACAAGATTGCGGTGGCGAATCCTTTGCATCACTTGAGATTCTAAACCAAAACTCCTCAAGGCTCCTTGGAAGTTAAATTGAAAACTTTAATAGCAACAGTTAAGTCATTAGATAATACCCCTTTAGATTCATGCTCAGACTTCCTTTCCCAATCAAATTCCCTTCACCAAAATGGTTTGTTGCAGAAACAAGTTGCTGGTATGAAATCCTTCCATGTGTTCTGGGAAGCCATGATTCATTCGGAGTTTGGATTTCCAAGTTATCTTGTTTGCCCATCCATAGAACAATGTAAGCCGCTAAAGTTACTATGAATGCGATTGGAAGTAGAATAGATTTCAAGATGAATTCCTTTGTCTTCCATGATCGACCAAGAGCGTTTTATGGCATGCTTACTTGAAATGAGGTGCTCTACACAAGGCTCCATCTCTGAATCCTCCCAGGTCATTGAAAGAAACATTTAGATACCCAAGATAAATAAAGGCACGTAGCTATGCTTGACTCGGGAATGATTCCTGATAAGTTGTTCGATCGACCACGGATTCCGTCGGCAAGTGAGCAACGACGCAATTTTCTCGCCAAGCTATGGACAAGGATAGCGTAACCAAATTTTGCAATTCTCCTATTGTTCTTGGAATGTAACCTGAAAATAGCTTCTTTGACAAGTCCAACACCATAATGGACTTCATGTTTCCAACTTCAGGAGGTAGAATACTAGTTAGGAAATTTGAAAACAAGTTAAGAACCAACAAACCTTTGAGACTCCACAAGGCGGAAGGAGTGTTGAAAGCTAAAGCATTGGAGCCAAGATTAAGAAATCCTAGCATAGAAAGATCTTCAAAACAACTTGTTATGATTAACGACACAATAATGAAATACGAAAATAAAGAAAAATCATATTTGCATAGAAACCCTTACGAAAAAACCACGGGAAGAGAAGAAAGCTTCACTATCAATATGAGAAAAATACAGAGTACAACAAAATAGAGAATAAACCCTAAAATGTTAATATGACGAAAATCCCCAAGAAGAAAGGTCCATACCGTAGGGACAAGCCCATGCACCCCTCGATCGCCTGGCTACACTGGGCCTGATGCACCCGTACCCCCTTCTCGCTACCACAACATATCCCTTTATATTTTTTTTCTCAACTTTTTTCTTTACAAATTCACACCTAGGCCTTCAGGTCGAACTTAAGCCCAAAACCAAATTCGGGTTACAAATCAACAATCTCCACCTTAACACAAATTCTCATCATAAGTAGAAACACCAAGGAACTCCATATCTCAAAACAAGATAAAAAACCATACTCCTCTTTCACAAAAAAGCCCCATAGGACAAAACTCAACAACCAAGTCCATCTAAGTTTGAACAATACAAAAAATTAGTTATAGGAAGTGACTTAGTGATCATATCTGCAGGATTGTCTTGGGATCCAACTTTACTCACAACAATGTCACCACGAGCAATAATCTCACGCACAAAATGATATCTCACATCAATATGCTTCGTCCTCTCATGAAACATTTGATATTTGGTGAAAAATATAGCATTCTGGCTATCACAAAACAATGTACTGATCTACAACTTTTCACTTAGATCCCCAAACAATCCCTTCAACCAAAGGGCCTCTTTATAAGCTTCTGTAATTTCCATATTTCTTACTTCAGCTGACAAAGCTACCCAGATCGAAGAATAGCTTTCTTAACTAATAGCACAAATTTAATGGTGAACACATATCCTCGTGAAGTGACTTCCTTTTCAAGATCTCTAGCATAATCAAAATCAACATACCCTGTAACTTCATCTCTAGTCCTACCAAACTGCAAACAAACACTACTGGATCCACAAATATCGCATGATCCATATATTGAACTACCTTCTAATGTTCCTTGCCAGGTTTTTCCATGTACCTACTGACTTCACTAACTGCATAGGGCAAAAATGGACGCGAACACACCATAGCATACATCAAAGAACCCACAACACTAGAATATGATACTTTAGACATGTAGTCAACCTCCTCATCTAACTGCGGACATATGGTAGATGAAAGTCCGAAATGAGTCGCAAGTGGAGTAGTAAATGCCTTTGCATCAGGTATGTTAAAACCTAATGAAACAACTTTTCAGTATATCCTATCTAACTCAAGGAAAATCTTCCTGCCACTCTATCCCTTAGAATATCCATCCTAAGTATCTTCTTGGCTGCTCCCAAATCTTTCATCTCAAACTCATTATTAAACTGTGCTTTTACAGTTCTTATCTCCTCTTTACTCTTGGCTACTATTAGCATGTCATCAACATATAAGAGTAGTACATAAATAACTCATCATCGATCATTCAAGTGCATACTAACTATCAAAGCTACTCCTCTTAAAATCACGAGAGATAATGAACGAGTCAAATCTCTTACACCATCATTTCAGAGACTATTTCAAACCATAAGTAAAGAGACCTCTTAAGTCGTAAACAACCTCCACCCGAAACTATAAACCCTCGTCGAGCGCATATAGATGTCATCTTCTGGCTCATGTAAAAATGCGCCTACATCCAACCGTCAAGCTCATAATCATGAAAAGCCACAATCCCAAGCAAAGCTCTAATTGAGCTATGCTTCACTACTAGAGAGAATACATTTGTGAATTCAACACTTGGAATTTGACTATAACCTTTAGCAACTACTCTTGCCTTGTACCTTGCATTCTCAACACCTAGTGTGCCTTCTTTCTTCTTGAACACCCATTTGCCCCGAATAGCTTTCTTCCTTTTAGGTAGCCTCACCATGTCCCATGTCCCATTTTTATGAAGGGACTCCATCTCTTCTTGCATAACAATCATCCACTTACCTGAATCATTGCAACTTACTACCTCTTCATAAGTGGATGGCTCTTCACTAAACTCAATATTATCTACTACACTCAAGGCATATACAATTAGATCAGCTTTACCATATTTTTGTGGTGGCTTAATAGCCCTTCTCTCTCTATCTCTTACAATAGAATATTGTTGAACTGGAACTGAAGTTTAAGGTGAATTAGAAACCAATCCAGTCTCAAACTCCACCTGTTTATCAACTCTCTGCACGATTTCAATACTAGAGTCTTTAGAAGCCAAAACTTGAATCATGGAAGTCCCATAAAAAATGACATCTTCACTAATTATCGATTTCTTAGTTTCTGGACACCACAATTTATAGCCTTTAACACCATATTTATAACCAAGAAATATACACTTCACTGATCTAGGTTCCAACTTCCCATTATCAACATGAGCATATACAAGGCATCTAAAATTTTTTAAATCTAAATAAGTAGTAGGACTACCAAACCATACCTCTTAAGAAGTCTTCTTCTCTATAGCAACTATAAGGGGGAATGGTTGATCAAATAACATGTAGTGGATGCGGCTTCTGCCTAAAAAGACTTTGACAACTAAGCAATAAAGATATGCATCTTACCTTCTCCATCAAAGTCCTATTCATACGCTTCACACACTATTTCAGGAGTATAATGAACTGCATAATGCCTAACAATTTCTTTCGTGATAGAGTTCAAACCCATTATAACAAAACTCTAACCCATCAATGCGAAGTCACTTCACCTGCCTCCTTGTTTTCTTCTCAATCATTGTCTTACAATCCTTAAATGTTGAAAACACATCACTTTTGTTTCGGGAAGAATACCAATACCTTATGTGAGAAATCATCAATGATCGTCAACATATAAGCAGTACCTGTTAGGTTTCTACTGGCGATTAAGCATACATACATAGTAGAAAAATTTAAATTTTTGCCTTTTTCTAACCCAACTAGGGATCCATGTGATCCGATAAGATGATTCAGGGATAAAATAATACCTTATTCTCGTTGGAAGATCCTTGTTCCGCAGCTTTATGTGTGCATCAAACCCTTCTTATCGAACTGAAAGGCGCAACAGATCGCTCTACCCTCTACAGTTATCCACATGAACGAGCCTTCTTCGAAAACCAAGGGAAACGAGTGTGCTAGCACCGGGTTGAGTCTCACGAAAACCCCTAGTCACCGCCTTTATCAATTGTGAAAAAAGAATGAATGAATCCGCATAGGGATCCCTTAGGTTTAAATACCAATTTTAGGCCCAACAGTTGGTTTCCAGCCCATTCTATGTGTGTAATCCTGTAGGTCCAACATAATGTCGGGGCATAGATCAAAGTCTATCTTCAAGCCCACGATCATGCGCCCCAAGAAGGCATTATGACCACCCAAATTATGTGGATGTCAATAGCCCAACATAACCTAATCCATAATAAATGTCGTAATCCCTTTGTCTCACGATATCCTAATGGAACACAAGGCATGGACTATGTCTCCCTTGTAAAGTTCAATCATGCAATTTTCTCGACCTCCATGTAAACCGATCACAAATGACACACAACCCTACATCATTTAAGCATGGCCATGCACTTCCAAAATTCTCACATGTCGAGGGGCCCACATATATCTCTCTAAAATGAGGGACAAATCACTTTCATCCACTCACGTCCCTCTACATGATTTATTCTATGTCCAACTACAATTTGTATTACCACCCTATTACAGATGATGTTGAATTGTGTCAAAACATAAAGCACCTCATGTAGAAATGTAAGATGATAATGAAAATGCCTCTTTATTATTGAAATATGAAAGTAATAACAATTACACTATTGCCCTAAGGCACATCACTAATAGTACCTCCCATAGAAGATACTTTTGCATGTCCCCAAAGGTCTGAATGTAGATAATTGCGGCCCCTTTGACTTATGAAAGCATGAGAGAATCTAATTCGCTTCTGTTTCCTAAAAACACAATGCTCATAAAAATGTAACTTACTTGTTTTCTGTTCATCTAGAAGTCCTCTTCTACTCAACTCTACCATAGCGTTTTTGCTCATGTGCCCAAGACGCATGTGCTAGAGCTTCGTAATATCATCCTCTAACAATGAATAAGATGCAACAATAGCATCTCCTTTAACAGTGGAACCCTATAGAACATATAGCATGGAGGTCTTCACACCATCACAACTAGCCTTACTAATCTTTTAGGACTCCACCTTCACTAGTGTACTTGTACCCTTTTGTGTCAAGAGTACTCAGGGATATCAAATTCCTCTTCAAATAAGAAACATGTCTGATGTCATCAAGAGTACGAACTACTCCATCAAACATCTTAATGCAAACTTGATAGGCGATTTTGTGTTATGTAAAATGGTATGCCTATGTGCGAAAGTGCAAGCGTTGCCTCAAGTAATAAAAATGGAAGTACATGTATCGTCCTATGGAGAGTTGGGTTACTAAGTACCTACTCTAATCTAGCCTAGGCTCTATTTGAATGATTGAAAATTTGTAGAAGATCTAAATTACACTAACTAAACATGCAAAACACCTAATAAGACTAAAAGGCCTCGTGGGTCTAGATTTCACCTAAAACAAAAGGCAGAACCCTCCCAACCCACTAATCACTATCAATTTCATCATGAAGATGGCCATTTCACTAATGTATATGTGAATTTCTCTCAAGTATCCACACACTACCCCTAGAATTTAGGTATTTTGCATCTTTACTCAACCCCAAAATCCTAGGAATGCAATAAGCCCAAGAAATCCTAATACCACTCCTAATCTCATTTATATCTCTACCTCATGATAATTAGATGGTAAATCATTCAAGGTCTAGCTTAATAATCACTACCTCAAACTGTCACTCACTTATGCAAATATTGGTCAAATACCCACAAACATTAAGATTAAATGAAATACTCAACATAAACATGAAATCAAATAGCAATCAATAGAAATTAGGAGAGATTCATACAAATATATTTGTGGCTACATCTAAACCCTAAGAAAACTTACTAAAACATCTTTGGGAGAAGAAATACAACCATCCAAGGAAGGGAAAACATAAAAGGGAAGAAAAGAAACAAATCTGGTGGAGGTGCTTCCTTATTATCTTCCATCTTCTTCTTCTCTGTGTCTCCCTTCTTCCAAAAAACCGCAACTAAACCCTGTGAGGAGGGTCAAACCTTCAAGAGGGAGGAACCCTAATCGGGTTGCTCTTCCTTTTGCTTTCCACTTGGGCGTCAGAATCTCTTCATCCGACTTTAATCACACACCATATCTACGTAGTCTCTCGAATCTGCACATGCCCATGCCAATGAGAGAGCCATAAAAGAACATCACACAGGCGAAATGATCATATGTTTTTTGTGACTGCATGATGATTCTTTACCGATTCGATTTCACTCAAGCTCTCAATACGCCTAATCACAAAATTGGGAAAACATAGCATTAGAATACTTATTTATATCATAAAACTACTAAAACCTAAGAAAAACATGGGGATAAAATAAGTATTTAAAATACTCATCAGAACTGTCTCAATACATGTTACCTTACAAGATGTAGTATTACCCATCAAAACCGCACCTTTATGCATAAGCTCTTATGTAGATAACCAGTCCCGATTATGAATCATGTGAAATGTACAACTATAATCTAAACTCCAATTCTCACCAGCTCTCGAATCAACATCTGACGCAACCAGAAGTTCTCCATCATTCTGATATGATTCCACAACACTGGCCTCACCAGATTTCCTAGATTTCTCTCATTTTTTGTTCTCGAATTTCTTCTCCCTATTATGTTGCTTGAAACACTCCTTCTTGATGACCTTTTTCTCTCGTGAGTACTACAAATTTCATTGTAACTCCCGGATTTCGAGCCAAAATTCTCATGGGCCTATCGTATACAAACAGCTATCTCCTTGTGCTTCAAGTCTATAATTAATCGTCATTCCTGAAAACAAAGCCTCATGTAGACTTCATTTGTTGCAAGTATCATGACTATATAAAATCGTATCTTTGAAAGCTGCACATGAAACAGGAAGCGAACACAACAAAATCAACCATAGATTTCCTTCTTCATATTTAACCCCCAAAGTTTCCAAATCCACAACAATTTCTTTAAAGGTCGTAAGATGCTCTTCCAAAGACGTACCTTCTGCTATATTGTGCGAATACAATTGCTGCTTCAAGTGCAACATACTCATAAGACTTTTTATCATGCATAACTTTTTCAACTTCACCCATAACGTAGTGGTAGTCTTCTCCTTTAGAACTTCTTGTAGAATCTGATTCGATAGATGAAGGTGAATTTGAGATAGGGCTTTACGATCATTATGTTTTTTCTCCTCTTCTGTCCATGATGACAACATCTTGTCAAGCCCTAGCAACGCATCATCCAGATCCATCTGTGCAAGCATAGCGTGCATCTTAACTTGCCACAATGAAAATTTGGTACTAATGTCCAACAAGGGAATTTCATATGTCATGGTTGCCATTGACGAGATCGAAAAAACCTAATGGCTCTTATACCACTTGTTATGATTAATGGAACAATAATGAAATACAAAAATAAAGAAAAACGCCATATTTACATGGAAACCCTTGCAGGAAAAAAACTACAAGTAGAGAAGAAAGCTTGACTATCAATCTGAGAAAAATACAGAGTATAACGGAATAGAGAGTAAACCCTCAAATGTTGATATGACGAAAACACACGAGAAAAAAGGTCTATTCCGTGAGGGTAAGCCCTCAAGACTCTAGATCAAGCATGGTTACGTATTGGGGGCCTATCTACCAAAGACTCGCTACCACAACAAATCCCTATTTTTTTCTCAACTTTATTTTCACAAAGTCGCACTATGCCTTCAGCCTGACATGCCTAAACCAAATTCAGGTCCCAAATCAACACAACTTGAGGATTGAGTCCATACAGTTTTATTGAATTGAAAATCAAAGTATCGAGGATTCTTCAAATGGCAAAGATCATTTGGAATGAATCCTCATATTCATTTCCAATAATGTCTAACCCTTGAGTGGAATGGGATAAGTATGTATGTGTGTCACGCAGGAAACTTGAGCCCAATCCCTTGGGGTGACTAACTCCACCCATTAGGTACACGTCGATCATTTGGCCTAAGGGTCGGGTCCACGGCTATTGCTACATCGGTCCGCCAATTTAGCCGCTCGAGGTTTGGATAGACCAAGTCACCTCGAAGACGAATGGTCTTGCATGAACATGGGAGGACATGTGGGTGATCGTGGGTTCTACTGACTTGATCCCCCACTACGTACTACTCTACCACGACGAGTATCACATTAAGGATTATGAACCAATTGTAGTAGGCCATGTGGCATCCATAAGTAGTATAAATTGATAGGTTTGTATTAAGAAAAGCAAGGAATTCTTTAGTGATAAATTAGAGAGAAATACAAATTCTTTGGGAAGTTCTTACAATTCCTTTGGCACAGTATGTGGGAAACCATCCTCCCACGCTTATCTTGATTGCATCAAGACGCCCCTTTACTTCCTCCAGAAGCGGTTTAATGGGTGAGATTGCGCCTTCCAATTATGCACCATTGATAGAGCATCAAATGTTGTTGTTGGAACAAATGTTGAAAGAGCAGCAAGAGTCCCATTAATAACAACTCGCCTCTTTCTTAACAACCAATGTTGCCTTAAGGAAAGAGAACGTCACCTTGCACGCCACAGTTATAGCCCCTCGCCTCAATGTTCCCGTTGAACCTCGGAGTCCCAGCAAATTGGCCTCCGTCAGCCAGACCTCACTTTCGACCTTTTAATGAAACAAAATAATCGTCGAGCGGGAATCAAAGAGCGAATAGGACACTGCCTCCTCCTAGAAACCAAGACCTTCCTTACGAGCATTAGATGACATATCATCCTCCTGTTATTCCATATCTATATCGATGCTCCACCGCACTTTATGTTGCTGAAATTTCAAATGTATGATGGGTTGGGGGATCCCTTTGATCACCTCATGCACTTCCGCCAAATCATGACATTGCAAAGCGGCAACGATGCCCTCGTGTGTAAGGTGTTCCTGTCTAGTCTTACCGGATCATCCGTCTTGGTTTCATCGCCTCCTACTAACAGTAGCGTCTTTCACATTTATCAGAAATTTGTACCGATATGTGTTTGTAGATTACAAAGGAAGCAGTGTCACCAATATATTCCAATTACGGATGGGACGATCCGAATCGATCAAATAATTTATGAAACATTTCGAAGCAACATTTCTCTAACTCAAAGCAGTAAGCACATATACCGTCTTGTAGGAAGTGAAGCAAGACGTGCGCCCCAATGCTTAGTTCTTCGACTATCTTTAACTAAATTCGTCGAAAACTGTGGACGAACTATTTTAAAGGGGAAACCAATATGCCATGCTTGAAGATTACACAATCGTTGCAACCAAGAGGACTATAGCCTCCATATTTGACTCAAGGCACACGATAGACGTAGCGAGGGGAAGGAAGTAGTGATAGGTTTACAGGATAAAGTGAGGCAAGCATGAGTCATAAGAACCAAGGTGCACCAATTCCCAAGGAGAATCTAGGAAGACAAAAGAAGATGATAGCGAAACCTAGGACGGGGCAGAAGCAAAGAACATACCTGATTTACAATAACTCATTCTCAACTCCTCCCGATCATTTAGTCTTTAGAGGGGTTTGAATGGCCAAATCCATAGAGGGGTGACTCGAATCAAAGAGACAAGTCTAGATACTATGATTACCACAAAGACTAAGGACACCTGATTGACAAATGTTATCGTTTGCAAAGGTTACTAAATTTCATGGCCCGAAAGGGGAACCGAATACCTTGAGTAGGTACGAGATCTTCGCCTTATTTAGATCGATCATTTAGATTGCTCAGTGACCCGCGATAGGCTCTTGGCGCATGTCGACACAATCCTCAATTTGGTGGCTCCAGTGAGGATGACCAGCTCTTAAGTACTTTGGTGGCTGAGTTCATTATAGTTTCACGTAGTTTCGACCGCCAGCGAGACTGCTAACCTTCTCGAGTCCTCACTTGTGACAATTTATCTACACCTTATGATGATAAACAAATCACGACCTTGGGTCGGATGTCACACTGATGAGGCATATCTTGTCTGATCATGCAAGTGTTGCGGACCTCAACTACCTCCAGCTTTGCTCCAAGTAGGGTATAAACCCAAACTGACCAGAAATCTAGGAATAGTTTTGGCGAAGCCCGATGGAATGCGGAACCACTTCATTAGGGAGATAGTGTTGCTAGTAGCCAGCATGTCCGGTCTCACCATCCTTGTCCCATTTATAGTAATTGATGAACCTTCATCCTTCAAAAGCAAATGTAGGTGGCACCTAGAATTCATGCCATGAAGACCCTACCTTCATCCACCTTGCCACAGATATTATGCTTCACGACTCTGCGGGCGTATTATTGATATTATGGTGACGAAAAGTCACGAGCATGTTATATGGTTGGCGAACATGAATAGAAGATAAACTATCTAAATAGCAACGATGTTTTGTTATCAGTGTGGAGCCCTCTGAAATCACCCAATGCAGCAGGCTAACTTAGCGAGGTCAGCCTTAGAACCTCTCTTTCTTAGGAAAAAGTTGATGCCTTATCACTTTTACAAGAGTATACAGCAAATATTTGCTATCAAAGCATAGGTATCATAACTGACCCTAGGTATGACAATTCAGAAAGTAATCGACCATAACTTTAGCTATAAAGGTCCAATTTGCGTATGGATAAATGGACCCGATTGGGCTACTTTTACTCATAAATGGATCCCGTGCCGTCATTGTGTTATATTGGGCCTCATGTGGGTCATGTTATTGTATATCCTACAGGTTTTATTTTGGGTAAAGCTCCCAGGTATAGGAGACTCTGTCCAGATTTGTATTTAAATTATGGATTGATAAAGGGGACACAACAATGTAGTATCACAGTTTGCAGAGAGCATCCTCAAGTTTTCCATGGGTTGATGGTTGGTTAGCAAGGACTGCAGGTTTAGGGCATCCTGACTTCGATATATTCTCACCAGTGCATAAATGTATGCCGACTTTTCCCCACTATAGGCATCAATGCTTAGAAAGGGCGTAGAAGATATAGCGAGTAGTTGGTAGCTTTCATCTTTAATTAGCTATATCATTGGGAAGAAGTTGACAAGATCTTTCAAATGGTTTTGTCAAGAGATTGATTACCGAATGGCTAACCAATGTCATAGTTGTTCCTGAGAAAATAGAAAATGGCTATGTTGATTACTCTGATAGCAATGACAAATTCTAGAAATTTACATTCCCCCTGCCCTGAATCGACTAGATAGTGAAGCGCCACCTCCGATGTGACCCATATTATCTTTCCTAGACTTCCTCGGGTTATAATCGGATCAGGTATGAACACTGGGTCGGAAAACACGACATTCATAACACTAACAGGGATGTACTACTACAATGCTACAATGTCATGCCCTTCGGCCTCAAGAATGCCGAGACAAATTATTAGCACATGATTTCTCTCATGTTCGAGCCTTTGCTGGGAAAGACAATGGAATTATATATAGATGATATGCTAGTCAAGTCAAAGTCCTGAGGAGACCACTTGGGTCACCTGTAAAAGGCTTTTCAACTCATGAGATCACACCACCTAAGTTGAACCCTAATAAATTCGCCTTTGGGGTCGAATATGGGAAGTTTCTCGGCTTTTTGGTTAGTAAGAGGGGAATCGAAATGGAGCTCGACCAGTCCAAAGCCATTCTCTAGATCCAACCCCTTAAAACCAAGAAGCAAATACAAGCTCTAATAGGAAAGTTGACAGCGTTGAATAGATTCATCTCTAGATACTCATATCGTCTCTGACCTTTCATCAAGGCTCTAAAGGGTGCTTCATCGGGGGAATGGGGTATAGAATGTGATAGGACTTTCCAAGCTTTCAAAGATTACCTCTCTTCCCCTCTGATTTTATCCCAGCTCGTTGAAAATGGTGGAATTCTATTAATACCTTACAGCCTCAATAACAATGGTGAGCATAACCCTAGTAAGGGCAAGCGACGACTGTAGACAAAGACATGTATACTTGTGAGCAAAATGTTAACAGATGTCGAGACCCGATACATTGATTTTGAATGAATCATATTGGCCCTTAGAATGGCAACTAAGAAGTTATGCCCATACTTTCAAGCTCACACAATAGTCATCTTAACTGGCCACTCGATCAGAGTCATACTCCATAAACTCGATGCATCAAGAAGATTCTTGAAGTTGGCCGTCGAGCTGAACGAATTTGACAACGTGTATCGCTTGAGGTATGCTATTAAGGTATAGGTGATCGTTGATTTCACTGCCAAATTGTCAAACATGCCCAAAGTTAGCATCAGCAAACCGTTGTGGATATTAGAAACCAATGGCTCCTCCAAAGAGGTTGGGGAAGGAGCAAGTTTGGTGTTGCAATCTCTAAAGGGATTGCCCGTTGCCCAGGCAGTGAAGTTTTCATTTTCTATCTCGAATAACAAAGCCAAATGTGAAGCCGTACTACTCAGTCTTTAGGTGGCTAAGGAGCTCTCTATCATAAACTTAAAGCTTCGTTATGATTCAAAATTGGTGGCATCCCAAATTCGAGGTGAATATGAAACTAAGAACGAACGAATGGATCAATATCTAGCTCTCATGCATTCCCTGGTCACTCGGTTTACAAATTTTTTAGTGGCTCAAGTCCCAACATTAGAAAACTGAATGGTCGACGCCCTCACGAATCTAGCCTCCAACGCCTTGTACCCCTACCATGTGGAACTAGATGTCGTAGAACATTCCTCAATTTATGACAAGGCAGCTTTTTAGTCGAAACCTGAATCAGTGATTCATGGATGCTTCCAATCTCTAGTTATTTGAAAAATGGAGTTCTACCTAAGGACAAAAGAGTCCTAGCTATAATAAAAGCCCGAGTAGCCAAGTATGCCTTAATAAATGACGTTTTATATCGCCAATCATTCTCAGGCCCATACCAAAGATGCGTGCCACCTTACGAGACCAAGCACATTATTGAGCAAATACATGGAGGCATTTATGGCACCCACATTAGTGAACGGTCGTTATGTCACAGGATTATGACACAGGGTTTTTATTGGCCGACAATAAAGCAAGAGTCCAAACAATTCATCAAAAGTTACAATACATGTAAAAAATAAGGCAATGTTACTCATGCCTGACCATTTACATTCCATTAAATATCGATATGGCCTTTTATATGTGGAGGATCAATATCGTGGGACATGCCTGCAAGCCATAAAATGAAGAGGAAATTTCTTCTTGTTGCTAATGATTATTTCACAAAATGGGAGGAAGTTGAGCCCTACACTCAAATTAAGGCGAGTCACTTAAACTAGTTTGTGCAATGGAATATCATATGTCGGACCGAAATCCCACATGCTATCGTCTTGGACAACGGATCGTAATTCATCAGTAGACCGTTTCATCAATTATGTGTAAAGTTTAGAATATAAAATATCTACTCCACCCCTCGATACCCTTAATCAAACAACTAAGTTGAAACAAAACACCACTAAACTACCTAAAGAAAATACTAACGTTGGCTAAGAGAAATTAGATTGACGAGCTACGATGGCACTCTAAGCTGTTATACGACACAGGCAACCTCTTTAGAGGCGCTCCTTGAAGCCCTAGCCTTAGGAGCGAGGCAGCGATCACAGTGGAATCTGGATTGGACATTCTAGCGATACCACCAAATTCACCTTAGCATTGGACGAGCTTGAGGAAAAAAGAGATCTGGTTGCCGTTCAAATGGCCAAATATCACTGCCGAGCCTCACGCCAAAGGGAAAAAATAGTCAAACCCAAGGCTTTTAAGAAAGGCGACTTCATAGTAAGACACACCTTTGACAAAGGAAAACTTAAACAAAATTGGGAGGCCCCTTCATATTCCTCAATGATGGATCAAAGGGCGCTTATAGACTATAATCTCCTTGCGGAAAGACAGAACCTCGCCCCTGGAACTCGGCTTATTTGAAGAAATACTTCAATTAGTCCTTTGCATTATTTGTTTTGAACCCTAGTAACCGAGGAAGATGAATAAAGATCCATGATTTTCTCCATTCATTGCCCATATTTTCCTCCTTATTTTTATACTTCCAAAGCAGCCCCAAAATGCCCTTGTCTATGGTAGCTAGCCCTTGACGACCCTTGGCCTCAGCCTGGGTTCAAAAAGGCTCTCACACCCAGGCCCCAATCGCCCAACTCTAAAAGGTTATTGCCCATGGTAGCTAATTCCCATCGACCCTAGGCCTTGGGTAGCCTAAGTGCCAAAAGGCATTTGCTCAGTAGAAGCTAGCCCCTAATTACCCTAGCCTGGGTAACCTAAGCCTAGAAATGCCACTTTCCTCCAACAACTTCAAGTCTCTAAAATGCCCCAGCCGGTAGAAATTTCTGGGTTCTCGTGCTAACTTACCTATGGAAGCATGCCCTTAACGGTCTTAGGCCTCAGGTAGCCTAAGCCCCAAAAAGCCACTTGCCTATGGACGGCCCTGGGCCTTAGGTAGCCTAAGCCCCAAAAGGTCACTTGCCTATGGTAGCCAACCCTCGATAGCCTTAGGCCTTAGGCAGCCTAAGCCCCAAAAGACCATATGCCCGACGACTTAGGGCCGGCGCCCTAAGCCCCAAAAGGCTATTGCCTCTTGCAGGTTGGCTCGACTCGCTCTTAGGACCTGAGCAACTTAAACCCAAAAGGCCATTGCCCATGGTAGCTACTCCCGACCGCCCCAGGGCCCTGTGTAGCCTAAGCCCTTGTACACATCGCTGATTGCTACAAAATTCCAGATTACCCCAGCCCTGCGCCTGCCCGTAGAAGGCTTCACTCTGGCATCGCACTAGCCCCGACCACTCGTCTCTGCACCCTACTCCGTAAAGGCCACTTGCCTACGACAACTTGCCCTCAACAGACTTAGGCCTTGGGTAGCATGCCCTTGACGACCTTGGGCCTCGGGCAGCCTAAGCCCTAAAAATCCACTTTCCTATGGAATCTTACCCTCAACGGCCTTGGGCCTCGAGCGGCCAACCCTCTTTGGCCCTACGCCTCAAGCAGCCTAAGCCCCAAAAGGCCACTTGCCTATGGCACTTTGCCCTCGACAACCCTAGGCCATAGACAACCTAAGCCCAAAAAGGCCACTTACCCTCAATGGCCTTAAGCCTCAAGCAGCCTAAGCCCCAAAAGGCGACTTACCTATGGAAACTAGCCCTCTACGGCCTAGGGCCTTAGGTAGAACGTCCTTAGTAATTTCAACTCCAAAATTAGTGAGGTAATAAGCAATGGTTAAGAATGAATAAAAATAAGAGAAATTGTTCATTCAAAATGTCTATATCCACCAAGCACTACCCACCATGGATAGGCACATTATAATTCAAGAACAGGGAACTCGTTGGACATCTGCATCACTGGGGGATCCAGAGCAACCATGGATCTGTCTCACATCGACCTCTAGCTTCTTTATTTTCTTCATGTCGGCAACCCATGTGGTACACTCTTTAAGTAGAGCAGCCCACTCTAGCCAAGCAATCTTCAACTCTCTCTCTAGCTTGGGCACTCATGATTCAACTTGCACCTTGTTATACAATGCTAGAGCACCCTCGCGTAAAGCATAAATACGACTAAACTAGTGCTACCGCTTGTCATAGTACTTACCCATGTAGGCGCTAAACACTCTCATCTACACGGATGATGCAAAAATATAAGCAAAACAAAAAGAGTATATACATATGCAGGAAGAGTAGAGAAGAAACACTTACGGTATGCCGATTCAAGGATAGTATTCTCAAAAGAGTTTTGCACCCCTTCACCGCCCTCGCGAGTACACTTCCCCAAACAAAGAGAAGACCTCTTCGTTTGGACCCTCCAAATGAAGCTCATCAGAGAAGGATCGACATAATAGCCTCGAGGGACGGGGAGACATCGTTTAAGAGGAGCAGCGTCCATCCTCTTCGGCTTCCATCCCGGTCTCGGTCCAATCCCAACAAATCCACCCATTCCATGATCCCAACATCCAGTCGCGCGGCGGTGTCCGCAAAGTTTCCTCCAGCAGTGAAAAGGGGATCCTTCGGTGAACCCCATTTTCTCAAGTCCAGAAACAGCCCTTCAAGCCGGCCTCCCATACGATCCATGCACCCGCCTTCGCAGTTGCGCTATTGTCTCAAACTCCCCTTCCCTTAGCCACTTTGATTGGGGCCGTAGTGATGGGTTGGCTAGGGGAGAGGCAAGAGGATACCTTTCCCTTAACTCGTTCTCGAGCTTTTCTTCAGTTGTTGCCTCCTTAATCCGATCTAGAAGGCAAGACTGCACCCGTTCCCTTGCCCAGGCATCTTTCTAGCCCACTGAGTTCAACTTCATTACTTTTTACAGGACGAACTCTTTCGGGTTGTCGACGACCTCCCAAATATTCACCAGCGACAACAAGAGCTACAAGTCCCTTTCCAAGGTCGGGGGCTCAAACCCCCACCAAAATATCAAATTAGGTAGGATTAAGGTCATCCATAAACTTCCCACGGCTCAGACCACCTGCCCGAACAAAAAATAAAAAGAAGCTATTAGAAACCTTATAGGGAAGGAATAGACGGTGAACATATGCTAGTTCCCCTAAACCAGACCTGATTCAAGATCTAGGTTTAACCTAAGCTTCTGAGACAAGGCCTTCGCGACAACCTCAAGCATTGAATAGTAGAACATGGCTATAATGACTTGTTTTTTTCTCGGGTATTAAAGTGCGTTGATGACGAAGTTGAAGCAACTAGCATTGACCTCAAAATAGTATTTTTCCAAATTAAGTGTAGCTTTATGGTATTACATAAAGGACCTCTTCAACTTCGTATGCATATATTGAGGTTCAATAGGCACACCCCTAGCAGGACGCGTATAATGTTCACATGTGTGTGAATGAGGTGAAGACGGGTGTGATGAAAGAATTGGTGCACTAGCGCAAGTAAGGGGAACCTCAAATTTTCTCTAATGTGAACTTTCTGGGCTTAGTATATGAATTATCCTACTTATATCCTCCTTCGTACATGCTATAAATTGAGGTCTCGAAGAAGGAAAAGAAACCCAGACATTGGGAGGGAAGGAGTATTTCCTCCAAAAAACATCGCCTCGAGCCTCTCTAATGGGCTTGAGCCATGTTATAACCACAGCATCGCCAACGCAAGAAGGAGCACCCTTAGAGCCAGATAAAGACATTTCCTGATCGCAAGGCCAGTTGGGTTCTACTCCCTTATCACCTTTGGTCGCCCTTTGAGTGCCTTCGCCTCTGACACGAGATGAAGCGAAACCATCAAGGCCGCTCATCTGGCCACAAAGGAGGTGACTTCCGATATAAAGAAGAAAAAAAACAAAAGGTGTCAATAGTTTTGGTTCAACCCCAGACACCCATTGCAGATAAGACCCCTATTGAAACCATACCTAAAAATGATGGAACGTCGGGGTTGGTAGTCAAACACCTTCACCACGATGCTGGATCGCAGCAAAGGGACCTGCAGACAGGAGAACTGTCATCTTATTATCTGTAGAAGTAGGGAAACAAAGGAAGCGAGAAAGACATAAAGATTTTTCTAAAATAGTGATCAAACAAGTCTCTAAACTGTGCCTGGGGATATTTAAGCCCTAAAAATTCATCATTGGTGGGATATTCAAAACAGCATTAAAATCGTTATTCGTACCAAACGGCGCACAATCTCCAAGCCTAACCAGATACTGCCACTTGTATAGATCGAGCGCATAGGATCACAGGCGCAATCATGGCCAAATAGCGCACAGGTACCAAAAGAACATAACGCCAATCCATCACTATTGTCCTGCATTAACGATAGGGAGGCTAGTGGAATGGGATAAGTCTAATCCCACATGAGTGTCACATGAGCAACCCAAGCCTAATCCCTTGGGATCGGGCCCAATACCCATTAGGAACACGTCAGGCATTTGGCCTAAGTAGTTAGGTCACACTATCCCTCACATCGAGCATCGATTTAGCCCTCTAAAGATGAATAGACCAGGTCACCTGAAATCAGTCATACATGAACATGAGGGGACACGTGGGTGATTGTGGGTTCTGTTGACTTGATCCCCCACTACGCACTACTCTACCACGACGAGTATCACATTTAGGATTACGAACCAATTTTAGTAGGCCATGCGGCATCCATAAGTAGTATAAATTAATAGGCTTGTATTTAGAAAAGCAAGGCATTCTTTGGTGAGCAATTAGAGAGAAATATAAATTCTTTAGGTTCTACTTCCACTAGATGATTTAATGAAGTTGAATCGACTCTATGATTAGCTCCTTAAGTCCAAAGAATATCAAATTGGTCAAATTACCAATTCCTGTGGGAATAGTTCCTCTAAATTGGCAAGCTGATGCTCTAAAACTTTCAAGAGCTATAGGAAGATTCCCTTGTGAATTTGGAAAAGTACCCTTTAAAGGATTATACTTTTGATAGGTGGTCCTAGTCAAAACTAAATATTATTCTGCTTAAGGTGAGAATGAACCACAAATAATTCTCTTAGGGTGAGAATGAACCACAATATATTTTCTCCTCATATTTCCATTACTTGCAATACGTTTTAATAAAAAAAAATACTAAGTCTCAAAAGGAAACATGACTCCACTACTAACAAACATGACTCCACTGACTCCTATTTCCTAAGACCCACGCATTCCATATGAATATCCCATATGATAATGCTTTATTGACTTCTTCAAATAAAAACTAAATCTAAAACAAACTCTATCATTACCCTCCGCTTCAAGAGAAACCTTGTCCTCAAGGTTCATGTTGAGAAATTTGTTATGTAACTCCGGACACTGCATTAATTTCTTCTTCATCCTCTTGCCCCCCACCTTGGACAGAGAGATTCCTTTGCACTTGTTCCTTAAGTGACTCGATTTTCTTCTACACCGCATCTTGCTTAAGAGTTTTTCCTTTTACTTCTTTGCATGTCCTTGGGCTATTTGGAAAAAGTTTTTCCTATAACCAAGCATTCTTAACAGTTTTGCTTTCTACTTCCTCGGTGCTTTCTTTTGATTTGGATCCACACCCCTTCGATCTACTAGACTTGGTGCTAAGAAGATCCTACTCTAGAGACCTATGAAATATTTCTCTATAACTATGATCATTCTACTTGAGTATATTCTCAAGTTCAAAATGACATTTCATTGGATCCACATACTAGTTATAGCTTCCATACACATGAACATGAACTTCATCCTAGGTTTACCCATTTAACGATTGTGCGACCTACGCATTAGGACTTCTTAAAGAAGTCTCATGCCTGAATCGATCCTAACATCCGACTAATACAAGAACGTCAATTTGTTGGAGTTTGTCATCGAATCCTACTTCCATTTGATCAAATTTGGTTTGGAGGTCTCCAAAGGTAGCTCCCAGGTTTTCGACCATTTTGTTGGTAAGAGCAAGTCGAGCTCGATACCACTAATAGGAGGTCCCACATAACTAAAGACATCTAAGGTGAGAATGAACCACAAATTATTCTCTTAGGAAGAGAATGAACCACAATATCTTTTCTCCTCCTATTTCCCTTGTAATATGTTTAAATAAAGAAAATACTAAGTCTCAAAAGGAAACATGACTCCACTACTAATAAACATGACTTCACTAACTCCAATTCCCTAGGACCCACACATTCCATATGGACGTCCCATATGATAATGCTTTATTGACTTCCTTAAATAAAAACTACATCTAAAACAAACTCTATCAAATTTATCCACGAACATCTCAAAATTTTGCAATTTGTCAAAGAAGCAAGAAACCCAACTTCAAAGGCTAAGTATTCACTAGTCAATTGATTTAATACAAGCTCTAAATCTTCAAGCTTTGTTAGGTTACCTAGATCTTTTGGCACATTGCCGGTGAAGGAGTTTATTGATATGCTCAAATGGATAAGTTTGAACATATTTGAAAATGACATTGGAATTATTCTATTGAATTCATTGATTCCTATATAAAGCCTTCCAAGATCTGGAAGCCAGGCAAGCACCAATACTTGATGGGAGACTGCCTGAAAGGTGATTTCGCACCAACGCAAGGTTTTGTAGTTTAGAGATGTTAAGAATAGCTTCTGGTATCGACCCTGTAAGATTATTTGACTCTAATTGAAGATATTTTAAGGCCTTTAAATTACCAAATGAAGTTGGAATGGAACCTACGAGTCCCCATTGTCGTTTAGATAGATCTCTTCAAGCTTGGACAAATTGCCAATATCTCTTGCTATGCTTCCTGTACATCTATTGATTGATAGTGACAGTGAGAGGAGTTCTTCACATAAGGATAGAGTTGTAGGAAGTTGACCATTGAGATGATTCCAAAAAAGATAGAGTCCTTGGAGATTGGGGAGGTGTTTACAAATACCTATTGGAAGGCTCCCAGAAAGGTTATTATTCGTGAAATCAATTTGTTGTAGTGGAGAGAAATTTAAAATCTTGGTAGGAATAGGGCCACTAATTCCACTAGACTTTAAGTGCAAATATTTAAATTTGAAAGGTTCCCAATCTCTTTAGGAATTCCACTTATCAATTTTTTATAGCAAATATATAATTCTTCAAGATTAGATAAACTCCTAATGAATCGTGGAATGCCTTTAGTGAGTCGATTAAATGATAATGATAATAATCAAAGCTCTTGGAAATGGCACAAACCGAAGGGGATTTCACCTTTTAGGTTATTTACGGCCACATTCAAAATCCTTAAGGAAGATATGTTGAATAAGAATAAGGTATTTCTCCTAGAAGAAAATCAAAATCAATGGTTTAGAAAAACATCTTTAAAATCTAAAAGGGAAAGTGAGACAATAAAAAAATAAAAATAAATAAATAAAAAAAGAAAGAAAAAGTACACCTGTCAAGCTATTATTTAGGAGAGATAAAATTTAAAGCTCCATCAAGTTACCAATTCCACTTGGTATGCTTTCCGTGAAATCATTATATGACAAGAAAATCTCCTGAAGCTTTATTCACTGTCCTAAACTGATTGGGATCTTTCTATTCAAATGATTTGATGAAAGACACAGCTCCTTCAACTTTGGATTGGCATAACACATATCCATGGGAAGACTCCCGGAGAGGCTATTAAGGGAGAGATTCATGTTGAGCAAAAAAGATATGTTGAAAATGGTGGCGGTATAATATCTATTAGGTTGTTCACTTGGAATGACAATACCTTGAGATTAAGAAAAAGACTCGTCTTCTTTGGAATGTCACCCATCAACTGATTATTAGCAAGGCTAGAATAATTTTTATTTTCTACAGATTTCATAACTTACATACAGTGTAAGATATATATAGATTTCTACATGATAATGTTGCCACTTATCTTCTACATGATAATGTTGCCACTTATCCTGGGGAGGTTACAAACAAACATTTGAATTTGAACTTGTTTGTTAAAACATATGAATGGCAAGATTGCTTACAGCGACCTAGTGTGATGCGAATGGTTCTCTAACAGGCCCTCGCAAGACAGTGCTCCCATTGGAGACATCGATCTTGGAGTCGTAGTAGCCGATATGGAAGTAATGACAACAGTATAGTGAGAGCGTCTGCAAGCAAGTCTTTTGTAGAGATGTGAGAGACAGTAAATGATCTACAAGCCATATGATCACGAACAAAATGATAGTCAATAGCAAAGTGTTTCATTCGTGAGTGGAAAATAGGGTTGATAGAGGGATGTGTTGCACCAATGTTGTCACAAAAGATATTTGGAGATAAAGAGCAATCAACATGCAATTCATTGAGAAGGTGTTTGGGGTTTTCAAAGTACATGGCACATGAAGCAAGAGCTTGGCATTTTGCTTCAATGGAAGAATGGGCCAATGATTTCTATTTCTTGGAGCACCAAGAGATAGCATTCCCACTAAGATAAATAATGTAAGTAAAAGTGGATTTTCGATCATCACGATCACCAGCCTAATCAGCGTCTATAAAGGCTGTGAGATTAAGAGGTTGATGATGCTTGAGAAAAAGACCACGAAGAATGGTTGACTTCAGGAAACGGAGAATGCGCTTGGCAGCAAACCAATGGATTTGTGATGGGCAATGCATGAATTAAGCCAAGCGGTTGATGACGAATGAGATGTCGGGGCATGTAAAGGATAGATATTGCAACGCGCCAACCATTAGTGAGAGGAGAACCAGCCTAACCTATCTAAACTTGGTAGCATTAGTGAGAGGAGAACCATCACTAAGTTGGAGAATTTGAGTGGAAGTCATCGGTGTGGCACACACTTTATCACCAGCCATGTTGGTCTTTTCAAGTAAATCTCGGATATACTTAGGTTAAGAGCAATCCGGATGGAGTG
Source organism: Tetrastigma voinierianum (assembly GCA_016808115.1). NCBI lineage: Eukaryota > Viridiplantae > Streptophyta > Magnoliopsida > Vitales > Vitaceae > Tetrastigma > Tetrastigma voinierianum. Next base: position 333,790 of record JAEQBH010000386.1, read on the forward strand.
CGAAGTACCTTAATTCCAAGGAAGTAGTGAAGATCCCCAAGGTCCTTGACGGAAAAATGTCAAGACAACAATTAAAGAAAGCGTGAAAGGAAGACATTATTATTTCCTATCACAATGAGATTATCAGAATATACTAAGAAATAAAATGTGATAGTGTCCTTATGATAGATAAATAATGAAGTGTCACTTGTGGAGAGTGCAAAGCCAAAAGAAAACAAGAACCCTTTCAGCTCATTGTACCATGCTCGTGGAGCCTGTTTAAGGCCATAAATAGCCTTGTGAAGTTTACACACAAAGTTAGGATGATTGTGGTTAATGAAGCCAAGAGGTCGTTGCATAAAGACTTCTTTCAAAAGTGTACCATGTATGAAAGCATTATTAACATCCAATTGGCAAAGAGGGCAGCCATGAAATAAGGCAAGAGCAAGAATAAGATGGATAAGACGGATTGTGGCAGGCTTAACAACAGGGCTAAAAATGTCATGAAATTCCACACCTGGCTGTTGATGGAAGCCCTTGGCAACAAGGCAAGCTTTATACTTTGAAATGGTGCCATATGGATTTCGTTTGATGCGAAATAGCCATTTGCAGCCTACAACATTTTGAGAATGTGAAGGGGGAACAAGGTCCCAAGTACCATTACGAAGAAGGGTAGTAAGCTCATCAAACATGGTAGTCCTCTATGCAACACTTTTAACTACTTTAGAGACACATGTAAGTTCAATAGAATCAGGAAGAGAGTGATTGGTGGCGGCAATGTATAATTGTTTAGGTTTGAATATGTTGTTCTTCGAACGGGTACCATGGGATGGGATGGGGGTTTGGAAATATGAGAATGGGCTATGGAGGAAGGAGTGAAGAAGGACACGGCTAAGGGGTCGTGGGTAGAATCGGGGATGGTGGAGAGAAGGATACTGAAGTAGGAAGTGAAGAAGATTGAGAAGCACCTAATCCCATTGAAAGTGTAGGCATGGTTGCTATGGATGGCCGTGACAGAGGGTAGGTGGAAGCAATTGGGAGATGGCGAGCTGTGCTAGATGTAGTGTAATGAATGAGGAAAGTGAGGCAATAGGGAAGGAAGAGAATAATAAAGTCCAAGAGGGAGAAGGGCATGTAGAGTCCGGAATATATGTTGAGTTAGAAAAAGGAAATTGAGTTTCAACAAACCGAACATGACGAGAAGTGTAAATTTTGTGAGTGTGAACATCCAAACATAGGTAGGCACTTTGGTGAAGAGAGTAACCAAGAAAGAGACATGGAGAGGATTTTTGTTCAAGCTTATTAGACATGTAAGGTTTTAGCCAAGGAAAACAGAGACATCCAAATACTTTCAATTTATTGTAATTTGGTTTTTGATGAAATAATTTTTCATATGGCGAGGAAAACTGAATAATCAGAGTATGGAGACAGTTTATTAAATAAACAACAGTTTGAAAAGCATAGGACCAATACTAGTGAGTGATGAAAATATTTTTCAACAACAACCGTAAATTGACGGAAAATGACAAACACATCAGATTTTAATCTTAAGGGATACAACCAAGAATATTTTGTAAAATGATCAATAAAGATAATGTAATAGTTAAAACCATCAACTTACGAGATAGATGAAGGCCCCCAAACATCAGTGTAAACCAAATCAAGGGGACCACGACTCGTTAGACTGGACTCACCAAATGAGAGATGTTGGCTTTTATTACATAAATAAGATGAACAAGTAAAAGCAGAGGAAATGACATATGAAAGGGAGACTAATCTAGAGGAGACAAGATGTTAGAGAATTTTCAAGGCAACACGCCCGAGTCGAGACTAATCTAGAGGAGACAAGATGTTAGAGAATTTTCAAGGCAACACGCCCGAGTCGACCATGCCAAACTGTTGGAGAAACTTTAGAGGTGACATTAGTGGAAAGAACCACGATTGAGGAATCACTTGCAGGTGCTGGATATGGCCATTCATAGAGATCATGCCTATTCTTTCCGTAGAGTAGAGGTGCCCTCGTAGTTAAGTCCTTGACAATAAAATAATAGGGAAAATATTCAATAGAGGTATGGATTAGAACGACAAATTTAGAGACATAAATCAAGTTTTTCTTAAGAGATGGAGCACATAAACGTTGGATAAATGGAAGGAAGGAGACAAGGAGAAGGAACTTGTATGTGTAATTTTCAAACCTCTACCATCACCAATGACAATGTCATCTGGACCATCATAGGATTGAGGAAGAGAGAGGTGAGACACTTGGGATGTTACATGATGAGAAGCCCCACCGTCGACTTTCCAAGGAGTGGAGGAAATGGAGGAAGTGCTGACATGATTTGTTGTAGGATGCTGCCGCCGAAGGTCGGGAAAAAGCTGAAAGCAACGCTTAGCATCATGACCACGTTTACTGCAGAATTGACATACAATCGAGTGGGTTGATGGAGCCAAGGGTCGAGAGTGTCAGTTAGTAGTGTGGGGAGTAGGAAGTAAGCCTGCTGCAGTGTTGGAGTAATGAGTTTTGGGACCTTTAGAATAGAAAGGAGAGTGCTTGGCAAAATAAGCAGTGGGGGTATGGGATCTGAATGTTGTGCTTTAGTATGAAGGAGAAATGTCTCATGGTTTGTGATCTTGTCAAACAGCTCCTCAAAGGGAACGACAGTGTCTCTTGTGTGTAGGGCTGCAACCAGTTCTTTGTAGGTGGGACCTAGGCCACGAATACTATAAAGAAGAAGTTCAGCATCACTTGGGCGGGCACCAAGAGCAATGAGATCATCTGCTAATCGCTTAATGGAGGTAAGGTAATCTGTAACCGAGGAGGAGCCACGAGTTAGGGTGGAAAGTTTGTCCTTCAAATAGATAAGATGAGAATTTGAGCGTTTGGCATAGACTCGAGAGAGACAAGACTAGGCGTCATGACTTGAAGTGGCAGATGAAACCAGAGGAATAACATATTCACTGAGTGATGCAAAAATCACATGAAGGATAAGTTGATCTTGAAGCAACCAAAAGGTGTAATCTGGGTTAGGAGTGGACTGCCCATTAATGTCGGTTGTGGCTAATGGACATTTAAGTGAAGCATTTGGATAGCCTAGAAGATCCAGACCAAAGAGAAGTGCATGAAACTAAGCTTTCCATGATAAATAGTTGATGGATGTCAGCTAAAGAGGCAATTGGACTGCAACATTAATGGTTATGAGATTTTGAGTCGGGTTGGGTGGGGTGGTAGTGGATGATGGTGGGATAGTAGTGGAGGAGTCTGGAAGCCATTGGAAAAAGAAAGGGGATAAGGATATCAAACTCGTTGGAGGAGCTCTGATACCTTAACAAAGTGAGGAGAATTTTATTTTATGCATATTTCATAACTTACACACGGTGTAGAATATATATAGATTTCTACATTAATGTTGCCACTTATCTTCTACATGATAATGTTGCCACTTATCCTGGGGAGGTTACAAACAAACATTTGAATTTGATCTTGTTTGATACAGCAGATGAATGGCGGGATTGCTTGTACGATCGAGTGATGCAAAATGGTTCTCTAACAATTATTGACCAGACATAACTCCTTCGTTTTGATAAATTACAAATGCCCTTGCGGAATGCTTCCAACTAGTTTATTGTTGAATAAATTCAATTATTGAAGCTCCTCGCACTTGCCTACCATAAAATAAAATAAAATTTGTTTGCTATAATATTCTTATAAATATAGACCATATTTGGTTCCACAAGAGAATAAAAGAAAGAAAATTTGTTTTTTATAATTAATTTTACTAGAGAAAATAGGGGAAAAAACCAAACATAACTAACATTAATTAAAATTTTAATATTCTTAAATTATTAATTCTTTTGATAGAATAATTAGAACCAACTAAATGAATTTTAGAAGAAATATATGGAATAATCTATTTAGTTTAAATCTATTTTTTATTTTAAAAGAATTTAAATAAATAAATATAATAAATTTATTAACTTTAATTTTTTTAAGTTCTCTTTATTTTCGATACCACTTTCTTTCTCACAAAATCAAACATAGCCTAAGGTTTGCTTCATTGCAAGAAAAAGAGGGAAAAGAAAATTAAGAGGAAAATAAGAAATAGGAAATAAAAATAAAAATAAATATGAATAGAAAAGGGAAAATTATGCTATGTTTATCAATATGATTCTATTTAAAAAAAAAAATGAGGAATGGAAACCAAGGGCAAGTTAACAAATTTAAAAATAATTCATATTAGGTGTTTTGTTTTGAGAAAGATTGAAAATAATTCTTATTAGAGGTTTTGTTTTGAGGAAGAGGATTCAAAATAATTGTTGAAAATTTGCTATGCCTTTTTTGACTATGGATTATAAAACCCAAATAATAATAATAATAATAATAATAATAATAATGTTAGAAATCTCAAAACAAAACGATTTTTTTAACCCTTCTTCAATTTGCTCAATATTTTTATTCCTCGATTATTTATTCTCAATGTTCAGATTTTTCCTAGATTTGCCTTAAGAGCATTTTCGCAGTATATTTTTTAAATCTTTATTTTCATATATGGGTTCTTGATTTTATTCTAATTGTTGAAAATTTGGAGTCTCTGAAGTTTGTTGTTAATGATATTGAAAGAAAATTTGTATCTTGCATTAAAATATTATATGCTACTTCGGGATTTTCAAATTCAGAATTATCATTAGAATCTAAGAGAAATTTATGGGTTTTGATGAATTCTTGTTCACATTTATACTAGAATACTTATGAGTTATTGGTCATGAAGGATTTGTGTATTTGGTTTTATACTGTGATTTCCAGAATTGTTTAGAAATTTGTTATTTGAAATATATATATATATATATATATATAGAGATATATATATATATATATATATATATATATATATATATATATATATATATATATATATTAAGGTGGTAAAAGTTTATTTTTAGAATAAGAAGCTTCCTTAAAAATAAAAATACCAATATGAATTATTTTTAAATGAGTTAATCTTGCTTTTTGCTTCCTATTCTTATAACTTTTCTTTTCTTTTTTTTTTAATTAAATAGAATTATATTGATAAACCATAACATAATTTTTCCAATAGAAAATATAATTAAAGTGAATCGATTATTTATTGTTATTCAACATATTCGCTTGTTTTAACTGTTTTATAAAATAAATATGTTTTAAATTTTATTTTAATCGTATTGGGATTCTTTTATATTTTTTTTTTTAATCAAATTGTAGACCCTAAATTTGGGTCTATATTCTTTTTTTTATTCTTTTTTTTTACTTCACTTTGATTTTATTTTATTCAGATTTTCATTTTTTATTTTACTTTCTTCATTTTCTTTTGGGAAAAAGGATCATTCTCTTAGGGTTTTAGGTTAGTTTTCTTGAAGTTCCTATATTAGAGACGATGACTGGGTTTCTTGGTTTTAAAAATGAGTTAGGTTATTTTTCATATTAATGTCATGAAAACAAAACACTCAATATGAATTATTTTTAAATGAGTTAACTTGTTCTTTGGGAATTCCTCATAAACTGTTTTTTTTAAAAACAGGAATTATATTCATAAACTGTTAATATACTTTTCCTAATATAAAATATATTTAAAGGGAATTTGCTATTTAATATATTCGCTTGTTTTAACTCTTTTATAAAAGATTAAATAATCTAAAATAAATATAAGCTTAATTTATTTTAATCATATTGGATTGTTTTATATTTTTTATAATCAAATTGTAGACCTCAAATTTGGGCCTATATTCTTTTATTTATTTTATTTACTTAATTTTGATTTTATTTGATTGGATTTTCTTTAATTTATTTTATCTTTTTTTTTTTTTTTTTGAAAGGTGTTTGACCCATTTCCTTTAGGGGTTCTAGATTAGCTTTCTCTCTGAGAGTTCCCATATATTAAAGTAGAGGACTTTGGAGAGGGGAGGAGGACCATCAAAGAGTAGAGGAGGTTCATGAGAAAAGAGACAGATAAGGGAAAGAAGCTTTTGGAAGGGGAAGAGAGAGGGACGATGAGAGGAAAGGAGTACAAAGTAGAGAGATTTTTTTTCAAACACAGAAGAGAGGTTTAGGAATCGTTTCTTCAAGTACACTTTGGTTTTCTTTTTTTTCTTCTTTACTTTAATATTTATTTAGTCCTTCTACCTGTTTCTTGAATGGATGCATGATATTTGATAAGGTTAGGTTTGTAGTAGTTAATCGGGATGATTTTCTAAGAGCAATCAATGTTTGGGTTATTCTTATAATGGCTAGCTTCTTTTCTTTTCAAATTAATTTATCTTTTATTTTTTTAATTTCTCAATAATTGCAGGATACATGTTTATACGTTATTTTTATTTAATGTTAAATTCTTTAGGAAATCTCAATCCCATAATAGGTAAATATTCATGTATTCCTAATTCAGTCATTATCTATTTTTTTTTCTAATGTCTCTCTCATCATTTATAATTTAATATTCCTAATTCATCATAGTTTAATATTCTCTCATCATTATATACCTCCTTAATTTGTTTCCATGTTTTATTTTACTAATTTTTTAATCCTTTATATATTGTACATCCTATTTGTCCACTCATATTTTATTTTTTAAAATTCATTTATGCCACTCATATTTTATTTTACTATTCATTTATTTATGCAAATATTTTTTTTGTAATGTTTTATGCTCATTTTTTTTTTTTTTTTATCATTATTATTATTTTAACCTAGTTGACCAATCCCATTAGTTCCAACCCACTTCTCAGCACAACCTATTAGGTCCGATCCACTTCCTTACACCCCAACTCATCTACCCCTTAGGTCCAACTCATCTACATAAGGTCTAGCCTATTCTTAGGACCCATTGTCAACTCATCTACCTTAGGTCGAACCCATTAGGTCCGATTCATCTATCTTAGGTTCAAGCTCATTAGTTATCATATCCATTTATCTTAGTTACTCCAACTCATCTACCTTAGGTACAAGCCCACTAGTTACCCCAACTCATCTACCACTTAGAGCATCTCCAAAGGGCTCAACAAATAGCTATTTTTAGCTATTTTATTGAAATAATTAAAAACTAGTGGCTCTAATCCGGGCCGCTACCCCGCCGTGATTTTGCCTCTCACCTCTCCTCAACAAATGTAGCCAAGCCGTCACTAGACTTCTCCCTCCAAAATCTCGCAACGCCTTCTAGATCAAGTGGATCCAGCCGACAATCGACACACAAAACTCAAAGACCAGCACCTCCGATATTGCTGATCAGAAATGGAGGAGACGATTCATGAGATGTATGGCAAATGATGGAATCGGATAGGTCTAATTAATCTTATGTGAAACGCTTCATTAAAGATCCCTCTCAATCCTTCTCCATCTTCCTCTTTCTTCGCTACATCAACAACCGCACCATCATACATTCAAACTTTGTTCTTCACAAAGGTTTTTTTCTTTTTGGTCCCTTTCTCTTTATTTTATTTTATTTTCCTTTTTTGGTTTCCTTCTTTAATTAATATTTTCATCTTTTAACTCAGATTTGTAAGCTTGATTGTTTTATTCTAGCGCTGCTTTCCAGCTTTATTGCTAGTCGTAATTGATTGTTTCAGCTGAAATGCACACCCATGAAGCTATGTTCAATAGATGCTTTAAGTGGTTTGTACTTGTTGGGATGTCACAGATGGAAACTTTCGTTCTAATTTTGTTTATATCTTTTGATGGCAAATCGGGTTTATCCTGGCTGCTGGGTCTAGCGTAAAACCCCAAATCGGGGCAATGAAACGGAATTCATGAAATCTTAAAAGATCTATTTTCCAGGCAAGGTGTTGAATGGGCCGCTTAAATAATGTAGAAAGTAAAAAGGAAAATTACTGATGTCTTTGTTGTATTATCCAAAAATTTGTCCGATATGTCATATCGGGTGTTGCCCTCGTATTTTTATCTCATTGTTTCTTTTGCAAAATCGAGGGTGGTGCTATGGACTCCGATGAAACAATGATGGTGGGCACCCACATGGAGGCAAAATGACTAGACCATGAGTGCATGGAAGTCAAAGTATATATTGGGATTCGGTATCCAACATTTTTCTTGCCCAAGTGTTTTAGGGTTGAGAGAAAGAAAATGTTCTTAAAAATGTGTGTTATGAGAGGACTCACTCACCGCTAGTTCAAAATACCCTAAAATGTGTTATGAAAGAAATGTCTTTAAAATGTGTGTTATGATAGTCCATATTGATGCAGAAAAGCGAGCGCCGGATATGCTCTAAGGATCGGAAAATTCTTTCCTTTGTTTATCAACTATGGAATTCGAGAAGTTGGCTTGGACTCATTTGAAAATTCATCGGTACCTATTATTATAACGGTTATTGCATTTGCAAATAACTACATTATCACAGATAACTAGTGATTCTATTCACGCGATACAAACACGTATCGCTTGATCGCAAATATTATTGCGTTATTGCAGGTGGTTATCTTGTTCTGAAAGACTTATTAGGTATACATAGACCTGAGATTTAAATTGATAACGATACTGCGGATATTATTTATCGTGCAAGAACATGACAGAGGATTGAGTTGTTGCGCGGAACTCCTCGCTCAAAATTCCCCGGGCACTTATCAGGGAGAAAAGAAAATGAAGATTTATCTTCCTTTGTATTACAGGTTTGCACTTGTATTGAAATGACTCGACCGTGAGGGAGGAGAAAATGTTTTAAAAATGTTTGTTTTCAGATCTTCCTTTAGTTGAGGTTAGAAATTGTTTTTTTTCTTTCCATTAAGCATTGAGTCAATGAAATTGCTGAGTAAATTTATCTTTTTGCTTGTGCAATTCCTAATTCGATGTGTTCATACGCATTATATCTGTTTTTTATTTGAGAGTAATTTTAATGTTATTACAATAGACTGGTTATTGTTGTTTATCAGGATTTTATTTAAGAGATAATTTTTATAGTAATACTGTTAAGAAAACTCCATGTTGTTCACCTTAATCCTTCCAAAGAAAAATATTGTTCAAGTTCTTTGTTTCTTGTTAGAATTAGCTGTCTACATTAGGTAACTTGATTCAGATTATTACTTTAAGCCCCTATTCGATTTGGTGTCAATTTTTCTATGCATGTATATAGATATTACTTTTATGTAGTTAACCTTTATGCACCTTTTTTCATCAACAATGTAGGTTTTTGATGGATGAACATGGATATTATGACACAATCTTATTGAATGAGGGAACAAATGTAGGTGAGTTTAACACTAATCAGAGAACAAATAAGCCAATTTTCACCAATATCACCTCAAATAGAATCAACCAACAAAAAGTTTTGTGTGCAACTTTTCAATTGAGGAGGACTTAGTTTAATCTCGGTTGGTTTAATAGTGTGATGCCGCATGGAATGAGCAAAATCTAAAGTGTATTGGCAAAGGTTTTGGGAGTACTTCAACAAATACAAACTAGCCGATTGTAATCGAAATCAAGTTTCTTTGTCAGAATCGTTGGTCTACACCAACTAGTCACCAATAAATTTTGTGGGCTATTTTGACCAAATTGAAAGGTTGAATCAAAGTAGGTCCGACCGAGAAAGACAAGGTATGAGTGTATTTTAATTAATAAGTGTGAAAAATATTATTATGATACATAATAATATTATTGTACAATTTTCTTTATGATACATAGCATTATCAGTATAATTTTCAGTCCAGGATAAGAAAGTGTACATGAACTTACAAATCCTCTTTCCATTGAACATTGTTGGAATGAGTTACTAGATAACCCAAAATGGGATGGAGGATTCTCACCAAGAAACAAAAACAAAAAGTGGTGAACTCCCAGCGCCTCTAATCCTTCAACACCAAAAACCCAGAAACATAGAAGACTACTGGGGCTTGAGAGACCACTGAAGGAAGGCCGCGAGCAGCCGAAGAAAGTCAAAGAGCAAACTCTTCCAAGACACAATTCAAGTTCAACCTATTTCATGAATTGTTTGAAGAAATGAAGGAGGAGAAAAGAAGATATGAGAAGGAAGTCACTTACATGGAAAATGGTATATCGAACAAGAGAAGTTAGTTGCTGAACAGAGAAGGTGGCTATTGAACAAGAGAAGGTACAACTTGTGCAAAATGAAGGAGGAAATGTAAAATAATGTTGATAGATATGAGTGTCATGCCCCGATCATCACAACAAAATTGGTTTATCTAATGCTCACTTATGCCCAATAGGCAAAAAAAATATCACTTAACTTTATACCAACATTTTTACAAACGTCGCTTATATGTTGCCTAGGCCACGTCGGTCTATAACATCAAAAGAAGCAAATGTCGGTATATGTACTTTGTGACATATCGCACGACATTTTGTATGTCAAGTAAATCCTTTCAATTATGTGTTGTAACACAGTTGTTAATACATGTTATTACACATCTAAATATACTATTTCCATACTTCAAGTGTCAAATTATATCGCTTATTATGATAGACCTAAGACATTTTTATGTTGTTAACCAAGTCATTACGAAATTAATATGTGCCTTTTCAGCAATACATCGCAAATAATGACATGTTGTTGTGTTGCTTAAGTATAATGCTACGACATCAAATGTCGCCGTATTGTCTTATTATGATATGACTTTTAACATTTTTAAGTGTTGTGAGATCCATTCGCCACAACATTATTATGCGCCATTACAATCGTGATGGTGACATTTGGCAAGGTTGTTCAACATAATGTTTCGATACTTTTAGTTGTCGCCATATTAGTCTTTACGATGTTACTATTGGTGCATTTGTAAGTGTTGCTAAAACAACTCACTACAGATTATTACGTGTCATAATATATAATTCATCAGGATACATGTGGCGCGCTGCTCAAATATATAATGTTTTCGATATTTCCAAATGTTGTCATATATGTTTATTACGATAGTACTACTTACGCTATGTCGATAAAACAACTCCAATTACAACGTTAATATATAAATACACGCAACAATGATATTTTATTGTGTAGTTTAAGCGCTACCGTTTTGATACTTCAGCAATTGTCGGATATCGCTTATTGGTGATATTATTACCGACGCTTCAGGATACTCATAAGTGTCGTTATTTAATAATTTGTCATAACAATTGTATTAGACATTTAAAAATGTCATTATTCATCATCCTTTTTTACGCATATAATTTTCATTTTTATCATTATTATTAATCTCTTTACCTATGTCTAAAGTAATTAATATATGTATACCATATGATATTTATATTAATTAAGAGAGAAATTATTAAAATATGCATACTTGTAAAAATAAGAGTATTACAAGATATTAAATTTATCAATAAAAACATTTATATAATCCATATAAATTAAAAATAAACAATGTTTGCCATTAAATAATATCAAAAGATTATTATCCAGATGCCTAATCCAACACATAAGTCAATATCTAACAAAATAAAATAAAATATTAAACTATATAAATTAAATTACAAAGTATTTCTCTTCAAATCAAGAACTTCTTCTGTTGTAGCACCATCACGCCTAGCAACAATATCCTCGTTTTTTTACCCGAAATCACAAATGGCAACTTTGTTGTGCAAGCTCCTTGTTTGGGTCATATTCATCTGCTTCACCAGCCTCTTTCAAGTATATTTTGGGACTGATTTGAAACCCATTCCTCGGACACGACCATTTTTATCCGACTAAGGACTTTAGAAATTGTATCTTTCTTTAAAGGAACTATACTCTTCATTCGTCTGGGTTTACACTTGTCTTCATCGGCGCTAAAAGTTGTTCAATTTTTTCCTACAAAATGACCCAATTTCAAATACATACAAATATCAACTAAGAATTTAGAATTATTCAAAATAACCAAAGAGTAAGAAAAATAAATTTACTAAAGTTGCTGCAGATTTCGAAGATACATGCGATCCATCTTTATGCTTGTGATACTTCAAAAAGATCTTTATTCGGTTTGGTCGATGCCCATTTTTCTTAAACTGTAGTAAACACAAAATTAATCATCACTAATTCAATTTCAAATAAATAAATAACATTTCAAAATCAGATAATTCAAAGGGAAAGAAAATAAAATTCTTTTTAGTAAAATTAATAATTTGTCACCGAGCATATGAAATAGTCCCAGAAGTATGTGGCATTTTCATATGCGACCTTATGTCCTTACCCCTTTCAGATTTATTCTATTATAAGCACAAATAATAATAAAAAAATGGTTATATCTAATAAAATAATTGAGAACATGCTTCTTACTTAAATTAATTTTACAGATTAATAGAATAAAAAGAACATGCTTTTATAATGAAACTTACACAATGCTTACAAGGTTGAAACAATATACCTTTTGTTGCTTTGAATATAAAAAGACCTTAGAACTATTAATAAAAGGATGCCTCAAAAAATCTGTAAAGAATATGAAAGATGCAAAAATTATATATATAATAGGGTGGCAATTCATGTCGATGGGTCGTGTTCATGTCGTATCAATGTACGGATCGTGTCAACATTCGTCAACCCAAACCCGACACAAATAATAAATGTGTCAACATTCGCTAACCCAAACCCAACCTATTTATTATTCGTGTTAGGCAAGTCAACACGAATATGACCCATTTAATTTGATTATTTAAAATAATAAGAATTATAATTAATTATCCATGCATGTTTAACACAAATAACCTATTAAATTTAGCATGTTTATTAATTTTATTATTTAAATTAATAGGAACTATAATTAATAATCTATGTTAACACAAATAACATATTAAATAGGTTAATTAATTAATATAATAATTAAACTGGTCAAATTGCAGCAAAGTAAGCCAACACAAATATAACCCATTTATTAAACACGTTGTGCTGGTCAATTTAATATGACCCTAAACACGATTATACTCAACGATAAATTCAAAAACCGTAAGGTTCGTGGCCGTGTTCACGTGTTGTGTCAAATTTTGTCAGCCCTATGTTTCTACAAGTTTGCTAGGAGAACAAAATAATTAATAAGAACTTATTATTTGCATCCCTCGACACATGAATTAAAAAATAATTGAGAATAGAATAAATGTTATGCATGTAGACATGTTTCTTCGTATTTGGAAGAAGAAACAAAATAAATTAAATAATAATTGAGAACTTACTATTTGCATCCTCATAGGCCTCTTTCTCATGATTGGACAACTCATGAGAATTTTCTGTTGATTCACGCAACCTCTTCTTATGAGCTTGTGAAGATGTCAGATAATTGTCTCTTTGTTTTTAATCCTCTTCAACATCCTCAGAAAAATCATATAATCATAGTTTAGAAAACAATAATAACTTTTGATCTAATAATACATAAAAAAATTAAAACAAAATTATGAAATCAAACCTTGTGAATCACAGATGAGAAAAAATACAAAATATTGAGGAATAAATAATGCCTATACTAGTTAGGTTTATATGCAACTATAAATATTTGTAATTTTAATAAATGTAAAATTCAGATGAGGAAAAAAGGAGCATTTAATTCTTCTGGTAGGATCATCATCACTGTAGTCTCTTCTTCTTCTTCACAGGTTGCGGCGGATTCTCTCTTGACTCATTTTCTTAATTTATAAGAAAAGAGGGGGAATTATGTTTTTCTTATCAGAGATGGAGCCTTCACACGTCATATTTTCTTCAAACGCAAGAAAAATCACAAAAAGTAAAATTTCCTCTATTTATAATTTTAAGATGAGAAGATATTAATAATTTTAAAGATACAATAATAGGAAAATATTTTCCTTAGAGATTATTCATATTCTTTAAAAATATTTATTTTTAAAACGTAAAAATCAAACAATTTTATTATTTATGTATTTATATTTTTATTTCAGGCATATATTCCAAAAATACGCTTTTAAAAAGATGGACTTTTTTTTTTTTTTGAAATAGAGATTTCTGCAAATCAGGGGTTTGAAAATTTATATATATGATATTTCAAATTATTTTAAAATTTTGATGATAGATAATTTTAATCTTAAAAATAATGAGATATTCTAAATTTTTCTATATAAATGAGTCACGGTTTTATTTCCAAAAAAAATATTCGCATAAAATTTATTATATTATTATATATTTACAAATTATTATGAAAATAATTTAAATATTTATAAAGATATTATCATATTAATAATTTTAAAGATGTCAATATGGAAAGATATTATCTCTAAAATATCATTTGAGTTTATGACTAATTTTACTTTTAAAAATAATTTAAATTTAAATAGATAAAGATAACATTAACTTTTAAAAAATAGATATACTAAAATTTTCTCATACAAATAAGTTAAGACTTGAAATTTTTTTCTAAAAGAATATCTATTCAAAAAACTATTATCTTATATTTAACGAAATTATTATGGTGTCAATTTAAATATTTATATGATATTAATAGTTGTAAAGATATTATTATAGAAAATTATTTTGTAAGATATTGTCCATGTTCTTTAAAAATATTAATTTTCAGAGGTTTTTTAAAAGAAAGAAATTTATTGACCGAGTTTAACAATACAATGATTAGAGAATAAAAGTAGGTGTCTCCTAAACCTAAAACCATCAAACCTGACAAAATCGAATTGAACCAAACCGAAACCACGGTTTTTAAAATTAATGAGTTTGGATTGGTTTGAAACTTTATAAAACCGATAATATCGTCGCTTTGTGGTTTAGAGGTGACAAATCGACTCGAATTTGAATCCGACCTAAACCACCATATATATTATAAATAGTTTAACTCTAATTTCATTTTTCTTTCACTACAGACACCACCATATTTTTTTTCAAATTGTCATGATGTCCAGAGAAATTAATATTTTAGTTAGGTGGTTTTTTTTTACTTATATTTTATGATTTTTTTCTTTTTTAAAATTTAATACTATTGTTTTTGGGTCATTCTTCAAATATTTGATTTTGTTTTATTTCATCTTAAATAACACAATTCTCTTTTTCAAAATAGAATATTAGAAAAAGGATAAAAATAAATTGTTTTTATCCAAACATAATATTTTTAGATAATTTATTGGGGAAAGTAGATTTCAAGTTATTAAAATGAAAATAATAGCACATATTGTAAATAATAGAGACAATTTACTATATTGTAAAAGTGATTAAGCTTTCAAAAAACTTATTAAAAAACAATTAAAGCTTTATTTGTTGAACACGTGGACATCTCACATCACTCAAATCAGTTATATAGTTTGTCTTTTTTTTTTTAAACTCAAATCAATTATATTGTTCTAAACATATAAATAACGATCAAAATATGGAAAAATATATTTTGATTTGATAGAAATATCAAAAAAGGAAATATAAAAAAATATCATAACATTTTAATGGATATTTTTAAAATATCCATAAAATAGAAAATGGTTCAAAATCATAAAAATTCATGAGGCATTTATTTTAAACACTTAAAAAATTTGATAAAATAATAACAAATACATGTAAAAATATTTATAAATTTAATTATGTAGGTGGTATTTTAAAATTTTAAAAACGTTTTTTGTTGTATGTTTTTTTAAAAGTAATTTTATTATATTTTAAATAAAATTTTTTAATTATTTTTAGTATTTCATTTCAATAATTTTTAATTATGGGATAACTTTTGATATTTCCTTTAATTTATTTAAATAATTAAAATTATTAATTTGTGACTTCTACATGTTACAGACTCGTAGAACAATACATATAATCGAACCCTACCTTCGCTTGCACGCCATTCTCTCATTTCTCATCTCCCACCTGAGCCAACTTCCTCCTTTTCCATCTCTCTCTTACTTCTCTCGCTCCACCCTCTCTCAAACCATAAAATTATAATTAAAAATAAATTTTAATAGAAAATAAAGATCAACTTCGATTTTAAAACTAAAGCAGATATTTATTTATTTAATTTTTTAAAATTTTAAATTGAAGTTTAAAAAATTAAAATATTCTTTTTAAAGAAAAATAATATTTTAATTTTTTATTTTTTTAAATTAAAAAAATTTCAAACCGAATAATAATTTTTATTTTGAATTTTTAATAAATTATTTTAATAAATATTTTTTCTTTTATATTTATTTTAAAGTAAAACTAAAGTTAACTTTTATTTTATTTTTAATTAGATTAAAATCAATTTTTTGAACTATTAAAAAAACAATTGTCTAGATGTCTAACTCAGTTGGTTAAAGCCTTTAAAGGCAATACACGGGAGACGAGGGTTCGAGTCTTAATAGAGACAATGATTATATTGTAAAAGTGATTAAGTTTTCTCAAAACTTATTAAAAACAATTAAAGCTTATTTGTTGAACACAAGGAGCATCTCACATCACTCAAATCGCTTATATAGTTTGCTTTGTTTTTTTTAAACTCAAATCAATTATATTGTTTAAACATATAAATAATGATTCAAATATGGAAAAATATATTTGATTTTGACAAAAATATCAGAAAAGGAAATATAAAAAAAAAAATCATAAATATCTTAATGTATATTTTTTAAAAATATCCATAAAATATAATGAGTGCTCAAAATTAAAATATCCCCTTGAAATATTTTAAACACTTAAAATTTGATAAAATAATAACAAAATACATATAAAAATATTTTATAAACTTACTCATGTGTAGGTATTTTAAAATTTTAAAAAACGTTTTTTGTTAAAGTGTTTTTTTTGTAAAAGCATTTATTATATTTTAAATAAAATTTTTAATTATTTTAATATTTCATTTGTCAATTTTTTACTCATGGGATAACTTTTTGATATTTCATTTAATTAATTTAAATAATTAAAATTATTAATTTATGACCTCTACATGTTTTGATGTGAGAGTCTTCTCGAGATCATCATTATACTGAACCATACCTTTCTCTACGCCTATCTCTCTCACTTCATTCCACAAAGCCCGACATTAATCATATAAATTATTTGACAATATAATACAAGTAATTTATCAGGTATTTAAATTAATCGGATATATTTTTTAAAAAAAATTACACATAAAGTTAATCTTATTATTACTTTTGTTCATTAACACTATTCTCTATTTTAGGTAGTAAAATAAATAATTCACATTTGAACTAATACATTTATATATATTTTTTAGTAATGTTTGGTTAAATTGTCACAAGTAATGCCACTAACATTGCCTTTCGCTGCAATATTTTGCCTAAAAGTCACCATATGCCGCAAAGTCTAGGGTTCATATGTTACGATTTATAAATGACATTTAAAATGAATGAATTATCGATATATATACAAGTATCGCTAAAAAACGTTGGCAATAAATATATTTGTAGCTACATTTTGCTTAATCAGGTTATATGTCACAAAACATAGCAATGTTTGTTAATTGTCGCAAAGCAATGTCACTAATATTTTTTCTATTGCAACATTTTGACAAAAGTCACCATATACACGCAGCAACATAAATCTAGGAGTAACACTTTATAAAACATCGGCTGAAATGTCGTAAAAAATTATCTATATATAAATATGTATTGCTAAAAACGTTGGCACAAATACAACGGTAACTACAATTATTTAATTGTTGGTTATATGTCACAAACATAAATATCGTTTGTTAAAATGTCGTAGAAGATGTCGCTATCATTTGTTATATTGCACCATTTGTTGGGGTCATGATATAAAATTATCACTAAAAGTTTTGTATTACAACATTTTATAGAACTATATAATGTTTGGTTTATATCGTTGTTATGTTTACAAAAACGTTGTCTTAGTAATGTATGAGAGAAGATTCAAATTTGTTGTAGTGGATTCAAGCTGAATATTTTAAGCGCTCCGCATGGAATCGTGGCAAAGAAAATGCAGTTTTTTCTTATTCATCGACTATAAATCATGTTATTGATCTAGATTGGAAATCATGACTCAATATTTGGTTTTATTTTTTTTTATTTGACTGTTTATTCGAGTGCAATGACCTTGATTTCTTAATAGTTTATGTTATTATTTAAAAGGATAACTATGATGCATACTTGGAATTAAATTATACTCAAAGAATTTAATAAAGAAAGAACATAATACCAAAAAGCAAGCCTAACTTGGAATTAAAGACCAGAATAGTTCAAATCTACATTAAGTTTTTCATAGCATAATATCAAGAAACATTCCATGAGATATTCCAATGTGTGCTCGACTTCAAATCAGTTTGAGTATCAACAGAGCGTCTCCGGTCTCTCAATACGATGTTGAGTGAATAAATTGAAGCAGCTCAACTCCGCTCCGATATCAATGAAAGAAGGAGCAGGAATTCCATCCGGTGCATCATAATCAAAGTCCATTTCATTATTGTCCCTCCTATCCTCAATAATCATGTTATGCAATATTATGCATGCCTTCTATAATATTCTGGGTTAATCAAGCTCAATAAACGCGGCAGTTCACAAACTATAGCAAATAGTCTTCGATAACTGTAAAAGCCTTCAACATCCTTCGTCGACTTCAGTCAGGCAAAATGTATTTGCTTATCGCTGATATGAAATGCTTTTGACAAACGGGTCTACTTTGATATATACCATCAAAGAAGATAATATCCCATAGTATAATCTGCTTCCATTGACGGAGTAATTAACTAAAGGAGCCCTACCTTCCAAAGAAGAGTAAAAACAAGAAGAGCGCTCTAGCACATTTATACTATTGTGGGATCTGTAACCTAAGTGTCAAATCCATAGATCATATGAAGCCACCGTCTAAAATAATTATCGGTTCATGAACATGACCGTGAGTACATACCTTTCCAAGTGTCGAGACAATTCTTCCATCTCCATGCATGCAGGCCAATGCTACCTAGCATCCCTAAACCCACGCCTTCACCGATTACATTGTCTAACAATGTTCGTGAGACTGCTTAGTGACCTGAGGTACTCATCAAAATAAATTGGTTACTATGGCCGATACAATCTTTGCGCACTTTCTATGGTAGTTCTTTCGACGATCCTCACCTAATCATCAACAACATCCGCCGGCAACCCATAGACAAGACTTTATAGCTTTGGCACATTCAAGGGGAGACAAACCAATGTTTCCAACAGCATCATTTTTGGACAAAGTATGACTCATAAACTTCCATGTTGGATAGAATACTTAACTAAAAGTGATCGATTCATTCAAACCTCCTTCAAATAAATTTGGGGATAGGTAGGCGATTTAGCAAAATAATCGCGATAAAGTCTCTCATGCCCTTCAACTTGATTGCGAAAAATAACATAATGACCTTGAATAGAACCACGACGTATTGTGGAACTATTCTCAATATTGAGTTTCTCCATTGCCATAGCAGCAACCACTAACATCCCCAACTCATCATCGGAGTCAAAATCACTAAGAATAATCTTTCATTTACCATCATAAGCCATAACAAAGAAATATGAGTCTCAATACTAGTAAAATAAATTGAAATATAAGGACAATGAGGAAGAGGTAGGTCTTATTTATAATATTTTAAAAATATGACCATTGTAAATAGGGTCGTTGTAAATATGACCGTTATAAATATGGCCGTTGTAAATATGACCGTTGAAAATTTAAAGATTAAATTCTTGATGACGGTACGACACGTCATCATTATGGTGTCACGTGTTATGCAATGTGGCATTTTTTAATTATATTATTGAAAGTTACAAAAAAAAAAGAAGAAGTAGTAATCTATTTTATTTAGCTGGTTGAGTAAATTTTAAAATTTGCTAGCTAAAATAGTGAATTGAATATTTAAATATATTTTAGGTAGCTATTTTGTTGAGTGTGGTTGGATGCTCTTAGGACACACTTTCAAAAATAAAATCTCACATACAACGTGAAGTTTTGAACCAATAACTTCTTTATTGTAAGTGAGACCCTTAACCACTTTAACAACCACCAACTTGTGACATACTCTTACTTTTTTCTTTTTTTTTACTTATATTACCAATTTTAACATCTTTAAAAATAAATTTTCAAATTCAAAAACTGCTTTACAAGTTTTAAATTTACATTTATCTTCCCCTTCCCAAATTTCATTATTTGAATCTCAATTTCACAAAATATCATACTTCCATTTTCCTAAATTGTTTTTCAAATTATCAAATTCTTATTTTTTTAAAAAAAAAATCATTTTTCTTTCAAAACTCTTAATTCATAATTTCCAAACTTCAAAACCCTACTTTTTAAAATTCAAATCCTAATTTTCATAATTTAAGTCAATTTCTTCAAAATTTTAGTTACAATTTCTCAATTCCTTCAAATCCCCAAATTCCAAATGCAAAATTCTTAATTTCTCAAAATTTAGATCTTAATTTCCAAAATTCAAATTTCTAGATTTTAATTTACAAAACCCAAATTTCCTATTTAAAAAATTCAAGTCCCAAATTTCCAAGTTCCTAATTTTTAAAATTCAATTCCTCAATTTCAAATTACCAATTCTTAAAAAAATTAATTCCAAATTTCCAAATCTCCTAAATCAAAAACTCAATTTTCAAAAATTCTCTTTTCAAAATAGTTTTTTCAAAAGTTCCAATCACATGCTTAATTCTATAACTCCAATAATAATGGAGTCTTGTGGAGTTAATTTGTGTGATAAATAAATGGGCTTTGGTGGGGCTCAACATCTTATGTATCATTTATGAATAATTCAACACTTGATTTATAACACAAATTTCTGATTAAATCATGAACGTTTCTACACTTGTTATCGCACTAAACTGGTTTTCAATTTATAGTGCTCTCAATTCGCCACTCAGGTATGTTGTGGCGCTGAAAACGGGGTCAGTTGTGACAGTCGACCGTGGAATGATAGCGGATGTCGGGTAACCAGAGCACCACTCATGAAAAATAGGGCAAAGTCTCGCTGTGCACAGGAGCTCACCCAATTACAACCTGTTCCAAACAGGTTCTGATGACCTACCCAGAGTCCACATGCAGGTAAAATAATGGCCACTTTGGCCTGCATTATGCCCACAAAATACATGACTATATACAATCGTTGAGAGTTAATAAATTGCTCTTTACCAAACATATATCAAATTTAGAGTTTTAATACATGTTATACAAAATGACAATGTCAAAAGCCCTGGCAGGCTTTCTTCTAAGTAGCCTA
The DNA here is from genome assembly GCA_016808115.1 of Tetrastigma voinierianum. Classification (NCBI taxonomy): domain Eukaryota; kingdom Viridiplantae; phylum Streptophyta; class Magnoliopsida; order Vitales; family Vitaceae; genus Tetrastigma; species Tetrastigma voinierianum. The sequence continues at coordinate 354,847 of JAEQBH010000386.1, forward strand.
TAGTATGAGTTAGTCCTCACCGTACACTCCACATTTACCTAAATGGCGATCCCTCGATAGGGTAGGCAAAGCCAAATAGTGAAAATTTCTGGTGGGTTGCTCGGCTCAAGTGCCGTGCCATGGCAAACAATCACATCAGAGCAATTACATTAACCTACTCGAATGTCTGCACGACCAATCCCATGTCAGAGTCTCACGACTCCCTCACATATGCCTAAGCCAAATGCGAAGTAAAATATCGATTTTCAAAACGACGTTCATAGACTTTGCTCTTGGGTTGGGCAAAATGTTAGACTACCCTCAGGGTGAATTCTTTGGCGGATAACGCTCCGAAACAATCATGGTCCTCATCCGAAGTGATCTGTTGGACAACTCTTCAAGGCAATTCTTCGAAAAATCTTCCTTGAAATTCCTTTCACAAACATTTTCATTTTTCTTTCAATTTCATGTCATGCACTCACTCCTAATATTCTAGGGTGCCTCAGTGCATATGGAATGCATGATCTGGTAATAAACCCATGCTAATATATAAAACATGTATATACTAACATAATTAATCCACATAAATCATGTTATGCAAATTCACAATCAATAACACTAAAATTAGCTCACATGGGCTAATTAACAAACACAAACAATTCATTTTGAATCACTCAACATCATAAAAATCCACACCAAAAATCACGTCACTATTCACGTGAACAGTGAAACCCTCGGGTTGTTCTGACCCTAGCTAATGAGGATTTTCTCCGCTCAGTTCCTATGTTTTGAGATCGAAAACACGAAGCTAATCAAGCCTCGAAAACATCCTCAATCATTTACATGACTCTTTGCGAAGAACCAGCACAAGTGAAAAGATCCTACCTCTTGGAGTTCTTGGGAACTCCACGAATCGGTGCCCACGCGTAGCCCTCGCCGCGTAGATCGACTTTGCTTCCTGCTCCGTCGAGAACCGACGGTCCGATCGGCCGCAAATCTAGAGAGAAGGAGCTCCTTCTCTCTCTAAAATCACAAATCCCACGCCCACTGCACCTCCTGCACGTTTTTGGCTCTCAAAATGAAGAAGATGAACACTATTTGCTTTTGTCGTTATTCTCATTCACATTTGCAAAAATTCCCATCTTGTCCCTTCATCTTGATTTTGACACTTGGCTTAATCTAAGCCATTCATTCCCATTCTCTCTCTAATCATGCAACATGTGTCACATGAGTACATGTAGTAGGTGACTTTTGTCACATCACATGTCTCAGCCTGGATTTACGGCACCTGACATCGGTGCCACGGCTTGATGAAATTATTGTCTCAGTCGGCGTAGTAGATAGATTTCGTGAGACGATTCCAACGGTGAAGTCTGTTTCATCATCTAAGATCTAGAAAATTTTCATATTTTTACCGAAATTACCATTTTGCCATTTTTTAGAAAATTCGAATTTTCCCGGGTTTTACATATGTATTCCTTCTTCTTGAATTTTTTCCTTTATTTACTATTTGTTTGATTTATTGGTATCTATTATCCAATTAATCAATTGTCCTATTTGCCTTAACTTGATTATTAGAGACTCGATTTTTAAGGGTTTAGAGGGGTGCTACGGCTTTTCACCATACCTTTCCAATAGGTAACTTGACCTTCGACTAGACTTGGTTTTCACATACTTGTTTTTCTTATTATGAGTCACATTTAGAGTTCTTTCTTATTTTGTTTTCCCTTTAAAAAAATAAATAAATAAGTGGCAGCTCGCCAGCTTTCAAAATGGTTTTCAAAAAAATAAAAATAAAAATAAACAAGAGTCTCGCATTTTTAGTGAGAAACGTATCATAGTAAAAAATGCGGTGTCCACACAAATATAAAAATTAATTTTCAAAATACTTTCTTGACTCAAACATCTTGCGAAAATTTAAAAGCTAGCACTAATATTGAGGAAAAATTGTGTAAAACCTGATAAAATTAGAAAATTTCAAAAATGGCAAAATGATAATAATAATAATAAATTGTCATAATGGTTCAGGAAAGGTTAGAAAATTCTCTAGATCTCGGATGACAAAGCGAATTTGCCCGTTGGATTAAATCTGCGGCGAGAAATCAGACCTAGAAAGTTTCGTCGAATTCTGAGACAGTAGGAATAGTTTTACGATTTTCTGGGTGATAAGTCGTCAATAACTCTAAGGACAAGATTTTTACGAAAATCTCGGAAGTAAGGAAATGACTTGAGCTAAGTTCATTTAAAATAAATTGAACTGAAAAAAAAAATTTGTTTCGGGGTAGAAACGGACCCGAATGAGAGATGGACATATGACGCAATGTGAGCCATGTATCCAAAATAAATAAATAAAAGGATAAAAAGAAAAAAAGAAAAGTCAAATGGGAAGGAAAGGGGGAGACGGGAGGAGGGAGCATGAGGAGAGGAGAAGAAAGAGAGAGAAAAGAAAAAAAAAAGGTTTTTTGCTTATCTCTAAGATCTACGGAAATCGGGCCATCGGTTTTCTTCAAAGCAAGAGGTAAAGTCAGTCTATGCAATAAGGGCTACTCATGGGTACCAAAATCTTGGAGTTTCGTCAAACTCCACAAGATAAGGGATTTTCCTACTTTGATTATTTTTAGCCTAAATGACATTTAATGGCATGGGCGTTCTTTGGGAGAGCGGCCATGTGTTTAGTCGAAGATTTTTGGGGCCCAGATCTTGTTTTGGGATTAGTTCCAAGCGGTCCCGAGGCTATGTTGAGGTTGGTTTGATCCAGGGGCCAGATGTCTTTGGGTTTTGTTGAGTATTTTGGAATCACAGTGATTTGGTGATGAATGGAACCAAAATTGGCTCATGGTAGTGAAGGGACCGAAAGGTGTCCTATTTTTATAGGTCCGAGAGTAGACCATTTTGTGTGTTATTGTTGGAAAAATAAATAATATGTTGTTGTGTGTAAAAAAATCATGTTAATAGGTGCTTGCGTGAAGTATTAACATGGAAATTGTAAATGAATGGAAATTATATGTAGAAATAAAATTATCGAATTTATAAATGTTAAATGTAGCTCTTGTGTGCATGTAGCATGACATAGCATGAAATGACATGATTGTATTTCATATGCCGCAGTCACATGTCAGTCGGGTGTGGGTGCATGAATGCTTGTTATTCACCATTCTTGGTGAATGTGTGGTGAGCTCGGAAATGGGACCATGTCCAAAATCGAGACCCACGGTTGTATAAAACAAAACTGGTTCATGGTAGTGAAGGGACCGAAAGGTGTCCTGTTTTTATGGGTCCAAGAGTGGATCATTTTGTGTGTTATTGTTGGAAAAATAAATAATATGTTGTTGTGTGGAAAAAAATCATGTTAATAGGTGTTTGCGTGATGTATTAGCATGGAAATTGTGATGAATGAAAATTATATCTAGGAAATATAATTATTCGGAATTTATAAATGTTGCATGTAGCTCTTATTGTGCATGTAGCATGACATAGCATGAAATTACATGATTGCATTTCATATGCACGGTCACATTGCATCGAGTCGGGTGTGGGTGCATGGTACTGTTATTCACCATTCTTGGTGAATGTGTGGTGAGCTCGGAAATGGGACCATGTCCAAAATCGAGACTCACGGTTGTATAAAACAATAATAAATATAAATCACGTGTGTTTGGGCGTAGCAAGATGGGGTAGATCCCCTCCCCCACCCCCAAGGGTAAAAGACCCAAATTTATATGCGGTTAGACATGATCACCGACGGTGAAAGCTTGTAAAAATGTCGGAATGCACATGACGATCTTGCGGTGTGACCGCGAAAAGGCATTGTGAACAACACGAGATTTGATAAATTAAAATTGGAGGGTTGTCGATGATTTAAGTCATTGGGTAAACACCCGATGGCGGTTTTTCACACTTGGCGTTGGGGTGTGAGTGAGTCGGTGGGTTTCGGGTTGTGGGCATGAGGAGTCTCATCTCATGCATGACATGGAACATTCCATATATGATTGCATTATTTATATGGAATATGATTTGATGCTTTACGTATGTCATTGCATGTGCCTTTAGGCGTGGAGTAGCCCTTGTAATAGAATTTTTCTACTAGGCATTGCTACTTGAGTCATGGACACTTTCGGGTACAAGAAGGTGTGGGGAGGCAACGCTCAGAAGCCGGTCATGATTATGAAGAGTCGATGTGTGGCTTTGATATTTCAGCACAATGCGAAGTATTTTGTATAAAAGAATTGTAACTAAATTCTTTTGGTATGTAATTATGGTAAGAGGGTCATGATAGGACTCTTACGGACTGTAATTAAGCTTTTTATTTTCATATTTTAGATTTAAATATGAATGAATGGGTCCCGGTAAAGGGGGTCCCGGTAAAGGGATTTTTATTTGGGATATGGACATATGCACCCTATGTGATCAATACTACTTATGTTGAGACCTTGGATGAGTTATGATTATACTGTTATACATGTTGTTTGTTGGGTGAGCTCCAGGAACAAGGAGACTACTGCTGATTGTGAAAATATGGATTCCGATAAATGGGACACAACAGTGTGGTATTGGGTCACCCGAAATCCATAAGAATTTCACGAGTTGGCGGGTTGTCAAGGGGACCCTTGGATTTGGGGCGTCACAAATTGTCCCACTAACATGGAGCAAAGCTTATCATGAATCACGTGTTGATGGCTGCCAAGCATTTTGGGTAGAGCATATTTTGGTTATTGAATACAATTGGTAACTTATATAATGGTCTGAATTGTGTTCAATAATGTTTCTTACTCGCTAATTGATGTTTTATTTTTTATTAGGAATATTAATAACAAAAATATCTACTATTGTTTGTCACACATAAATATCACATTATAGCTTTAAATATATTAAAAGTAAATTAAATAAAGTCTTATATCAATATAGAAAACACTATTTCAGATCTATTAAACATTTTATTGTAAGGTATATTTCCTTTAAATATGTTGTTTTTTTAACAGTTTAATTTTTTGGATCAAAATTTTCTATATTTAAAATTTCCTATCAAATAAAAAAAATGTTTTGATTTGTATTTGATAGTACTCATTCTAAAATTTTAAAATAAAAATTATTGCAACATGATTCTGTTTACTAGAATCCATTCAAAAAAAAACATGAAAAATTTTTAGAAATGAAAAAAAAAATTAAACTAGTTTCTAAATTGTATGAAAATTTATTTTAATTAAAATAAATTTTCTATCTAAATAAGAAAAATTGGTTACATTTTAATCATTCTTATTTCCAGACCAACATTCATGATGACAATAATTTAATAATCCAACTACCAAAGATTCCCTTATTACTCTTATTTCAGATAGTATTCATGATGACAATAATTTAATAATCCAATCACTAAAGATTCCCTTATTATTTTTAAAGTATGAATGATCAATCACTCAACTATTGTTGTCACAACTTAATTGTTTTCCTTTTATCACCTTCAAAAAATAAAAATTATCATAACCCCGACCATGCTCCAAGATTGGAAAAAAAAAACCATTTATAATTAAAATAAATTAAAAATTTTAAAAACAATATATAAAAGTAATTTATTGATTTTCATTTTTTTTTTTTTTTAACTTTCCTTCTTTATTTTTTTTTACTCGCATTTTCTTTTATATGTTGAGGAGCCAAATATGAAGTGCCTTAACTAATGTTAAATATTGATGCACGAAACATGAGTATTGAATCATAAATTGGACAAAATTTCTAAGAATTTGTGAATAGTGGCAGGGAAGTAGTTATTACTAAGATCAAGAGAAACAAGAGGTGAAGCATGAAACATGAGTATTGAATCATACATTAGAAAAAATTTATAAACATCTTACCAATATTATTTGGAATAGTGGCATGAACATCTTACCAAATGCTCTGCCTAGCAAACTATAACGTGAAAGAAATAAGATTAACCCAAAATTTCTTCTATTTTCTTTTAAGTTTCAACAATCAAACAACAATAAAATTCTAATAACCCATACAAAAATCAGAACAATCAAGCAATCAACCGAAATTCTAATAATCCTACAAATCATAAAATCACAACAATGAAGCAATCCACAAAATCTAGTAATATTATAAACTATAAATCATGCAAATTACTAATGAAATAAGTACGCAGTGACACCTTAAGAAACCTTAAATATAGAGAGAGCAATTACAGAGAAATCACCTTAAGAAAGCTGAATGTTGATGATTGCAGAACCAGTGAACAAGCAAGAACACAAGCTTTAGGCGAGTGTTGGGGACTCTGGTTTTTTTGCAATCTCTTTGTATTCCCAAAACCCCAAGTATTTTGGTTTTTTCTATTTAAGAGAAAAGATCCATAATATAATTAAAAACTTTTACAAGATGAATCAAGAAAAACATAAGAATATTATACCCAAATCACATAAAAGAGAGACAAAGAAGCTAACAGAAATAGAGAAAGGAAAATAGAAGAAATAAGTCATCTAATAAGCTGGAAAAGATTTCTACAAAAAAGGATATAGAAATACACTGGAAAGAATACTATAATCCCAAAAAGATAAATACAAAACATTGAAAAAGTATCCCTGACAAAGAAAATAGGCTACAGATGAAATAATGTTGTTAAAAAGGGAAGAAATGAGTTTAGATTATATGACACTAAACAAAATAGAAGAAGCCTTGAAGGAAATTCTTAAGGGAATGGATAAATTAACTCAAAAAAATAGACCAAAGATTTGAAAATGTAGAACAAAGAATAACTATTATAGAAACCTAACAAAATTCTTTGATAATGACGGGAAGAGATTTTAAAACTTTGCTACCAAAGAGAAGGTAAAATAAAAAAACATATAGACACATGACAGACCCAACAATGTCGGCAATGTTGTTTCGTCCACTCCTAAAACAAACTTCTACTTCCTTCAAACTACTGTGTAACAATTTGATGTTCTTTCAAGTTCAATCTCATCTTTTGAATTAATCCTTACATCAACAGTTTGATTCTGATCTTCTTTAGTTCGATTACCACTTCTTTGATGTCCATTCTCTCCTCAGGTGAATCAACTGTACATTCCAAGGCTAAAGCCATAATGGAGGAGCAACAACTCAGGTTTGTGGCAAGGTCTTCAACCTCTCTTTTCAATAGATTGGCATCAATAATCTGTGTCACTGAACTGGATAATGACTCCACCCAAGTCTTCAAGGTCAGATCCCCGGTGAACATTTCATCCATAGGCTTCTTCCTCGCAAACACTTCCATCAGCAAGATCCGTAGCTATAAACATCGCCCTTTGTGGATACTATCCCATCTGACCCATACTCTAACTTGCATGATGCTAGTTTCAGTTGTAAATTCAAACAATTTGACAGCTATTTTGAAAAAAAGAAAAGGTAGGAATTGAAGAATTTTTTTGTAGTAAACTAAATAGGCATATGAGTACTAAAGAACATTACCTGGTGCCATATAGCCTACTGTACCCAAGGTCTTTGTTTGCTGCATTGACTCTGTTTCAGTCAAGAGTCTAGCGATCCCAAAATCAGCTACATGAGCAACCATGTCGTCATCTAACAAAACATTATTGGGCTTTAGTACTTAATGCACCACAGAGCTTGAACAATCATGATGAAGATACTCCAATGCCGATGCTACATCTATCATAATGTTTAATCTATGGACAAGATCCAAGAAATAGTTATGAGAATATAACCATTTGTCAAGACTTCCATTAGGCATATATTCAAGCTTTTAATGCTTTGAAATCGAGTTTGAGCAGCAAGTAGTATCCTGACAAGATTCCGGTGGCGAATCCTTTGCATCACTTCAGATTCTGAATCAAAACTCCTCAAGGCTCCTTGGAAGTCTAAATTGAAAACCTTAACAGCAACCGTTAAGCCGTTAGATAAAACCCCTTTATATACCATGCTCAGACTTCCTTTCCCAATCAAATTCTCTTCACCAAAATGGTTTGTTGCATAAAGAAGTTGCTGGTATGAAATCTTTTCATGTGTTCCAGGAAGCCATGAATCATCTGGAGTTGGTATTTCCAAGTTATCCTGTCTACGCATCCACAGAACAATGAAAGCCATTAAAGCAACTATTGATGCAACTGGTGATAGAATATATTTCAAGATGAATGACTTCGTCTTCCACGAGTGACTGTGAGTGTTTCTATCACATGCTATTACTTGAAAACGAGCTGCTCATAAGCCTTCGTGAGGATGAACGACTCGGCAGTGAAATTTTGCAAAAGGTCCTCTGTCTGGAATTTCTCCGCCCAGTTTATTGGAAAAACATTTAAATGCCCAGAGATAAATAAGGGCCTCTAATGACTTGGGAATGATTCCAGATAAATTGTTATGAGACAGATCCAAGGACTCCAAGCTTCGCACATCACCGAATTCTACAGGTATTGGCCCTTCTAGTGTGTTGTGAGATAAGGAGATTTTGGCCAAACTTTGCAGTTCTCCCACTGCTCTTGGAATGTAACCAGAAAGTAGGTTATTTGACATGTCTAATGTTGTAATGGACTTCATGTTTCCAACTTGGGTGGATAGATTACCAGTTAGGAAATTTGAAGACAAGTTAAGAACCAACAGACCAGTAAGGCTCCACAAGGATGAAGGGATGTCAAAAGCCAACGCATTGGAGTCAAGAGAGAGTTCTCGTAACGGAAGAATCTCCAAAACAACTTGGGATCGATCCTGAAAGTTCGTTGGAACTCAAAATTAAGTACCCTAAGTTTTTCAAATGGCAAAGATCATTAGGAATGGATCCTTGAATTCTATTTCCAGCAATATACAACTGTTGGAGCTTCTGTACTCGTCCCAACGTAACTGGAATCGACCCTGTCAAGTCATTTCTCCCAAAGTCAGTTGTATCAAATTAGTCAAGTATGAAGTCTATGGGAAGGGTTCCTCTGAATTGCTTGAGCACGTGCAGTAAAAGTTTCAAGAGCAATGGGAAGATTCCCTAGTGAATTTGGAAGAGTGCCCTTCAAAGGATTATAACTTATCCACAATGTCCTCAAAAATTTGCAATTTGTCAAAGAAGCAAAAAAACTAACCTCAAAGGTTGAGTGTTCGTTACTCAATTGATTGTATGCAAAGTTGAGGAATTGAAGCTTTGTCAGGTTACCGAGATCCTTTGGCACAGTACCAGTGAAAAAGTTGTGGGATACTCCTAGGTTGATAAGGTCGGACATATTTGAAATAGACCTTGGAATTATTCCACTGAATTCAGTAAATCCTATAAAAATACTTTGATGGGAGCAAAGTGCCAATACTTGATGGCAGTCTTCCTGAAAAGGCGATTTCCACCAACATAGGATCTGGCCTAGAGATGTCAAAATGGTTTCTGGAATAGTCCCTCTGAAAGTTATTTGTCCCCAACTGAAGCAATTTTAAGGCCTTCAAATTACCAAATGAAGTAGGAATGGAACCGACAAGGCTATTTCTAATTAGATAGATCTCTTCAAGCTTTGATAAGTTGCCAATTTCTCTCGGTATGCCTCCGGTGAATTTATTGACAGATAGAGACATTATCATGAGCTCTCCACATAAAGATAGAGTTGTAGGAAGCTGGCCGGTGAGATGATTTTCAGAAAAATAGAGCCCTTTGAGATTAGGAAGATGTTTACAGATGTCCTTTGGAAGACTCCCAGAAAGGCTATTACTCGTGAGATCAATCCGTTGCAATGAAGACATATTGAAAATTTTGGCAGGAATAGGACCATCAATTCCACTGGACGCTAACTGCATAAGATTTAGATTTGAAAGATTCCCAATCTCTTTAGGAATTCCACCTGTCAACTTGTTATAACCAAGGTATAATTCTTCAAGATTAGATAAACTCCCGATGGATTGTGGAATACCTCCTGTGAATTGATTGATTGTCAATGATAACAGTCGAAGCTCTCGGCAATGAGAAAAATTAGATGGGATTTCACCTTTTAGTTGATTGGCAAAGAGACCAATGCGTTCAAGTTTGGGAAGACCATAGCAAATATCCATCGGAAGACTCCCAGAAAGGTTATTATTACCGAGACCCATAACTTGCAATGAAGAGAGATTGAAAATTTCTGGAGGAATAGAACCACTGATACCATTCCATAATAGGTTCAAAATTTTAAATTACAAAGATTCCCAATCTCCCTGGGAATTCCACCTGATAATTTGTTAGAACTAATGTATAGTTCTTCAAGATTGGATAAACTCCCAATGTCTTGTGGAATGCCTCCAGTGAGTTGATTGAATGATAATGATAGTACTCGGAGCTCTTGGCAATGTGACAAATTGGATGGGATTTCACCTTCTAGGTTATTTGCTGCCAGACTCAAAAACCTCAAGGAAGAGATGTTGAATAGTGATCGAGGTATTTTTCCTGGGAAGAAAATTAAAATGAATGGATTGGAAAAAAACAAACAACAATTTGCTTACATATTTGAAAGCTTGAAGGAGAGACAAAATAATTAAAGAAGAAAGAAAAGATAACAAATTGGATGAGATTTCACCTTCTAGGTTATTTGCTGCCAGGCTCAAAAACATTAAGGAAGAGATGTTGAATAGTGATTGAGGTATTTTTCGTGCGAAGAAAATTAAAATGAATGGATTGGAAAAAACGACAACAATTTGCTTACATATTTGAAAGCTTGAAGGAGAGTGACAAAATAATTAAAGAACAAAGAAAAAATATACCTGTTAAGCTATTATTCCGCAAAGACAAGCTCTGAAGCTCCTTCAAGTTTCCAATTCCACTTGGTATGCTTCCTGTGAAATCATTATATGCTAAGGAAATCGCTTGAAGCTTTATACATTGGCCTAAATTGGTGGGGATCTTTCCACTCAAATAATTTATTGAAAAAAGTAAGCTCCTTGAGCTTTGGATTGACATAGCACATGTCCATGGGAAGACTTCCGGAGAAGCTATTATTGGAGACTAATGTTGAGCAAAGAGATATGTGGCTATGGTGGCTGGTATGGAACCTGAAGTTGTTTCAGGAATGACAATATCTTCATAACCCTTAGAAGACCCATCTTCTTCGGAATTTCACCGGTCAATTGATTATTGCCAAGATATAATTCTTCAAGTTTTGATAAATTACAAATGGCTTCTGGAATGCTTCCAACTAGTTTATTGTTGAATAAATTCAGCTGCTGAAGCTCCTTGCACTTGCCTACCATGAAATAAAATAAAAGTTATCTGCTATATTATTGACAAACACAGATTACCAATATTGGTTTCATAAGAGAATAAAAAATAAAAATAAAAAAAGGAAAAGAAATTACAAGAAATATTTCTTGTAATTAATTTATATAGAAAATATGAACAAAAATAAAATATAATTAGGTACATGCATTTTAAATTATTAATTTTTAAATCTTTTTTTGTTATTTTAAATTAATTTTTCCTTCTATGTTTCATCTTTATTTCTATTTTTCCCATATATTTTTTTGAAAATCAAGCACAATCAAAGGTTTTATTTGATTTCAAGAAAATAAAAGGACAAAAAATTAGTGAGAAAATGAGAAATAAAAAATAAAAAATAAAAGATATATTTAAAGCAAAATTCTATTTATATGATATTAAAGATTAAATAATTTATAAACAGATGATTTTAATCAGATTTTATTTTTGTAGTACAATCAGATATAAAAAAATAATTTTCTTATTATTAAACATCCTGATGATAACATTTCAAAGAAACATTAATATTGATAAAACTTGTTATGAATCACACTAATATGGAGGCAAACTTGTCATGAATCACATATTCATGACTAGCAATAATTCAAATAGAGCACTTTTTGGTCTGATTGAATACAATTTGTAAATTATTTAGTGGTTTTGAATTGAATACAATAATGTTTCCTGCTCTATAATATATCATAAAATAATTTGTAAAAACTATATACTTGACACAAATGTTGAGTATGGAACATAATTAGCTAAATGATACAAACCATCTACTATTTTTTTTGTCACAATTACATTTTAATGTATAATTTATTCACTTTAATTATGTCTTTTTCTATAACTTAATTTTTTTAGATCAATATTTTTATATCTAAAATTCTATATCAAATGAAAAATATTTTCATTTGTGTTTTGTAATAATACCTATGAGTACCATGGCATTTGGACCCAAATCATACTATCAAATAGGCCCAACGTTCGCATGGGCTCATTGCCCGATTCAAACCCAATAGGGCACAAAACATGTTACCTCAAAACCATGCGGGGGTTGCTTAGATCTCTCATACCGAGCCGAATTCCAACCAGTATCTTATGATCTACAGATGTTATATAGATCTTAACATCTCATTGGTCACTCGTCTGAACGACAATCCTAAATAAGAATTGGTCTTTGATAGGAAAGATTCGTAATAGGACCAAAAACAACACATTGTAAACAGAAAAGTACAATTTCACGAATGGTAAAAGCGGTAATTTTGATCAATCAGGAATTTTTAAATCACAGGATAATGACGGACTTCAGCTGTTGGAATCGTCTCGCGGAAATCTAGCATCTACGCGAATTTCGGGACGGTCGAGATTTCATGCTGGCGCGGGTGTCGAGTCTTGATATGGCGACATGAGGAGGCGTGGTGTGACAGTGGCGCAAGGCGTGTCAAATGTAACACGTGTCGTGAATAGTGAGGATAAAGAGATAAATGGAGCACATATTAAGCCATGTAACAAGTAGTCCTTAAAGTCAAACTAAGAGGACAAAAGGAGAATTAATTGAAAAGAAAAAAAAAGACATCTTCTCAGATTTTGGCCCTGGTGTCCAGACGGTGAGGGAGAAGCAGTTTTAGAGAGAGAGAGTCGACTTCTCTCTGCAGATTTCTTGGCATTGATCCCGAGTCGGTTCTCGTCGGGCTTGAAGGAGAGGTTGGTCTATTTGCAAGGGCTCTGGCGTGGACCATAGATTTTGTGGAGTTTAAATGACTCCGGAGGTAAGGGTTTCTCCTACTTGTTTTATTCCTTGGCTAAGAGTCATTTTAATGGATAGGGATATTCTGAGGCATGAATAGCCGTCTTTTCAGTTCCAAAGATTGGGATTGAGTGAGAAAATCCCTAGTGTGGTCGTGAGCGGTTTGAGACTAGGGTTTCTTGTTCACGTGATCTTGTGTGGTTTGGTAGCAGGTCAAAATGAATTACTTAAATTGTTTATTAGCCCATGTGAGCTAATTTTGATGTTATTGCTATGAATAAATAACATGTGGTTAGTATGTGAATTTTGTTAATATATGCATATATATATATGAATTGTTTGGAAACGGCATAATGCATTTCATATGCATCGGGGCACCCTAGAATGGTAGGTGTGAGTGCATGACAAATAAAATCAGAGAGTTGTCCAAACGATGAATTCTTTTGTAAAATTATTAAAAATAATAATTTTATCGGAAGGATTGTCTCAGAAGAATGTGTTCGAGTGTCGACAATTCACGTCGAAGGGCCCATGAATTGTTTCGAGGAAAGTTACCCGACAAATTCACCTTGGAGGATTGTTCGAAGTAACCATTTATATCGGAGGGTTGCCGCCAATTAAAACAAATATTTTGTTTGCGGAGCTTGATTTTCATACATGGCATAAACATGTGTGAGGGAGTCGGTGAGGACTCGAGACATAAGATTGAGCATGTAGATATTCAAGTAGGATCATGCATTTGCTTGAATGTGTTTGGTTGCCATTACATGTGCACTTAGGTGGGGAGTAACTCATGTAGGATAACTCCACTACTGGGCATTGCTCACCACAATCGGGGAAAATTATTTCGGTCACCGGGGTGTTCGGGAGACGGCGCTCGAGGCCGCTTTTTAAAGAAAAGAAAGCCGGATTGTGGCTTTAGAATGTCTTTGTAGTATGTATTAGAATTCTTAATTTTAATATATGTTAAATTATTAAATAATATAATAATTCTTGAAAGCCCATGGTAATATAGTTGATTATATTTTAGTAGTATGATGTGTAGGCTTGATGTGGCGGTTTTTACTCATGTATGGGTCTCCTTGATATGAGACACACAAGTTTCCCTTGAGGTTGGTGGTGACGGGACCCCCGGTAGAGTCCTACTTTGTTACCTTAAAACCATACGGGGGTTGCTTAGACGGGAAAAATCCTCTCCCCGTCAGAACCCTCGAGTTCCCCAGCCAGTCGTACTGCCGTCTACAAGATATTCATCCACAGATCTCTCAATTCACTACATCTCAAACGACGATCTAAATAAAGGGTGAATTCTTTGATGAGAAAGTCAAATTTTATCATTAGATCGGAGATATTATCCCTCCGAAAATAAAGGAGAATTGATCCTGATAAGGAATGAGAGATTCTATCGCCAAGATGACAGGATTATCTTTCCAAAAATCAAGGAGAAATTCAAGTATAAACGAAAAACCCCCCACAAGGAAAATGTATGCAATTACATGCGCTTTTGATTGGCTTCTGATCTTCTCCATCCTTTTGGCTAGCAACGAGCGGTGGCATACCCTTTGTTGTACCCATTTTCTCCTTTTTTTGGAGTTCACGTCGTCTGCGATGCCCGGCCAGGAATGAATCGAGCCATAGGCAATACCCATTCTAAAATTTAAAATAAAAGCTACAATAACTACTATGATTATGGTTACTTGAATCTATTCAAAATAGAAAAAAGAAAACAATTTTTAAGAAATGAAAATATATGAACTAATCTTTAAATGGTATAAATTTATTTAATCAAGAAGAACTTTATATCAATATAGAGGCAAAGATAAACCAATATCATTTTATTTTAGATGATAATTAAACATGCGATAATAATTTAATATTTCAATTTACCAAATGCTTAAATTATTATTTTTGAAATTATAATTTATCAATTACTCAACTATCTGCGACAACTGAATTGCTTTCCATTTTATTACCTTTAGAAAGACAAAAATGATCTTAATTCTAACCCTGCCCCAAGGGATGATGGAAAAATAATTTATAATTAAAAATTGTGTTAATTACATAAATGGTGTCTCAACTTTTTCATTTATTCTATTTGGTGTCTGCTTTATTTTTGTTCAATCAAGTATCAAGTGTTTAAACTTTCTGATTTTTGAACTTTTTTATTTTTTCTATTTTGGTGTCTCAACTTTCCTTTTGTCCAATCATGTGTCCCAATTTTTCTATTTTGGTGTCTCAAATTTAATTTTGTTTTAAGTGTTTGAACTTTTAATTTTTGTTCAATCAAATCCTTGGTGATCAATAAAAACTTTATAGGATATTTAAATAAGGGGAAAATTGCATCCAAATAACATTTTTATCACATAAAATTGATGAAATTGCTTAACCTTTAATAAGGTGAAATGACAATATTATCCTTTTCACATTCGAGTTTTTATTATTATTTTTTTGTTACAATACAAAAGAATTTGATTAAATTGGTTGCTATGTACAAAAATAAATATT
This sequence comes from Tetrastigma voinierianum, assembly GCA_016808115.1. Classification (NCBI taxonomy): domain Eukaryota; kingdom Viridiplantae; phylum Streptophyta; class Magnoliopsida; order Vitales; family Vitaceae; genus Tetrastigma; species Tetrastigma voinierianum. The sequence goes on from JAEQBH010000386.1 coordinate 370,248, forward strand.
TAATTATTTTTAAAATAATTTTAATATATAATGTTTTATTTTTAATTATTCACATATACTTAGAAAACAAGTAAAATAATATAAGATAATTAAAAAAAAATTTCAATTGTTATATTTTGTAAGAAATTTTTTTAATTTTTATCTCAATCTTATAATAGCCACTTTTATCAGTTTCTTTTTTATTGTAATAAATAATAGTAAAGTCTCTAATTTGAAAAAGATAATATTGTCATTTTATCTCGTTAAAAGTTATTTAAGTAATTGCATTATTTTATATGGCATCAAATGTCATTTTAATTCAAAAATTTTTCTAATTTAAATATCCTAATAAGTTTTTATTTGTCACGGAACACTCGATTGAACAAAAATTAAAAGTTTAAATACTTGATTAAACAATAATAAAGTTGAGATATCAAAATAGAAAAAATAAAAAAAGTTTAGACACGATTCAACAAAAATAAAGTTGAGACACAAAATATAAAAAATAAAATAGTTTAGACACATTATTGAACAAAAATAAAGTTGATATACCAAAATAGAAAAAATAAAAAAGTTTAAACACTTAATTGAAAAAAAATAAAGTTGAGACACCAAAATATAAAAAATGAAAAGATTAAACATCATTATATAATCAACCCTTAAAATTAATTGAACTTTTAAAATTTTAAATCATTTAACCTTTATATAGTAAAATAAGTTGAAAAAGTTAAATAAGTTTAAAATACAACAAAATTAATTTATTAATTTAAAATTTTCTTTTATTTTTCCTCTTTTTTATTTTTCTTTACTGTAATTTTCACTTAAATTTGTAGGAATCAAACATGATATATATATATATATTATGCTAAATATTGAAGCAAGAAACATGAATGTTGACTCATAAAATAGACTAAGTTTGTAGAAACACCAATATCAATGGAAGAGTCATAGGAAGTAGTTATTACTAAGTCCAAGGGAAAACAAGAAGGAGAGGTTGCCACTTGTGGCGCAATAGTTCCTTCAGACCCATGTTTGAGAGGTTGATTGCAGGAAACTGCTGCTTGAGATGTTACCAGAAATACATACCAATTGCAATATGAGCTTTTGGTAGACCAATTTGTTGCCAAAATACCTTGGGGATCATATGTAATATGGCCTTTGAAGGCAATAAGAGCAAACTCATCTACTAAATTGATGGATAACACCATGGGTATCAAACAATACGCACAAAAAAACATTGAAACATACGACGGAAAAATATTCATCTTTTCCTTGAGAGAGCAAGAAGAAAACATTGTCATGCAGTAAAGGATGATCGAGATTCATAAAAGCAAGGGTTAAGGAGGCAAAAATAATTGGTGGGCACCAAGGAGAGTTATTAATTGGCAACAACCTTCTTGAAAATGTTGGTCAAGTACGTGGAAGAAGGATTCAAAGCCATCCTATCCAAAGTGAACCATGAAACTATATGAGTTTATTAATGCATTGACTTGGAAGTCTAAAATGCCACTTAAACGATGAAACTTATTAAATAATTTAATAAGTTACTCTATCAACTTTGATATACTTTAACTCAATAATAATTGCACACAAACTAAATCCATCAATCTTCAACCTTATCCTTAGAATTCTACATCTTAATTATACTAAAAAAAATCCTCCGTTTTCTAAGTCAATTTTATAGAAATACTAAAAGTTTGGGCATTTTGATTATGAATAATGTAAGTGATACCTATTATTTTTCCATACAATTCTCATTTTTGAACTCAAACAAAATCATCCATTAGTCGTGCTTGGATTCTCTATCTTAAATATTATCTCAGTATTATACTTACGTTAACTGTATAACATGTTAAAAGTTTTTACATTTTAATTATGAAACTTAATTGTAGAGCGATAAATATGTATTAACCTCTTTTTAATACAAATTTTTGTTTGAATTCCTCTTCAATAATTAATTAAACCAACGATTTTTATGTAGAAACCATCCATAATATCTCCCAAACACAATATAGATATAAAAACAACAGGACGAAAAACACATATCTTCTATTAAAAGGAAAATAAAGGAAAAACTCATTTTCAACCCCTACAGTTCACATTTTTTACATATGCCTTGCACTTTAAAATGTTCAAATTAACTATTTGCACTATCAAAAACATGATAAATAGGCCTTTTTTACAACGGTCCACATTATCCTTTATCTATCTGTTTCAACTCCAGCTCTTGCATTTTCACTTTATTTGTATTTACGCCACTTTAAAATATTAATATTTACTATTGAAAACATGAAAACTAACCATTGCATGTGTATCTTTAAATTTTTATTTAAATTTACAAAAAAAAAATTAAAAGATTGATTTTTTTGGTTAAATATGATAATTATTTTGGTCCATGTAGATTATAGAATTGGATTATCTATTCAAATGTAGATTATAGTCTTATCATAGAATTGGTGCATGTATCCATGGGAATTTTCGGGATATCTTGGATGTTGATTACGTACTTTGAATTCATTTCATTGTTTGCCTTCTAGAGGTCACTCCATAGCCTCATGGGTGATTGTGGAGTACGAACGAGGTATTAGATGTGGTAATTGGTAGCAAATAGAGAATTCACTACTCTTGATAGAGAGAGCATAAACCCATGGCCTCTTGTCGGGGTCATTACTCGAAAATCTCTAGCCATAGTGGAAATTTCATGAAGAGTGTCTTCAATAGCATGAATAATGAGTAATGAGTCTCCGGGACAAAAAATAATATCACTTAGGTTAGGTGTAACGTAGTTGGTCTAGCAAAAGCTACACATAGTCAATACTTTGAACCAGAGCAAGTGTAGTATGTGGGACGGAGTGAAGCGAGATGTTAATGCATGGAAGGATTTTGTAGTTAGATCACGGCTCTCTCCAGATCCAATTGGGGGTTATGTGTGTTGCTAGATACCATATAACCCTTGGAATCAATAGTTTGATTCCGGTGTAGCCCTTTCTTAGGAAACTAATGATTACACATAGAAATTGTGAAGATGGAGTAAATTGATTTTGGATTTAATCCAAAATTGAGGTAGAAAGCTATGTAATTAGACTATCTCGAGATTAGGTGAATTCCTAGGGCAAAATGAAGGATCTTGAGAGCCTTTGGGCTTAATGCCCATGGGGTACGTGCTACATAGCTTGGTGATACATGAAGACGCACCACCAGCACATGTGCTTATTGAGTGTTTTACACATGGTATTTGAGGTCTTGGAATTTAGAACCTAATTTTTAAGTCGTCACATCGATTTCTGTAGAGAAAATGTTTCTCTAAGGCTCTCTACTTCTCTTCTTCGTTTCCAATCCTTGTGAGCACTTGGTTGGAGTTCGAGATCGTTCTTTCTTAGAGGTTTCTCTCCTCTACCTTCATGTGGATTAATGTTAGAGTCGAACCTGGGAATTGTTCGGTTGTGGTCTACTGCATATCTACCCCGATGGAGGCTTCGCTTCAAAGGTATATGCCTCTCCTCTCCTTTTCTCCATGTTTGATCAATTTTTTAATTCTATGGTTGATCCGTTGGGTGGGATTCCATGTTTTTATATGTTATGTCGTTGTGCTTGGGCATGTGATGCTCATGAGGAATCCCAGCATAGGTGTGCTATATCAAACAAGGTTAACATCTTGGTGTCCCTTTTATTTTCCTAGCATTTTTTTAAATTTGTCATTGGTGGTCGCGATAGGATTTCCATTTATCGCTAATATCATTACAATTAGCACAGAGTAGTGCTATAACACTGACTTGTGACAGTTGAATATAATAACCAGACCTAACATTAACCATGCCCTAATTGAAGAAGAAAATCATCATAGTTAAAAATCAATTAAAATTTTTATACTTTTAAATTATTTAACCTTGATAGAAAATAAATTAAATAAATTAAAAATATGATGTAAATAATTTGTCAAATTTTAAAAAATTATTTTATTCTCTTTTACTTTTCCTCTTTTTCTTTATTTTTACTCTGATTTTCTTTCAAATATTTGGAACAAACATGGATTAACTTTATTGATGTTAAGCCTAAAGAGAGCATAAAAACATTGAAAAATATACATCATTTTCATTGAGAGAGCAAGAAGTAAACATAGCCTTGCAAGAGAGGATGAGATTCATGAAAAGCAAGGGTCAAGGAAGCAAAAGCAATTGGTGGACACCAAAGGGAGTAATTGATGGGCAACAATCTTCTTGAAAATGTGGGTCAAGTAGGTGGGAGAAAGATTCAAAGTCACTCAGTGGAAAGTGACATGGGACTGTTTAAGTTGCTAAAAACATTGATCATTGACTTAGTAGTCTCTCTTTTTAGTCACACTTCTTTTTTAAGGATGAAATTTACTTAAATAATTTAATAAATTACTCTAACAATTAATCTCTTAGCTAAATAATAACTGCACCTGTAATCCATCAACCTTTAGATCTCCATCTTAATTATACTCAAAAATCTTCTTCTACTTTTTCAAGTTAATTGTATGAAACACTTAAGAATTTATGCATTTAATTATGATATATCTAAAGAGAGTGAATATGTGTGCTTTGTACAGATCTTATTTTTGCTTTTAATAATTTAACTAAAATTTTACATAGCAACCATCCATAAGTCTCGTAAAGACCATGTTGATACACAAACAATAGTATACCCGAAATACAAATCTTCATTTAAAAAAAAACAGAGATTGCCTAAATATTTTAAAAGATATTAGAAGAAATTTGGCTGATCAATATTTTTGTAAGATATTTTGAAGGAAACTACCTTGGCTAGTAAAAATTATGAAGAATATTTTGGATGAGCGTTTCTAGTTGATGAATTTTTAGAGAGATCTTTCTAAGAGTTTTTAACCTGGCATGTGTTTCATTAGTTGATCTGTGCTTGCTTAGGATTTTTGTATTGACTGGTACACCAAGCCTCCCAAGGATGTATTTATGAAGTAGGCCTTTGAGGGCCTCCTCTTGGTGGAGAAATATATTTTGTGGTTTACATAGAAAATATTTCAGAGAAAAGTTTTTGATGACAGCCTTGATTCAATTTTGTGGGATGATTTTATAGAGAATATATCACTATTAGGGAACGTTTGAAAAGAGAAGTGATGCTTGCTGAACTAGGCCACTTAGAACATTTTATGCAACAACAACATTATGAAGGAAGGAGTCTTTGACCGTGTAAATCCAATATTGTGTTTGTAATCAATTGATTCTTAGCGGATTGTTCAATGTCTGGGCGTGGCCCTATAGAGTAGTGCCAGTATCAAACACCGTAAACTATTTCTTTGTATCCTTTATATTTTCCTTTCATTTTTTTAATTTGACATTGGTAGTCACGATATGATTTCCATTTATTGCTAATATTATTACAGTTATCATAGAGTAGTGTTATAATATTGACTTATGACATCTAAATATAAAAACCAGACCTAACATTAATCATGCTAATTGAAAGGCGAAAATCATTATAATTAAAAGTCAAATAAAACATTTACAATTTTCAAATTATTTAACAGCTGTGTAAATAAATTAAATAAATTTAAAAATATGATGTAGATAATTTATTAATTTTAATTTTTTTTTTTCTCTTTTACTTTTCCTCTTTTTCTTTATTTTTTTACTCTGATTGTCTTTCAAATATTTAGGATCATGGATTAACTTTATTGATGATAAATACTGAAGTACCCAAAACATTGAAAAAAAAAATATACAACTTTTCTTTGAAAAAGGGGAGGCAAGAAGGAGTAAAGCCATGCAAGAGAGGAAGAGATTCATAAAATCAAGGGTTAAGGAAACAAAAGCATTTGGCGGACACAAAGGAGAGTAATTGATGGGCTACAACCTTCTTGAAAATGTGGGTCAAGTAGGAGGGAGAAAGATTAAAAGTCATCCCATGGAAAGTGACAACCATGAGACCATTTAAGTTGTCTAGAAGCATTGATAATTGACTTGGTAGTCTCACTTCTAATGCCACTTCTTTTTTTTAAGGATGAAACATATTAAATAATTTAATAATTACTCTAACAACTTTGATATACTTAAACCTCAATAATAATTCAACCCCAACTAAATCCTGTTGAATAATCAGATTAAAAATGGATCATCTATATATGAACAATAATATTTATAAAGTTTCTAATCCAAACAAAATATCCTTAAGATCTATGTCAAAACATTAAGAATAATAACATTACTAAAATGTGAAAACATACCTGGATCCATAGGTTGTTGAAGATTGTGGGTTCTGAATCTTCTTGTATAATACGTATATCCGAGATTTTTCTCTGGTTTCTCTTTGGCGATGAGATGCCTTGAAAGAATATAATAATACGTATATATAGGGGACCATAACCCTGAAAAACCTAATTAGTAATATTTCGATTTTGCCCATCATAAAATTGGGAATTTACTATCTGGTATTTACACATAATATACCATACTTTATTATATGCTTCAACCCATTATTTAACAGCAGCAATTAGATCACTGTTATTTTGGGTAAATTTATATAATAGCACTTAATAACATATGTGGGACCACATATATTATTTTTTCCAATAATCTCCCACTTGGGCCACATATGTTACACCTTATGCATAACCTTATGAGTCTAAAAAATTTTCTATCAAAACCAAACAACCTTGTTCATCAATTATATCAATACAAGATCAAAGCAATTTTCGTTACATTTTTATCGTAACTAAATTCATCAATGGTCATATATATCAATATAACCAAACGACATAGATCAAATATGGATGTGTAGCATGGAAATTACATGCAATGTGATCCAAAAATGCCTATTTCCAACTGGTCCTACCATATTCTTTTGTGAGATCAAACATTATAAGTTAAAGTGGAAATAAACTAAATACTTTATTTCTACATAAATGTCTGTAAGCATGTAATGTGTCCAAAAATAACAATAAGCACAAACTCTCACTAAACCAACATATAGTCTAACAATATGACACCCATACGATCAGTGTGCTCATGGAAGACCTTGGGTGTAAGTCCCTTAGTAAGCGAATCCACAATCATGGAGTTTGTGCCAATATGCTCTATAATAACTTGACCACTCTGAACTCTTTCTTTAACAACCAAGAACTTGATGTCAATATGCTTTGACTTCAAGGAGCTCATGTTGTTATTGGAATACATGATTGTTGGCTTATTATCACAATATATCTTTAGTGTTCTTTCCTACAAATCACTTGATTTAATGACAAAATTTCGTAGCCATATTCCATGATTGGGTGCCTCAAACATGCTATAAACTTTGCTTCCATGGTGGAATAAGCTATAAATTATGCGCGGGTAACTACTCGAAATAGCTCCTCGACCAACATATAGACTATGGCCTAAAGTGGATCTCTACGATTGTCTTGTTGGAATCCGGCTATGTCGAATCGAATACCCTAAGATCTCAATTGATCGTCGAGTATGTGAGCATGTAATCCTTAGTTTTCTATAAATATCGCATAACCCGTTTGACTATTTTCCAATGATCCATCCATGGACTACTTAAATATCTGCCTAACATTCCAACAATGTATGCTATATTTGGACATGTACAAACTTGAGCATACATTAGATTTCCTATAGCTAACACATAAGGAGTCCCCTTCTTTGCCTGAATTTCCAAATCACCCAGGGCGTGACTGAGACTAAAATTGTCTCGCTGGTAATGAGGTGTCGATTGGTTTACAAATTTGCATACGAATCTTTTAAGTACCTTATCAATATAGCCCTTTTGTGATAATCGAGAATACCTCGAGTGATCTCGGTGTATCTTAATCCTAATATAAAAGGCGTCACCAAGATCTGATCTTAAAATTATTTGATAAAAATCTCTTGGTTTCGTCTGATGGCTTTATATCGTGAAGTGGCAAGCGGTTGTCATCAACATACAAAACCAGGAAGATGTGTTTACTCCTACTGAACTTGTGATATACACATTCATCCACCATATTTATCTCAAAACCAAACGAGACTATCACTTGATGAAATTTGTAGTACCATTGACGGGAAGCTTGCTTAAGTCCATGATGGATTTCTTTACTTTGCAAACCATTTTCTTTGGATCTCCGGACACAAAGTTTTCTGGCTGCACCATATAAATTGTTTCGTCGATGTTGCCATTGAGAAAGCGGCTGTCTTTACATCCATCGTGTAAATCAAGATCAAAATACGCCTTGAAAGTGCCATTACAATTACGAAAGAGTCTTTAATTATTGCCCAGAGAAAGTCTCTTCAAATCAATCAGACTTCCTTTTAGATAAAGCCCTTATGACAAGACATGCCTTATATCTCTCCACATCACCTTTTGAATCCCTCTTAGTTTTAAGTATCCATTTGCAACCAATGGGTTTCACACTTTCAAGTAATAGGACAAGATCACAAACATCATTGTCTTGCATGAACTTGTACTCCTCATTCATGGCATCAATCCACTTTTGAGAATTAGAGCTTTGTATGGCTTGATGGAAATTGATGGGATCATCTTCCATCATACTTATTTCATCCTCATGCTCTTGGAGAAAAACTACATAATCATCTGAAATATCCTTTCTCCTCTCTCTTGTGGATCTCCTTAGTGGCATTTGTTCTTGAGGTTGTTGAGTTTGTTCTTCATAGATAAATATCCTCATTTTGGACCGGGATTTGCTCATTGACATGGGATCAAATCAACATTGTTTTGTTTCAGATTTGTTTCTTGATCAATGATAGGAATAGGAACTTGCACATAATCAAGAGTAATAGAAGCAGTCAAAAAAAGATTCCTCTTCTTCAAAGACAATGTCTCTAACCTTATTTCTCCCCCAAACTCAACATCCTCAAAAAATATTGCAATTCCCGTCTCAAAAGTAGTTTTGATTGTGGGATCATAAAATTTGTAACCCCTAGACCTTTCAAAGTATCTTATAAAATAGCAGTTGGTGGTTATGGAGTCCAAATTATCTTCATTTTGGCCTATAAGGCCTTGCTGTTGGACATCCCAGATTTGTAAATACTTTAAACTAGGTTTTTCGGCTGTCGAATCTCATAAGGTCTTTCATTGCCACTTTAGTAGGTACTACATTAAGAGCTTATAAGTGATGTCTTTATTGCTTCTCCCCGGAAGAGATGCAGTGAGTAAGTGGTAATCATACTCCTTACCATGTCCTTAAGAGTTATGTTTCATCTTTTAGATACACCATTCATGCTAGGTGATCCTGGCATAGTATACTATGGGACAGTTCCTCATTCCTCTAGGTATTTAGCAAATGGACCTAGATGTTGTTCACCAGATCTGTCATATTTGCCATAGTATTCACCACCATGATCAGATCGAGCTTTAATTCTTTGTTAGGTTGATTCTCAGCCAACTTTAAAAGCTACTGAACATGTCTAATGATTGAGACTTCTCTTTAATGAGGTATAGGTATTCATAACTAGAATAATCGTCTATGAATGAAATAAAATATTGTTGACCATTCCAAGAGGCCTTAGGGAATGGTTCCGCAATATCGATATGAATAAGTTACAAGACTTAGCTGTTAAACCTAACCTCTTGTTCTTTGTTTGCTTTCCCTTAATGCACTCAACCTGAGTGTGAAGTTTGTAAAATCAAGTGGTCGAGAAGTCCCATTAGACCACAAACCTCGATCCACATTTTTAGATATATGACCTAATGTCATCTTTTATGCCACTGATTCTTGAAATTCTCATTGGTCAATTTTTTTTTTTTGTACCACGTGAAGAAACATGCAAGGTTTCATAATATGAAGCAATTATACCAAGCAAATAAAGATTGCCAAATCCAGATAAAGAACTAGTACCAACATCTTGATTAAAAAAAGACTAAAAGTGACTATTTAGAAAGGGCCAGTATAGCAATTTGTCAAAAACAAAAATAGAAACTAAATTTAAATAAATGATGGTCTGATAAAATCTCTTTTAAATCAAAATAAATTCCAGTCTTTAATAACAATCTAAAATGCCCAGTAGCCTCAACTTCCATCGATTTTCCATCACCCACATAGATGAATCTTTCAGAATCATTTGGCACTCGGTCGCTTAGGCAACCTTGCATAGAAACACTTATGTGAGTAGTAGCACTAGAATCTAGCCACCAAGTATTTCTAGGTACAGAAGTTAAATTAACCTCTGAACAAACTAAAGCAAGAAGTGTACCTTTCTTTACACTCTAGGCTGATATTTAGTACAGTCCTTCTTCATATGTCCGGATGTCTTACAAAAGTAACAGCCTTGATCTTGTGTCTAATGTTGTTTCTTTTGAGATGGACCTGCCAAACTTCTTATCTTTAGTCCTCTTTTATCCTTAGAGGTACTTGCGAATGAGCACTTTCAATCTTTTTCTTCTTCTGCGCACACAAAATGATGAGTTCGTGAGAGTCCATTTCTCGCTTTTGGTAGTTATAGCTGGCCTTAAATTGGTGAATTGGCGGGAAGTGATATCATAACTAAATACCTTTGGTAAATCGTCGGATAACTCCGGCTTTAGTGCCTTGAGTTTTGAGCTTGATATTTAGACACACATGATGTACTCCCTTAATTTTCGTTGACCTTGTACTTCATTGAAACCAAGCTCCCTAAAAAAGTGCTTGTTTCAGCCTTATCGTTTTTTACAAAACGTTTTTCAATATCATAAAGGAATTCTTTGGCAATGGTAACATCTCCGGATATTGTGCCCTTAAAGGTTTATGGAATGCCGCGTTTTATGGTCATGAGACTCATGCGATTTGAACGATCCTACCTTTCAAATCTCTTTTTAGCTTCAGTAGAGCTATCCGTTGTGACACCCCACCCCGGGGGTCCAGTTGACAACCCATCAACCCGCAGAATATTCATGGGTGTCGGATAATCCGATGTCCATGCTGGTCAATCCCATTCATATGGACTCATTTCTTTATATTTTTCTTGCAAACATACAAGTTCCCATATTATACAAGGTTTGATGCTCTGACTCTTTTCTGAGCCAAATATCAAAACAGTTAATCTCAATATATTTTACAAAACATAGAGTTCAAGGCGCGGCTTCCAGCCACTCTTGCCTCACGGCCTCGAAGGAGCGCCGAGTCTGCTGTGTACTGAAGGGTGATCCCATGACAGGGTGAAAAGCCGGGTGGATACTCCTCTCTCTGAGCTACAAAGGGCTACTCCCACCTAAGTGCACATGCAGTGGTTTACTGATCACACACCCAGGAATGCCTACGTAATAAAGATAAGATGCAACCACTCATGACCCGATCAGTCCTCCTTGATTCTCTCACACATGCACATGCTAAGTGTGAAAAACCGTCATGGAATTCAAAGTCCATGACCTTTTCAAAATAAAATATTTTTATTTTTTTATTTATTTTATTGGATAGTCTCAGGATATAATGTGGAATGAGTCTTCGATCGATTACTTTGAGGTGGACCTCAGAAGTCTTGTGGACAATCTCCGATCTGAACTTTGGTCGGTCTAAAATTACTATAGACAATCTCCAATACGTACTTTGGTCAATCTCTGAGAAGTACTGTGGACAATCTCCAAAAATTATTTGCATTCTTGATGGCACCGCCGAACCCCCGAACACGAGGTTGATCATTTCCATGCATTACCTATGTCATCTGATACCCATTACATAAATACAATGCAAGTGTCATTGCATGTCATTTACAAATGCTACATGTACGCTTCGTGTCATGAAACATATAACTCATATTATATGTCAAGTGTCATGGATAAATTATGTTTAATGTATATAATTATTTTCATTTTTATCCCACATATATCACATAATTTCACACATAAGCATATTATTCAATTTACAGTAATAACACACATTAGCCATTCTCGACCATAAATCCGGCCATACTTGGCCTCGGAAAAATCTAGACTTAGTCCAGAAATTCCAACATTTGTAAATATCACACAAAAATTCAACACGCGAATTTCTGCAGCAGCTCGGGCCCGTACAGCGACCCGACATTCAGTCTGACAGGTTCCAACGAAGTTAGAAAATCGAGTGACCGTTCATGTTGTCAGCATTATTCGACCCACTATTTAGCCCACGGTTTGGCTGAGCACTTCAGCTTATTAAATTCTAGACTCAACGAGCTTTTTCCATAGAGTCGAGAACCGCAAATTCGAGGAGTTCGAGCAGGGAAGGTATGGTTGTCAGTTGGCGGCTGGCGATTCGCGAGGTGGTGCGAAATTTGAGCATACCCTGGGTTTTCCATTACGCGGTTGCTCGGTTTCGAGGGCGGCTGTGCTCGGTACGGCCTCGTGGTCTGGGAACTCATATACCGGTCCATGACTATCCTGACCAAAATAGACTACCTGATGAAATAATTCTCCCAGTGAGGAAATGTTAGATCCCTACACATTTTAGGCGTGAAATGAATCGGAGTAGGAGGAAACCTACCTCTTGTAGAGCAGTTCCGGGTTCTTCACCATCCAGGTCTTCTCATTGCGCGACACTCCTTCATTTTCCTCTTTCCTTTCCCTCTATTCCTTTTTTTCTTCCTCATTTTTCTTCTCTTTTCTTCTTCCTTTCCGTTTTTCTTTTCTCCCTATTTCTGTTTCTCTCCTATTCTGGTTTCCTCTCCTCTCTCCCCAAGCACACCTTCCCTTCTACTTTTTCTTTTTCTTTTCCCTCTTTCCTCCTTCTCTCTCTTACCTTTCTTTTTCTTTCTTTTTCTATTTCATTCATCGAACATCCTTTCCCATTCAAATTGGTTTGGGATCAAGTGGTGGTGACACATGCTCTCATGTGTCACCCCCTCACTCTTTCTCCCATGCATAAGGCCATGTGATCGTACTCATGGCCCTCATGCCATGGGCGTGGTGCCATGTGGCATCATGCCACATGTCACCATGCCGCCTCGAAATAAATGAAATTCCAGCATGCGGGAATGCAGCGCAGTTCGTAGGAGTAATTGGGTTGTGAGGCAGATCCAACAGTGAGGTTTGTTTCGTCATCCGAGATCTAGAGGAGTTCCAGGTTTGCAAAATATACTATAGCGACAATTTACCGTTTCATGAAAATTTTCAAATTTATCCGGGTTTTCACATTCTCCCCCACTAAAAAGTATTTCGTCCTCGAAATTTACACACATATACATTCAAGTCTTATGCATATACAACAGTCATTTTATCATTAAATGACTAACCATGTACCTCTGTCCCCAAATAGGAAGGGATGGTGGCTATCGTGTCCTCGCGTTCCATGTTGCCTCTCACTCCCACGATGTTGCCATAATGCTTTCACTAGCCTGTAGTCTTGCGTCCTGAGCACGCTCTCGGTTGTCCATAATACGTCTTTGTCCCTCATGAAGGTCCCATTTGTATCAAGCGCCATTTCGCCCAAATCTATGACATCGGTCGGATCGGAGTGTATTTCGAGCATGGAGACATGGAACACCTCATGGATTTTGACAAACTAGGTAGTAACGCTAGCAGATATGCGTCGTGCTACTCTCGAGTATCTGAAAGGGTTCAATAAATCGACGATGGCTTGCCACCTTGCCGTCGACCTCCCTCTTAGCATCACCTTCAGGAAGACATGGTCACCTGCCTCAAACTCTAGAGGTTGACGTCGTCTGTCCGCGTAATTCTTCTACCGGCTCTGAGCCATGAGAAGACATCTCCGTATCAAGTCCACCTTCACTAAGGTGTCTCTAATCAAATCCGGACCTGTGGTGGAGCTCTCTCCTACCTCTTTCCAACAAACTGGAGATCGATAGGGTCTCCCATATAGTGTCTCATAGGGCGCCATCTGTATACTCGCCTGATAATTGTTGTATAGGAGCGAACTACACCAGACGAATGCTCGTCTGACTACCACTTGAGATTCGGGATGCGCTGCGACATATCCTCCCAACACTGTATGGTCCTCTCCAGTGACCCGGTATACATGGATGAAGCAGCGATTACTCATTATCAGCTGCGTACCCATGGCCCTGGAAGCTCTTCAGTGGCCGTAAACACAGGATCATCAGATACAATAAAGGCGGTACTCCATGTAGTCGGAATATCTCTAAATGCCTCACAGCTGCGAGAAATTCCTCAGTCATGAAAGGTCATTTCACGGCTAGAAAATGCGACTTAAGTGAGTCGGTCATTTTATCACCACTCTTTATGTCGTGCTTAGTGCGGTCAGAGTGGCAAGTGAGTCACAGATCCATCGTGACATGTTCCTTCCACTCTGCTACCTCAGGTGAGTTAGATGGCCATTAGCCTCTAGTACTCGGCCTTTACTGTTAGCACGTGAGACCTTGCCGTAGAGATGAAATCCCAGCGTGTATTTTCATCCCATTCCGATATCACGGCAAAGATCATAAGTGCGTCTTCATGCCACTTGGACACGCTATGAGCCAAGAGTAGTGGAACTCCACGAGGATCTCCTCTCTCGAATAAGTCAATTGGGGGAGCTGTGGCCGGAGTCCCTATCTTGAAGGCTGCCCTCGTGGATGGCCACGACCCTCATCCACATGTACACAGTATGCCCTGTCCACTATTGGACACCCGACTACGTGTCTGTCCTTGGGACTTCAATCGATCAATAGGAGGCGTAGCCACTGACTCCACTGGCAGCTCAGTGAGCACAATCACGAGAATTCATGTGTTTATGCATTTGGGCCCACAGTTTTTAGGATTACACCGCCCAAAGATCTTAGTAAGTCTTTCCAACATTTTTCTACGGGCTTTCACCGTCGGATTGATCATGTCACAACCTCGATAAATGGGTCTTTCACCTAGGGGAGGGGAGGGATGACTTCTTATTCCGACACATATTTTCATTTCAAAGCGTGCGACTCGGGTTGGACGTTGTCCCGTATTCCCAGGCTACCATCAGACACGAGCCACGGTGTTAATCAACCATGTACCCACGACATACCATCGAACACTAAACACGGTCTTCGATCTCTACCATGCACTCACACCCATGGCATGTGATGTCTAGTGCATAATCTGTCACAATCCATGCCATTGCTCATTCATACCCATCTTTACATATATGAAGTGAGTGCTATATGTGCATGCCTACTCATGCATAATTACCCATGCATCATTTGGACATTTATATCAAAAATCATACAAATTCCAAATATATCATATAATTCATGTCATCATATCAATACACGCATACATTGACATCATGCAGTCACTGTACTCGGTAGCAACATCCGTGACCTCTAAGTGAGATTGAGAAACATGTCCTGACTAGCCTATAATAAGCCATGTGATGGCCTTATTCATACAAGCACATCATAAGCCAAACCATTAGAACACACAATTTGACTTCCACACAATTTTCGACCAAGTATATCACTCAATTCAAGCAATGATAACACAAATCATTAAACATCCTAGTATGCTGATCGAAAAACGGACCATAACTTGAATATAGAGAATTTCGGGTTGGGTGATTCAAAAGCCTAACATCAAGTTCTCAGATAGAGATACAAGTTCCTTGAAGAATGCTAGTCCAAATTCTCACTTTTTTCTAGCCGAAAATCAGTCCCAAAAACTTGGACAGCAGGTTTGGCCAAAACAGGGGCGACTTGGGGCGATCCCGGAAAAGCGGACCATAACCCAGGTTGCAGAGGTCCGATTTGGGTGATTCAAAGCCCTAACCTCAAGTTCTCAGATAGAAATACAATTTCCTTGAAGGATACTAGTCAAATTCTCCATTTCTAACGAAAATCAGCCCCCAAAGTATAGACATCATATAGGGTCAAAACAGGGCACTATTCCCATAACCCATTAATTTGCCAAACAGCCCCTTAAGGCATTAAACTCAACCAAACAGCCCCTAGAATGGAAAATAAACCAAAGTAGGAAAAATCCCTACCTCTTGGAGCATGAGCAACTTCCCGAGGAAATCCTGTAGACACTTCTAAACCCAAAGCTTTCGACTTCATGAACCTCCCGTGTGAAACCTCAGCGAAATGTGGAGTTTCAGGTATCCATACGTAGCCCTCACCGTGTACTCTGACTTTAAACCTTAGCCAGTCGCAAGACAACTACTTGATCTCCGTAGATCGTATAGAGAAAGTAGAGCCCCTTTTTCCCTCTCTCTCTCTCCTCTCCTCTCCTTCTCTCCATTTTTCTCTCTTTTTTTCCTTTCTTTTCTTTTTGTTTTCTTTTTAACTTAACTAAAGCTAAGTGTGTGGCCCTCATGGCGCCATGTGTCACATGATCCTCGCTCGGATTCGTTCCTACCCCAAAACAATTTATTTTCGTCTTGGTTCAAGTCTAATTTATTTTAAATGAACTTAACTTAAGTTATTTCCTAACTCCCGAGATTTTGTAGAAAATCTAGTCCAGGAATCATGAATAACCATCATTGAATAAAGCGAAATAAAATCAGATCGTCACCGAGGTGATGAAATATTTGTGAATCAGCGGTGAAATCCGTTTCATCTTCCGAGATTAAGAGAATTTTCTAGGCTTCCCTGAACCATTCTAGCAATTTTATTAATTTTGTCATATTTTAGAAAAATTAAATTTTTTTCCCAAGTTTTACACTCTTCCCCCCTTAAAAGAATTTCTTCCCGAAATTCCCACGCACACTAGCACACACATCACATGCATATGCAATCGCACACAATCACATGCATACGAACTAGTCATTTAATCACCAAGCGACTAAACCACATACCTTCATCCTTAAACAAGAAAGGGTAGTTGGCACGCATCGTGTCCTCTAGTTCCCATGTTGTCTACTCTAATCCTCGGTGTTGCCACAACACCTTCATTAGCCTCACGATCTTGCGTCGCAAAACCTGATCCTGACTATCCATGATACACACTGGTCCTTCCTCGAAGGTCCCATCTGTATCAACAATAAGCTCACCCCAATCCACTACATGGGTCGGATATGGAGTGTATTTTCGGAGCATGGAGACATGGAATACCTCATGAACACCCAATAAACTGGATGGTAATGCCAACCGATATGAAACTATGCCCACCTTCTCGAGGATCTCGAATGGCCTGATATATCTCGACGACAGTTTTCCTACTTATCGAACCTAACCAACTCATCTCTTAGGAATCACCTTCAAGAAGACGTGATCTCCCATCTAAAACTCTAGAGGTCGACGTCGTCTGTCAGCGTAGCTCTTCTACCGGCTCTAAGCCATGAGAAGACGCTTCCGTATCAAATCCACCTTCTCAGAGGTGTCTTTAACCAAATTCGAACCCGTGATGGATCTCTCACCCACCTCCGTCCAACAAATTGGAGATCGACATGGCCTCCCATACAAAGCCTCATAGGGTTCCATTTGTCATCATCGTGCTTGTTGATGTAAGTGAACTTTACCCGAGAGCGAATGCTCCTCCTAGTTTACCCCTTAAGATCGGGACACATGCTCGCGACTTGTCCTCGAGCCTATATAGTCCTCCATTTGGCCATCTGTACGTGGATGGCAATGCTCATCATCTACTGTGTTCCATGGCTCTTTGGAAACTCTTCGAAAGTGAGCGTAAACCTAGGATCCGGTCAGAATCGATAGAGGCTGACACTCCATGTAGTGGGACAATCTCTCGAATGTATACCACTACAAGAATTCCTCGGGTGTGAAGGTCATCCCACACTTGACCCGGAAAATCTTTGTCACGACAGTAGGCGATCACTTTATCCACCCTGCGTCCCATGCTTCCACGATGTTTGTGGCATGTGAATCCACAAAAATGCGTGTGTAGTCCACCGCTCACCACCATGGTGCGGAGTATGCCTTCCCTTAACGCCTCTAGTGATCAGCCTTTACCTGCGACATGTAGGTGTCGTCGAACGAGTCCCCAAGCGTGTCTCTTTATCAGCTCGATTAATGCGGCGCGAAGATCATGGTACATCTTTGTACCACTGGATGCATTATAGTCGAAGCGATGGAACTCCACAGGATCTCCTCTCTCATATATGTCAGCGGGGATCCTGACCAGTCCACATATTGAAGACTACCATCTCTGTGAATAGCCCAACCTTCGTCACCCGCACCTGACTATACCTAGTCCCTGATGGATACTATCTCTACGTCCTGCCCCTGGGACCCAATCACTCTACTCAGTAGGGAAGGCATGGCCGCTAAACTCCCTAAGACACCATGAGCTTGATCTTTGTACTATAGCTGTTGTCCCTCTGACATCAGGCATCTTGCCACTCCGGGAAGCTACAGCAGCCGGTACTCCTGTGACTTGGTAGGCGTGTCGGCCACCACATTTGCCTTACCGGATGGTAATGCAAAGTAAAGTCATAATCCTCAAATACTCAGTCCATTTGCGTTGGCTCGTATTTGAGGTCCCAGCGTACAAGATATGCTTCGGACTTTGTGGTTTGAAAATGCCTCAGCTTTGTTCATCGTATAGATAGTGGCGCGAATCTTCAGGAAAAGACTATGGTCGTGAACTCGCCAATCGTGTGGGGTAATTTAGGCTCGTGGTCAGCTAGCGCTAAGAACCATAAACTCTGACCCTCTTGGAAATACGTATCAAAACACATCGATCCAAGTCATGAGGGGCATGCAATCCCATATGTACCTAGTCCCTTTAGGGACTATAAGAATAGGAGCTGAAATGAGCCTTCTATTCAATTCCTGGAATGCCCATTCGCACGGGTCATTCCACTTGTACTTGACCTCTTTCTTAGTAAGCAGGCCGGAGCGCGAGGTGAAGTGCCGGTCCCCAATGAGAATCCTTGTTCACTTGACTCCTATATACGGACCTTGAGTTCCTGCTGACTCAAGCGGTGCCATTTTATGTCACGAGGTCATAGAAGTGGGCGTGCAGGGGTAACTCAATGTAGAAGTCTACATCCCTCTATAGAGGTAATCCCGATATCTCATTCGGAAAAACATCCTCATACTCATAAACTACCCGAGGTAGACTCATCTCTTATCTCACCTCATTCCCCAGGGTAAGGCTTGTGACTGACACATTCAACATCATGCCATCTACTAGGAGAATCGTACATGATGCAGGGTAAAGCATCATGCTCGTCCCCATTTACATAACACAACTAGTTCTATGCGTGAGTAACTCTCCTATGATCATGGTCGATGACGACTCGGTGTGTCGTCGACCGATCCGTCGAGGATAACATCAAACTTCCGGAAGCTATCCATGACCCTTAGGTCCACCATGAGTAGAATCCCTAAGATCTCTAACTCACAGTCCCGATATATCAAACCAACACTCACCCTAGTTCCTAGGGGAGAACTTACATACAACGACTTTTTCCAATGTCTCAACCTCTAAGCCGACTCTTTCAGCGCGGTCGAATGACAGTGAATATGATGCACCCAAAATTAAGCAACACTCTTGTCGTAGTGCGAGAGTAGAAACGTGCCATGTATATCATCTTGATTTGCAAGCTCGGCCCATGGTATCCGGCGTGGTCTGCCCTAGGTCTGCGAAGCATCGGCAGAGTCCCCAGCCTCGACCTCGTCCAGGTGCCACTGGGATGACCTTTAGTTCCCTTGACCCGTCTTTGGGATAAGGAGGAACAAATTGCGTCGGTGCATGTCCCACTGACACTTGAGTCTATGGTGTCTCGTAACTCTGGGATCCCTGTCTCTGAGGGCAATCCCTTCTCCAATTAAACTAAAAAAATATAGTATAAAAATATTTATTATAAACTACTTCAACGCCAAAATGAAACTAAGATACATTAAAAATAAAATATGCATAAACACAAAAGAAATTCACAAAGAAACATACCTTAATTAACATTGT
This sequence comes from Tetrastigma voinierianum, assembly GCA_016808115.1. Lineage (NCBI taxonomy): Eukaryota > Viridiplantae > Streptophyta > Magnoliopsida > Vitales > Vitaceae > Tetrastigma > Tetrastigma voinierianum. Next base: position 389,964 of record JAEQBH010000386.1, read on the forward strand.
ATTTGTTATAATTGAAACCTTAAAAACCAAGATCTTCAAAATATTGAGAGTCAAATGGAGATTGGATGTTGATGGATGAGTTTGTAATGAAATTGTATGATTTTAGGGGTATTTATAGAATTTTTTGGAGTCAAAATAGCCATTGGATTGTCAAAAGATCGTTGTGATTTATTTCTAACCGTTGGATTTGATTTTGGTTCAAATCTGAACGTTGGATCATCATATATCCGTTAGAAATCATTCTGAATCGTTAGATCAAGCTTCAGATTTAAAATCAACCGTTTGATAAAAAATATAGTGGTTGGATGCATTTAAAAAGGCGGAAGAAATCTGGACCATTTGATCAAATCAGGACAAAATTTGGATGGTCCAGATCACGACCGATTTTTTTCCAAAAATCGCCAATATATTGATGATATCGCCGATATATCAACGATTTTTTGCCAATGTTTTTCAAAAAAATCGGCGCCCACGCACGCATGTCTCTCAGTCTTGAAATATCGGCTAAATATCTAAAATTTATGATATTTCGCCGATTTTTCCATGATTTTTTGGTCAATTGACTATCGGTTGGCAATATCATGTTGGGGCCGGCCGATATCCAATATTTCGGCAATATTTTGACCGAAAAAAATGAGATTTTGTTTTTTGGTGACAACCATGGGACCATTTAAGTAGTCTAAAAGCATTGATCATTCACTTGGTAGTCTCACTTCTGATGCCACTTCTTTTAAAAAATATGAAACTTATTAAATAATTTAATAATTTACTCTAACAACTTTGATATACCTAAACCTCAATAATAATTGCACCCCAACTAAATCCACCCACCTTAGAATTCTCCATCTTAATTATACTCCAAAAATTTTCTTCACTTTTTTCAAGTTAATTGTATGAAACACTTAACATTTGTACATTTTAATTATGAAATATTGAAAGCGAGTGAATATGTATTAACTTCCTTTTAGTTCAATTTTTTTTCTTTTAATTAATTCCTCTTCAAAAATTTTACATATTAACCATCCATAAAGTCTCCCAAAGATGATAAGGATATGAAAATAATAGTATGCTAAATACAAATCTTCTGTTTCAAAAATAAAAAGTTGGTAAATATTTTGAGGATGTTAGAAGAAATTCTGTAGCTGATGAATATTTTGGAAGAGATTGTGAAGAAACTACTTTGGCTGGTAAATATTTTGAAGAATATTTCTGGAATAGAGTTCCTAGTTGATGAATATTTTTGAAGATATTTGTAAGGATTTTTTTTCTAACTTTATTTGGCATGTTTGTTGATTGAAATTTGTGCTTGCAAAGGAGATTTTGTATTGACTAATAAACTGCTCAAAAGTGGTATTTTCAAGGGATTAATTTATATATCTTCATACCTTTTTGAGTGGTAATTATGCCTAATTAACCAATTATGTGAATTATTTGTTCCAAAAGCAAAATTACTAATGTTTCCATGAAGATTGTGCATTTTGCAGCCTTTTAGGACTAATTGCAGCACTTTGGGGAAGAAGTGGAGATTCAGAGCATCCGAGGACATTCCACTCATGTTTCATGGCGATGCAGGTGAAGATGGACAAGTTAGGGACCAGTTTGAAGGCTTGGAAGACCCGAAAACACAAAGAAATATAGTCGAACACATGTTGCCTCTCACCAAGAGTGAGCGAATTTTTTGCTCTCGCGCCCTTCGCTCTTACTCCAGTTGAGGGCCAGTATGTATTTTAAGGCCTTGATTCTATCCAATTTTATTTCCCTTCTATTTTTAGACCCTCAAAAGATTTGTAAACAAGTAGGAAACTATGTAACTTACCTTTGATGGCCCTAGGGTCGATCTGACATGTATAAGTAAAGGGAGATTAGATAACAAAACATAGACTTTGCTTCTGGATTGATTTTTGGATGTAAAATCTTCCAGTTCAATTTTTCAATAAAAGTTTCAATTTCTTTTATGTTTTGCGCTAGTTCTCCTCTGTCTATGACTTCTCTTACCCTTAACATGAGTAAGTCAACTCTTTTCTTAGGGATAAACACGAATCCAAAGCATGAAGTTAAAGGGTGATCAAGAGATACGCACTTCATCCCAAAGGTATGTTGACTGAGTTGTGAGCATCTCCTGAATAGGTAGGTTCTATAAGCCTAGAATGCGACACCCCATGGTCGTTGGGTGGACCTAGGCTTTTTCCTATCCAAATCTCCTAACCTTTTAGGACATAGGAACTTGATATGCTTAATAGACACATCAAATAGTTCATTTATGACTTTCATCCGATGTAGTCGAATTGATATCTCTTCCTGACTGTTAGGAAGGACAATTAGGAACCTAGAGCTGCAGTAAGCAATTTGTCATCTTACCATACACAAGAGAGTTAGGATTTATCTTATCTCTTTGGAAACACCTTGGTCGGGTTGAGGCAACCAACTATATGTTGAATCCCCTCTTTGGACGATTAGAACTCTCTTTATCTTTTTTATCACCCAAGACAGTGTTCTTGGTGAAGCACTAATCTTCAAGGCTTTCTTTTATTGGTAATTTTCACCTCTTCTAGCAATAATTCTTTAAAAATCATATTTTAATTTTTAATTAAGTTTTCTTTAAAACTTGCATTGACTTAGCCACCATAGGAAAGAATACCCATCCTCTGGACATCCCTTAACACCACTACTGCTACAATAGCTTCAGCTACCACTAGCTAGTAGAAATGGGAAACGGGCTAGCCTAGCCTATTTTAGCCCAGCCCAATCGGGCCACATGCTAATATGGGTCGGGCCATTTGTTACTTTTTTTTGAGGTATATTCGAGGCTGGGTCTGTTTTGGTAGCCAATGAGTCCTGTACGGTCCACGGGTTAAAACGAGTCAAAATGTGCCAAAATATTAAAAATATTTTTTAAAAAAAACAACTTTTTAACTTTCTAAAATATTTTATAAAATAAAATTTTATTTGAAGTACATTATGAATACAAAAGGAATCATCAAATATTCTCTGCAAGCTAGATGAATCATCAAAATTTCCAACAAGTGCGCCATCTGACTAGGATTTGTAGATTCATCGAAAGCTGGAAAAGTTCTATATCCATCAAAAATAATTTTTAAAGAACATTTTATTAAATATCTTAAAAAAGACCACTCCTAAAATAGAAATATATGTTTAAAAATAAAACAAAAACAAAAATGGTTCAAAGTTTATATCTTATAATTAATCTAAAATTTATTATGAAATGACTTAATTATTATTGAGAGAGTTGAGGTATATAAATATACCAATACAAGGGCAAAAAGGTAAAAGCATAGAGACAATAAAAGGAATCTTGATATACTCATACCACCCCCTCAGAATGGTGTCAAGAAGACAACACCAATCTTGTTATAGGGAAAGAAAGCGGGTCAGTGAGGATTGGTGATTGCATCGGCAAATTTGGTCACCCGACCAGAGACATAAAACAACGGCTGAACTGACTAAACTAGGTCACGAACAAAGTGATAATCAATCGCAAGGTGTTTCATGCGAGAATGAAAAACATAATTAGTAGAGAGATAAGTGGCACTAAGGTTGTTCGAGAACATAGTAGGTGAGGACTGCATTGGGATAAGAAGTTATGATAGCAGCGACATCACCCATTGCAATTCGACAGCAGTAGCAGCAATGACATGATACTCGGCCTCAGTGGAAGATCGAGCAACAGTACATTGCTTTGTAGAACTCCACGAGATTGAATTAGCACCAAGGAATATGAGAAAAGCACCTGTATAGGTACAATCATCTGGGTTACCAGCCTAGTCCACATCAAAGAAACCATGCAATGTCTAAGGAGTGTATGCAAGAAGTGGGATACTAAGGGATCTCGTGCCATTAAGATAACGAAGCAGACGTTTGACAGCTCCCCAATGGTGTTTGGACAGCTTGTGCATAAACTAGGAGAGTTTATTCAAAACAAAGGAAATATCCGGCCAAGTCATTTGAAGATGTTAGAGGCCACCAATCACCTAATTGTACATGGTGGCATTGACTGGTGCAATACCATCATTAGCAGTCAAGGAAGTACCCACGGCAAGCAGTGTAGAGACAAGTTTGAAGCCGAGCATGTTATGTTTGCTCAAAAGATCAATGACATACTTTCTTGAGATAAGAAGGCCCGGAGGAGTAGCCAAAGCTCGACTCTATAGAAGTAAGGCAGGTGGCGAGATCCTTGAGTGGAGAATTTAAGTCAAGTTATTGAATAATAGTGTCAACAAGTCAGGGGTCACTACCTTAATAATCAGATCATCAACATAGACCAGGAAGTAGATAAGTGTAGTGCTGCAAGAATAGACAAAGAGAGATAAGTCTACAAGGGATGGAACAAAGCTAAGAAAGAGCACGAAAGTGCGTAGCTCCTGGTAGCAAGTTTAGGGAGCTTGTTTGAACCTATAAATAGCCTTGTGTAAAAGACAGACATGATGTGGATACTCGGCATTGCACAAACCCTACGGTTGCACCTTATAGACCTCCTTGGTGAGATGCTTGTTGAAAAAAGTGTTATTAACATCAAGTTGGCGAAGGCCCCACTGGCGATGGAGGGCAATGCTAAGCATGGTACAAACGGTGATGGGATTGACCACGGGACTGAAAGTCTAGTGAAAATCAATACCCGACTATTGGTGAAAGCCTTTAACAACAAGTTGAGCTTTAAACCGAGTAATAGAGCCATTGAGATTTTGTTTGATGCGAAAAACCCATTTGTCACCCACTATGTTCTACTCTAGGATCAAGGGAATGAGAGACCAAGTGTCATTCCGGATGAGAGCATCATACTCGTTTTGCATGCCCTCGCCCCACTTCAGATCTTGAAGAGCTCGGGTGACAGTGCAAGGTTTAAAGATAGGTGGAAAGACGGTGGTGAGGCCATATCTCGGGTTGGGTTTGAAGATGGCACTTTTAGATCGGGTTTGCATGGGATGATGGTTGAATGGGGAGGGATAGGTAAGGGATCGGGAGTATTGCTTGGTGAGGAGGGGGAGGATGTCGGACCCAACATGCTAGTAGAGGGGGACAACTAATGGAAAGGTGTGGGCGAGGTCGAGTATGCAGGTCGGGCGGGAAGATAGGGAGTTACTCAGGAGGTCTATTAAGCTCGGTGGTGCAGGTTAGGGGGATGCTGGTTGATGGGAGGTCAAACGAGGTGATGGGGAGTTACTCGGGAGGCTTGTTGAGCTCGGCGGTACAAGTTGGGGGGATGTTGGTCGGCGGGAGGTCAGGCGAGGTGATGGGAAGTTACTCAGGAGGTCTGTTGAGCTTGGCAGTATAGGTTGGGGGGATGCTAGTAGGTAGGAGGTCGGGCAGGGTGATGGGGCCTCAAGAGAGGTTTGAGCTTGCTTGATGCTGGAAGGTTGCTAGGGTGAACAAGGAGTGAGAGCTTGGTCCGTGTCTCTTATCGGTGATGCGGGAGGGGGGTTGTGGAGGGCGACTATTATCCTGAACTTGACATGATGGAGACACATTTTTTTGAGAGTCGGGTCAAAACAGAAAGACACTCGGAGGTAAGGAGTAAGCGAAGACCTCTGATTTAGATTTTGGGTTGAGTTTGTGGGAAGAGTAGGGACCTTGACAGGGAGAACATTAACAATAGAATAAGCGGGTTGTATGGGTGGGAACTTTTATGGAATAACTTTTCAAACGAGGAACCAAGAAAGAGACCAACTTTGGGCATTCGATTGATTAAATAAACAATTGTAGCAAAAGCATATGGCTAAAAGGTTAGAGGAATGGAGGCTTGATGTAGGAGAGTGAGACCCGTTTCGACAATATGTAGATGCAGGCATTCAGAATACCCATTATGTTTAGAAGTGTGGGGGAAGTGTAGTGAGATGGGTTACACCATGGGTCCTGAGGAATGGCCAGTAGGGATACTTCATTATCGATTGTAAAGTGTTTTTTAATGGTGGTAGTAGAAATAATAATTTTCAACCAAGTTTGCTTGAGGCTGACAAGGTTGAATGAACAATTGATTTACGACATAATGGATAAAACCATATATACTTTGTGAAATGGTCAACAAAAATAATGTAGTAATGAAAGCCATTAGAAGAGGAAATAGGTGAGGTCCACACATCAGAAAAGATGACATTAAGTGGAGAGGAAGAGGTGATGCTTGATTTAGCAAAGGGTAACTACGGCACATTAATGTGCGGGAGTGATAGAGGGACATAAATGCTATTAGAGAAAAATACTTAAAACCCAGAGTTCCAGAAAAAGTGCAGGACGGATGGCCAAGGGCGTGCCACATAGAGATAGCGGCGAGGAGGACGAGGCGGGGATGGCGAGGAGAAATTTAGGGTGAGGCGACGGGGGATGACTATGACTAGTAATGGGACACCAGTCTCTGACGCCTCTGAACGGGGTGACCCTCGTGTGGCGATATTACTTTGAAAGAAGAGTCAAAGAATAGGACATTAATATGGGTTATTGACACAAGCAGTAGGAGCCAGAAATAAGATTCTTAGACATAGCGGTATGTAGGACATTAGAAAAAAAATAAAGGTGTAGGGAGAAGGAGCCAATGTTGGCAATCGATAAACCTGAGCCATCACCAATAATCACACTATCATATGCGGTATACGACGCATGAAGGGCCAAGGTAGCAAGATCCGTGGTCACATGGTGAGAGGCCCCCAAATCAACAACCCAATCCAGAGAGGAACCAGGAGTGGAGGGATGGACTATAGTGTGGGCATAAGGTGTAGTGAAGGTCGGACGTGGAGCATCGGTAGGAGTGGGCGGAAGAGAGCCAAGTGCCGAGGTGGGTAGATGATTGTATTAGCGACCAAAGTGCCCAATTATACCACAAAGCTGACAACACTCAAGGTAGAGACTATGCTTGAACTATGGAGGTGGGGACGGGGGCTAGGGTTTGCTATTAAGCTTATTGCTTTGATACCATATTATGAAAGAGACTTAATTATTATTGTGAGAGTTGAGGTATATAAATATATCAATACAAGGGCAAAAAGGTAAAAGCATAAAAATTGATAAAGGAATCATAAATATATCTTTCCTAATAAAATTGTGCTTTAAATATGTCATTTATTTTTTAAATAATGATAAAGATGAAAATAAAATAAATAATTTTTTGAAAAGATAATTTTCTATGCATAAGTTGCATTTTGAAAATTGATTTTCTTTCTTTTCAAATAAAAATTATATTTTAACTCAGCCACAACTAAATGAAATAACCAAAAAATAAGGCACATCATCCACATTTAGAGTCATACCGACTAATATAATCAAATAGCATATAATGTTATCTATTTTTATGTTTAAAAAAGACTATATAACAAATTATTTTTATTATTTATTATTTTTAATTATTGTTTGACTCTTGACATAATGGAAAGATGCTACTTTCCAAGGATACAAACAATGAACAAAAAGTAAACCCATGAAAAGAAACAGAAGTGGAAGATCATATTTGCATTTCCATGCATACCCAACGGAGAGTACTGAGGGTTTTTTCAAGGATTCGAAACAGAAAATGGAAATCTCGCTTCTCTAGAACTATCAGGAAATGATCTTCTTAGGCAGATTCCCTTTTTTTCTTTCAAAGGCATATATTACAAGATCCTTTCCATCATTGCCCCAAACATTCTAGGCAACCAAACGCAAATAAGTGATATCCAACCAAAAATGCATTACCTTCTTGTCCAAAATTGCAAGAAGATGATTAGGCTCGACCTTGAACTTATCGTAAATGGGAGATATCACAGTGGTGACAACGTCCTCTATTGCTCCGCCGGTTTATCTCAAAAACCCAGCAGAGGAAAGTTCTAAAACATGAAACTCAAGCCTCCAAAAAAAATCTGTCACTTAGAAAACCAAAAATGCAGAGACACAACCAGCCATCAGAAAATACCTTCTTCAACGGGCATAATCAACGCACAGGCAAAAAGAAGACGAGGAGAAAGCAAAGAGCTTTACCTTCTTCGACGGGCATAATCAGCGCACAAGGTAAAAAGAAGACGGAGAGAAAGCAGAGAGCTTTCTAGGGTTTTTGGAAAAAGGTATAGAGGGGTTATGGTAGGGCAATTTGAATTTATATGAAATGATATATAATAAAATAAATAAATAAAAAATGGCATACCAGTCCAGCCTGGTCTGAACATGAATAGGCTGCAGGCTAATTTGGCTCAAGTTTATAGGCCCGAATTCTATCCAAGACACCATTTTTTTAGCCTAACCCTCAAATAATGCAGGCCAGCCCACTCTGGCCTATCTGGCTCATATTATATTCCCAACTCTACTAGCTATGGTTAATTTAGGAATATAAATTTTGTAATCACTTGAACACCAAACTACCCGCAATAGCTAGATTCTAGGCGAATCAAATGACCACATTATTAAGAGGATGGTGCAAAACCCTTAGTAGCTTGTTAATATTAATTTCTTTTCTAATTTTTTATTTAATATTGATTTTATTTTCTGTTTATTTTCATTTTTTATATTTTTATTATTTTTAAGGACTAACCTTATTAATAAGTTTTCTAGTTTTTGTTTATGATTTTTCTTTTGCAGATCTAGGTGCTGCATGGTCAACTAGACCAGTGTAGGACCTCAACTAATAAGAATGGAGAATCAACAACCTCAAGCAACCATGAATAATCAACTGAGAATGATGACAACCAAGAGGTTGAGCAAACAAGGGCACAAACTCAATCCACTCAAAATACGCTTCAAAGGGCCAATGACCCAAGATTCTGATCATGTGGGAAAACAAGAATCCTCCTAAGGATGACCTACCATCTTGCATTGCAGTGGAGGACGTCTACCCTGTGAGGGCTAGCACCTTTGTGATTCGTCTCTTAATTGATAAATTAGGTGCAATCAAAAATATTTATCAATCTAGAAACATCAACTAAGGTAGTTTAAACTATTATATGATAGTGGCTCTAGGGTCATCCATGGGATGGGTATTCTACTTGGATGTTGTAATTTGTAGTCTATGACTAAGTAGTCAATTTGGTGAAGAGTATGCTTGTGTTGAATTTGGAGTCGATTTTTGAAGTAGTTTATGAATTAATTAAAAAGAATTATATCTAAGCAAGTGTCACAAGGGGTTCGGTTCCACTAGGGCTATGCTCCTCTTAGGTAACTTAGAAGGATCTTAGGGTTTCCTAGGTCTTGTGAACAATTTTCAGCCTATAGTTGATTACCGGACCAAACTAGGGTTTTTCTTATAATTTAGGTTCAAGCTCAATTTTCTAATGTAAGGTAGGTTTAGCAACTGTGATAATCAACCTAGGTTCTCACTCTTAACCCTTTTGATTTAACGAAAATAGAAAACTCGACGATCACACCAAGTCTAGTATGAAGCACTTGTTCTATCTATGTAATATACCTAGTGTCAATGGATCCAAGTAGTAGGAGGGAGAAATTCCATCAATACTATGTCCAAGAAGCCTCAATGACATCCCAAAATTCCCCAATATTGATTCCCAAACATTTTTACATCCAACCTAATGATGATTTCAAAGTTTGTTAACATACCTTTGGAATGAAGTACATGATCCTCCTTATTACCTTTGATTTGTGCCCTACCTTTGCCTCACCTCGAGACTAGTGGCCTACTCATGCATGTTGAGGTTAGAAACACCCATGATGTGTGAAGAAAACCAAAACATAAAAGAAAAATAAGAATAAAAGAGGGAAAATATGAACTTTTATTGAAAGCTTCAGAATGAAGAAAAATCCAACAATCAATCCATAATTCATTTGATTTGCCCTAGCCTATTTAAAGGAGTAAAATTACATCTTGGAGGCATATTAGGCAAGTTACAAGGGCCGGTCCTAAACTTGTTACAATCCAAAAATAGGGTTATTTCCCAAGTTGGATTTGAAAATCATCCTTATTGGGCTTTATGTCACAATTATGCATTGCCTCCACTAGGCAGTACTAAAATTTCACACTACCAAAAATGGTAGTGTGAAATTCACTTTTTTTTTTCATCTTTCTACTTTTGGTAGGTTCCAAATTTGATATGTTCCAAATTTTGTAGGTCTTCATCAACATGATCCTTTTGACTTCCCACTTCGTTCAATCATGCTTTTAGGCCTCCGATTCTTTCAAGTTGATCCCCAAGCTTCAAAACTTGAACTAAGGGTCCTAAGATCACCCCATTGCTAACCCTCATGATTTCCAAAAGTCGAAAAAGTGCCTTAAAAGGTCTATAAAACATCATAACTCAAGCAAAACTTTAGTAACTAGGTTAGAGACATAGCCTTTCAGATAACCCCAGAAAATTGCTGATAATTTAGCACAAAAAGAGGTTTAATATGGAAAAGTTAAGTATGTTAAAATACCCTTTTTGAGTGATTATCACTAGTCCCAACTCCCTACTTTTCATGGGATGGAGAGTGAAAACTCATATGCGATATACATGACTTCAAAGCATTGTGTCAATCACTCCGCGAGGCAAACACATCTATTGAGACTATGCGGCTCACTCTTTTCCCTTTCACTTTGAGGGACAAGGAAAAGATGTGGTTGAGATCCCTAGGATCGGAAAGCATACATAATGGGCTAAGCTACAAGACCAATTTTTTAGGTAATTCTTCCCCACACAAAGAACTATCTCATTCAAAAGGCAAATCGACACTTTTGCAAGCAAAGGGGGTGAAAACTTTCACTCATGTTGGGATAGATTTGTAGAAGCCATCAATGCATGCCCCCATCATGGCTATGCCACATGGATGTTGATGGATTATTTCTATGAAGGCTTGAACCTTGATCACAAGAGACTTGTTGAGAGCATGTACAATGGCTCATTCTTGACTAAAAATGGGGATGAGGCCTTGACTTTAATCAATCAAGTTGTTGAGATGTCTAAAGGATGAGAAGAGTCTCAAATGAGAGAGATAGGGAGAGCTAGACCCCATTCCGAACCTTGAGAAGGCATGTATCAAGTAGAGGAAGACTTGGCTTTGAAGGCCTAAGTAGCACAAGTCAATAGAAAATTGCAAGAACTTGAGAGAAAAGGCGCATATGAGGTAAAAGCTTTACATAACAAAAAGATGCAGCTCTCCTACTCTATTTGCTTCTCTTGTGAGCACATAATGGAGGAATGTCCATAATTACCATTGGATGGGAACTTCCATGGGGGGCAAGCTAACTTTGTGAAACAATACTAGTCCCCATAATTCCATATTTTTTGGCAATTTTCTCGACGTTTTTTCCCCACTTGTGCATTGCTCCAATCTCAATTTTTCCACAATATTTTGGATTAGGGTCGATATGTAGCACCCTATAAATTTTTAAAAGGGACAAATAAGTAAGGTTTTTTATAAAGGGTACATTAGTAATTCGCTAGGGAAAACCCTAGGTATAAAAAATAATAAATATATAAAAACAAAAAGAATGGGAGATCAAATGTTTGAAGAAGAGAACCAAAAGAACAAAAAATGGGTTTGTGCCATTTCATAAAATTTATGATGTTTCCTTATTCAACCTTTTGATTACTCTGAATTTTGGATTTGGTTGAGATAAGAGCTTGATCTACAACCTGAATGGTGCAGATCGTGGTTGGAGGTTTCAATTAAAAGATATACTTTGTTTGAAACAAGCAATTTCTGAAATCAGTTTTAGTTTCAATAAGTTTAGTGTAAGTTTTCGTTATCTTTATTCAACCGTTGCATTAATCTGTATTTTGGATATGTTTGATATAAGATGTTAGGTTTTGAGATTATCCATATCTTCACCTCAAGGGTTCTATAATAAGATGACTACCTCAGAGCTCAAGTTTGATGAAGATTTGATGAAATAAATGTGAAGTCCCTTGGAGAACCAAGAAGTAGTTCGAACTAATACAACCCCACAATGCAAGGACGTGGCAGCGTTGGTACATTCAGACTAAGGTTAGAGCTGGCATGGAACGCAAGTAAATTCTAGAACCTTGGAGGCCAAGGCACTTGTGGAGCAAGGTACTGATGGGCCTGGGATCATTTTAGCAAGTGGATAAATATCAAATCAAGAAGATCAGATCATCTAAGCTGTAAAACCAGAATTAGAAACAAATTAAGTTTATATTCTGAAGAGAATACTTGATCAGCAAGTTTCCTTATTCCACTATGATAGCTTAAAGGTAAGTTCAGAAAATAGAAGGTAGGATTTGGAGTCATATTAGGATAATGATCCAGCCTTATCAAGACTTCCAAGACTGAATTACAAGGGCTATAAATTCAAAGGTTTGGAAGTTGTTCAACAAGCATTTCAGGAGAAAATCTTGAAGAAGAATAAGAGAAGTTCGGACGTATTAAAGAGTGCGGAGTGCAAATACTCGATTGAGGTATTGCACGTTAAAATCTGTTCACCTTGGGTGAAAGATGATGTTTTGAATTTCTTCATCTTATCCATGTAATGTGGGTATGGGTGTTCGATGCTTTTGAGAGGGGAATGAAGGGAGTTCATTATAAATTCCACTAGGAGTGATTAGGTTAAAGGATGGCAGTGGGTAGAGAAGAAGTCTCGTGCCACATAAGACTAAGTATAACCTTAAATCATATTAGTGGAAATCCTTGCATTTGAGCATAGCCCCATGGACATAGGTAGTTGCTAAACCACATAAAAGATTGTGTGTGCTTGTGTTTTTGTGCATATACTTTATATTTGCTATGCACACACTCAGTCTCACAAGGGGAGTTTGGACACACCGCATGGAAGTCCAAACTCTCACATAGTCCAACATCAAGAACTATGTTCAAGAACAAACACTTAGTTCTATCAATTAGTATTAGAGAGGGTTACTCTAAGTTGTTGAGTAAGATCCATGTTTACTCTAACTATTAGTGTGTCAGTATCTTATGGATTTGATGAAAGAATGTGGATCTACAAGTTGTCCTTCTCTTCTTAATGGGACGAACTATGGCTACTGGAAAGGAAGGATGCAAGCCTTCATAAAATCAATTGATGAAAGGGCATAGAGATCAGTTCTACAAGGATGGAAGATACCTACCAAGATTAATGTTGAAGGGAAAACTATTCCTAAAAGTGAAGCAGACTAGACACCTGAAGAAGATGCTCTATCCACTCAATATTCACGTGCCTTAAATGCAATCTTCAACTGTGTTGATCTCACTTAATTTAAGATGATCTCTACTACCGATGTAGCCAAGGAAGCATGGGACAATATTCGTGTTGTCTTTGAAGTCACCAATACAGTTTGTGAATCCAAGTTAGAACTTGATATGGTGCAATGTATGTGATGCCCAACCTGGGGGTCCGGTTGACAACCCATCAACCAGCGAAATATTTGTGGGCTTCGGATGATCCGATGTCCACGTTGGTCAATCCCATTCACAAGGACTCATTTCTTTATATTTTTCTTGCAAATGTATACAACTTCCCATATTATTATACAAGAGTTTGATATACAACTCTTTTACAAGCCAAAATATATCAAAATAGATTGTCCCAATATATTTTACCAACATAGTGTTCAAGGCCCTGACACGGCCCTCTTCATACTCACGGCCTCGAAGGGCTATTGTCCTCTCGTGTGCACGAAGGGTGATTACATTGGGGTGGTAAGCTTAATGGGTATATCTTCTACAAGGGCTACTCCCCACCTAAATTGCACATGCAATGCCTCAGGTTACACAATCCCACACAGCGAATACACATGTCATGAATAAGATGCGACCAATCATGACCCAATCCCGAGTCCTCATTGATTCCCTCACACATGCATATGCCAAGTGTGAAAAACCATCATGAGCGTTCCGTCCATGACCCTTTTTCCAAAACAAAATCTTTTTGTTTTATTTTTTGATTGGATAGTCTCCGAAATATAGTGTGGACAGTCTCCCGTCGATACTTTGGTCGACCTCAGAAATCTTGTGGACAATCTCAAAGCTTCTTTCTTTCTACAGTAGTGACGAGACTCAGATATATATATATATATATATATATATATATATATACCTATATATATATAGCCAGTCAGACAGATCTTCAAAATCATTACATTCTTGAGTGTACCATCGAACCCCAAACATAGGGTCGATCATTTTCTAGCCACTCACACCCATGTCATCTGGTACGATAAGTAAATGCAATGCGAAGTGTCATTGCGTGTCATTTCATGCTACATACGCTCATTAGCCATTTGTAACATATAAATCACACATTACATGTCAAGTATCATGGATAAATTATGTTTAATGCATATAATTATTTTTATTTTTATCCCCTATATATCACATAATTTCACATATTAACATATTATTCAATTCTGGTAATAACACATTAGTCATTCAGACCATACTTAGCTCGGAAAAATCTAAACTTATCCCCCAGAAATTTAGCTTTATAAATATCACGCACAAATTCAGCAAGCAATTTCCTACTTTCGGGCCATACAGTACAGGCATTTCAGATACAACCGGGTTTGAAAACAAAAGTTAGAAAACCAAAGCATTGTTCCTCAAGCCCATGCGTGACCCGACCTTTGTAGCCCATGTTTGGTTAAGCACTTCATGTAATGGGAATTCTAGACTCCAACGAGCTTTCCCGTAGAGTCTAAGAACACACAAATCAAGTTGGATGGAAGTTGGTCGTGCGAGAGTTAGCTGCCAATTCACAAAGGGTGAAGAATGGAGGTCGGGCATACCCCCGTTTTCCATTATACCTAGATTTTGCTCAGTTCCAAGATGTTGTGCTCGGCCTCGATGGTTCCGGGACATCATATACTCGGTCCATGACCGTCCCACAACAAAAAACAGACTACACAATGAAATAATTAGCCCCGAAGTGGGGCTAAATCGTTAAGCCCCTACAAGGCCCCTAGGCGTGAAATGAACCGGAGTAGGAGGAAACCTACCTCTTGTAGCGCAGTTTTGGGTTCTTTGTTGTCCTGGTCTACTCACTGCGAGACACTCCTTCCTTTTCCTATTTCCTTTCTCTCTCTTCCTTTTCTTTCTTCCTCCTTTTTCTTCTCTTTCCTTCTTTCCTTTTCTCCTATTTCCTCTCTTTCTCTTTTCCTTTCCTCCATTTCTCTTTTCCTCTCCTGCTCTCCCCTCCTTCTACGAACATCCCCATTTATACATGCATGCATTTTGACACATGGCTTGCCATGTGTCACCCAACACCCGTTGCCATGTATCTCGGAATTCAACGAAATTAGCCTGGGAAACTAAATTTCATAAGACAAACCCAATGGTAAGGTCTGTTTCATTATTCGGGATCTATAAAACTTCCAGGTTTTCAATTTGTACTATAGCAACAATTTACCGTCTCGTGAAAAATTTCAAATTTATCCGAGTTTTCACATTTGAGGACGGCGCTTCTTCGAGGCCAAGAGTATGAAGAAGGCCGGGTTGTGGCCTTGAACACTATATTTGTAAAATATATCGAGACAATATGTTTTGACATATTTTGACTTGTAAAAGAGATGTATATCAAACTCTTGTATAATAATATGGGAAGTTGTATACATTTGCAAGAAAAATATAGAGAAATGAGTCCTTATGAATGGGATTGACCAGGGTGGACATCGAATCATCCGACGCCCACGAATATTTCGCGGTTGATGGGTTGTCAACTGGACCCTCGGGTTGGGGCGTCACAGCTTGGTATCAGAGCTTAGGTTAACGATTACCTAGGAGCTCGGGTGGGAGTTTATACCAATGTTTTCGAATATTGGCTTGTCATAGCGAAGTATCGAGAGTTAGGTATACAAATACCTAGGATTAGTGGGCATGGGTGAAGAACACGACATTATGTGCATTGATTGCTTTTGTGTTCTAATATGTTTATCGGGAGATGTATTGTGGTTGTGTGAATATATGCATGATAGAATGTGTATAAAAATTGAAGAACACAAGGGTTAGAAAACGTAACCTTAGGGGATCGAAAAACGAATAAGCATGATTACGTGGGAATGGTTATTTATTAGTGTTGGCATTATGCACCACTAATGTGATAAATGAAAAGAGAGAATCTCAAATTGCTATTTTAACTTGTGTAGATGGCAAGTCGAGGCGCAGGCAATAAGTCGTCCATGAGTGGCGGCAAACCACTTCTTTGCTTTGTCGGCAGCCATTTATGGAGCGACGGGCACTGGCACACCACCATTTACATGGAGACTGAATTGCAGGCGGTGGTTAAGATCAGTGACCTCCGAGAGGTTTAGGCTGCACATCATCATCTACATTCGGAGGGGAGGGACCTAGTGGTGGTGACCATTGGTTCGGCGGGTAGAGAGTCTTGGGGCTATGGAGATTACCTCGATGTGATGCGGATCCCTCGGTGACATTTTCGGCTAGGATGAATCCTAAGTATGGTGGGATTGGGTGAAAACCTCCACGGATTGAGAGGCCATGACATGGGCAGATTTTCAAGAGCTCTTTATGAGCAAGTTTTTCCCGGCATTGGCTAGGTATGCCAAGGCTCGAGAGTTTCTGAGACAAGGATCCATGACAATACTCGAATACGTAGCTAAGTTCATAGAGTTAGCACGTTTCAGGGATGATTATATGGCCACAAATATGGCGGGTCGGGGTGAGGATGGTGCGAGTTGTCCATCTAGAGTGGGATCTTTGGACTTCTTACGCAAGATATGGACTTTATGGTCGGCATGACTATGGCTATAGAGAAGATTGATGATGCAGGGCGAGATCGCAGGTGCTAGTGAGAGAAGGAAGGAGGATCAACCTTCTTGAGCTCGAGAAGAAGCGGGGACTTCTGTCCCTTGGGGCGTCAGTCTGGGGCTACGACTATCAGGGCCAAGGCCAGGGCAGAGGTGTTAGCTAGGGAGGGCCGATTATATGCTACCATTGTCAGCAGCCTGGACATGTGAGATGGGATTGCCACCCAGAGCGGGAATCCCCACAGCTATGGGACACCAGGTTTCAAACACACAGTGGGGCGTCCACAGTTCACAATTTGTTCCTTCTTGCAGATGGAGCGGAGAGACTAGTTTGCTTGCGGGGTACTACGCAAGTGCCTTCTCGATCCGCAAGCAAGTTAGAAGGCGAGTTTGGGTAAAGGTCAGGGCCTGCGCCTTGGCGCTTGAGGGATTGAGGGGTGTTCGCCATAGTACCTGGTGAGCCTGGCAGTTAGTCATCTGGGGTATGTTTTTGTTATCTCCTTTATGGACAAAGATATTATTTGAGTTCACGTTGCACCTCGTTTCATTTATTCGCATCATGTGGGTTAGGCTTAGAGTCGGGACATTGGAGAAGCCGTTGTATGTGAGCTCTCCCCTCGGAACTTGGGTGAGTGTTCAGCGGATATGTCGCAGTGTGAGTTAGAGATCTCGAGGATTCTGCTCACGGTGGTTGATCATGGACTTAATCGGTTTGATGTCGTCAGCAGGATGGGTAGTTAACGGCACACTGGGTCGTCATCGATTGTGATCGTAAGAGAGTTACTGCCTACACACGAGATGGAGTATGTGTTGTGTTTCAAGGGGATAAGCATGATGCTTTACCCCGGTATGTCACGACTCGGGTGGTACAGACAGGTTAAGGGTTGGCTAGCAAGCCTGCAGGGATGGTGAAGACGGGGCTGATAAGTCTACCTTAGGTAGTTTAAGAGTACAATGATGTTTTACGGATGGTGCAGGGATTTCCCCACGCGGATGTAGACTCCACTGCATCGAGTTACATCCACAGCGGCCCACTGGCTCTATGACTCCATAGGATGGAACTAGTTGAGGATTTGTAGGAACTCACGGTCAGCTACGAGGTGTTGGGCGGAGGTTTCATTAGACCCTGCTTACTTCACCTTAGGGCTCTCTGTTCTGTTGCAAAGAGACGGATAAGACCGCCCCATTTGTGTATTGACTATCGCTGATTGAATGGGTTACGATCGAGAATCGGTATCACTACCGGAAGGATTGATGATACGTTTGATCAATTGAGGGAAACAGTCTCTGCTCAAGATAGAACTTCGCACGGTTATCATCGGTTAAGGAGTTAGGGAGGCGAACATCCACTAGACGGGGCCGGGGCGTGGTATGGGCATTTCAAGTTCATAGTAATGCCTTTCATATTAACAAATGGGCCAACGGCATTCATGGACTTCATGCATAGGGTGTTGTAACCCTATCTAGATCAGTATGTGGTTGTATTTGTTAACGACATCTTTATCTACTCCCAGTCAGAGGAGGAGCATGAGGATCATTTGATTTCTCTCTGAAGCCACCAGAAACATCAATTATATGCGAAGTTGATGAGGATTTTAGCTTACTAAGGTGAGATTTTAGGGCATGTAGTGTCAGCTTGGATGCCCTTTGGGCCAAATGATCAGAGGTAGTTATGAGTTGGGAGGAAGCCAGAGTCGATCTTCGAGATACGTAGTTTCTTGGGATTAGTAAATTATTCTGGAGGTTCATTGGAGCTTCTCCCGACTAATTTTGCACCTATGATGAGGTTGACCGGAAGGAGTCAAGTTTAGTGGGATAACAGCATGAAGCATTCGGGGTGAAAATTAGGCTAACTTCAGCTCCTATTCTGATTGTCCCGAAAGGGGACCGATGTACCTTTATCTTTGCGATGCTTGAAAATGGGGTGGGATGTGTTTGATGATGGGAGGTTGTGGCTTATGGTTCTAGACAGGTAAAGAACCATGAGTAAAACTACCCCACACATGATATGAAGTTGGTGGCCATAGTCTTTGCCTTAAAGATTTGGCGCCATTATTTGTACGGTGAGCAGTTTGAGGTGTTTTCATACCACAAAAGTCTGAAGTACATCTTTACACAGTGGGACCTCAACATGAGACAGCGTAGATGGATGGAGTATCTGGAAGATTATCACTTCACTTTACATTACCACCTTGGTAAGGCAAATGTAGTGGTGTTTCGATCGGAAGATCACATGAGCTGCGGCTAGTGCAGACTTCGAGAGTCAGCGGTCTTTTTCGGGCTTTTTGGGCAGTTTGGAACCGCGATCTGATGATCGAGCTCGGGAAGCGTTAGGGTTTGGTATTCGCCTCCCTGCAGTAAAGTGATTACCAGTCTCGGGGGCGGGGCGTCAGAGTTGGTGTCCATCAGGGATAGGGTATAGTTAGGTATAGGTGATGAGGGCTAGGCCATTCACACAGAGGGTAGTCTTTGGTATATGGGATGGGTTGCTGGGTTATTGATTTGAGAGAGAGAATCCTCGGGAGTTCAACTCTGGTTGCAGTGCATCTAGGTATCCATGAAAGTCTGCGCGTCTGTCATGGTGTGCGTAGATAGGATAGAGAACCGTTGAGAGGATTTCATTGGCGGGGCGCCTCGCGTCTTACCAGCGGTAAAGAGGCATTAGGAGCCCTTGTTACTCGAAGCCATTATGGGTAGCCAGTGGAAATGAACATCACGATGGACTTTGTGACTCGACTTTCCACAGTCGCCCGAAGCACGATGTAGTATGGGTGATAGTGGATCGACTCACTAAGTTAACACATTTTCTAGCTGTGCGAATGACCTTCCTGTAGAGGGTACGCGATGCCATATCTGAAGAGAGATAATTAAAAAGGCACATGGGTAACGATTCCTATTGTATGTCGACCAGAACCCAAGTTACACATCTACTTTTGGAAGGCTTCCCGGAAGGCCGTGATACATGGTTGATGACTGAGTGCGTATTGTTTCTATCCTGACGGATAGTCGGTCAGAGGGACCATCTGGTGTTAGAAGGACATCGCTGAGGCATGCGTCTTAGATCTTAAAATTGGCGATTCGGGATGAGCATTTTCCCTTGGTGAGTTAGCACGATGATAGTTATCGAAGCCAGATATCTGATTGGCGCCACATGAAGCCTTGTATGAAACGTATCAATCTCCGATCCCCGTTGGGTGGTGGGAAGGCCCGCGCTGGAGTCTGATTTGATCGTAGACACCTGATGAAGGTGGACTTGATCTGAAGCGTCTTCTCGACTTAAAGTATGAAGGTCACGTGGACAAGCGGCGTGTTTTCAGAGAGTTTGGCGGTGACATTTATCTTCCACAAAAATTGATGCCTAAGAGGGAGTGGTTGGTGGAAAAAGTGGGTATTTTATCATAGTTGTGGACCTCCAGAATCGCAGGAAGGTAAACCACGATTGCATATCGGTTAGCGTTTACCACCTAGTTTATCAACTCTCCATGAGGGGTCTTCCCGTATCTCCAGCGCTTCCAGGTACCCTCAGATCTTACTCATGTAGTGGATTAGGCGACTAACGATTGATAAAAAGAATTGGGACCTTAAGTTGAGGAGGGACCGATACGTGTGACGTAGAGGAAGCGGGTTTGCAAGCGAAAATGGTGAGGCTGGTGAGTATTATGACATAGCGGTCATTTGGGAGTGGAGGAAAGCGACATGGAAAGCGAAGGACACGATCGTCTGAGTTATCCGCTTCTGATACAGGGGAGGTACGTGGTGATCATTTAATGATAAATATTCTGTTGCATATGCATAAGACTTAGATATGTGTGATTTTGGGGATACAAATTCTTTTAGTGGGAGAATGTGAAAAAGCAGAATAAATTTGAAATATTTTGCAAAAATGTGAAATTATCCTCACATGCGAGGTTGAAAACCTATAAGTTTCTAGATCATAAGAATAACGGACCTCATGCCTTGATCAGGAAGTCATGATATAGTAACAGGAAATTATAAAGTATTGAGTGTCACATTGCTGTAATATTGGAGATGAAGTACTAAAATGATAAATTTTGGAACCAAGGATTTGTATGAGAAGAGGTACAATTTTCATTTTAGCAAAGAATGTGAAAATCATGCATTCTAGATAAAGTAGAGATGGACCATAATAAGAAAATAAAACAAGTTAAGTTGCAATATTAAAGAGATGAGGATTTGGTTGCAAATTGTGGAAGAGTTGATAATATAAAGAGAGGAGGGTAAAGCGAGAGCTCATTTTGGTCTCAAGGCCTTTTGCTCTGGCTTGAAGCCCAGGAAGAAGAGAGCAAAGAAAGGAAAGAAGGAAGAAGAAGGAGGAGAGAGAAAAACCCAGGCCAAGGTATCAACCATTTTTGTAACTGTGGTATTTGGATTCCCTAAGGTTTGGTATAGAATGAAATTCGCTCCTTTAATATAGGGTTTTTGTGGAGATCACATTAATACAAATTCTGAGGTTAAGTGGGTCAAAAAACACAATTGAATGTAAAAATAAACATGGAATCAACTTTTATTCTTATGAATGTTAAGAAGAATTAGTGGATAACTTTGGTTGTGATTCATAAGATTTCTGGGGTTTTGTAGTAATGAGTTCCAAACACCAATACAGTATTTTGGGTTGTTTTGGATGATTAACATTGATTCTTAGGTATTTATGAGTTATAAGTTGTAGCAAATTAATTAGCGACATATAAGTGTAAAAAACTAACAATCCCGGGCAAAATTTCGGTGTATGCCGTGCAGTGCGAAGTGTCACCGTGCGGGCGAGCAGAATGCAAGCACATCTGGAAATTACGATCGAGGTGTGGGTGGTAGACCAAAATGCGGGAATGTGTTTTTAGTGCAATTAAGCCAGAGGTCGTACCTGCAGACGGTTTAGGAACCTTAGTAAATGATTAGAGAGGTTTAAATAAGATTGGAACTCGACAGAAAAAGCGTAAAGCGTACCTAAAGCCTCCAGAAGCTTAGCCTCGGCAAAATTAGTTGAGTGTGATTAAGTCACAGGAAGTACGTTAAGTTTACTCGTGATACATAGGCGATTAATTTGTCGTATTTGGTTGGTGTGTAGGTTAAAAAAGTAGCGGGAAAAGTGAAACGGAATGCTCAAGTTTAGCAATAGAAAGTGAGTGTTCTAAACCCACATTTTTTCCGAAGTGTATTATATATATAAGCTGTTTCATTCTGGTATTTAATGGTTTTGATTGTAACCATGTTTGAAAAGAAATAAATGAGTTAAACTTATTTAATGGTTTGAGTTTAACTATAAGTGGAAAGAAGTAAATGGTTTAAAATTATTAAACCATTTTTGGTATCAGTAATAAATGGATTTTTTGAATTATTAAAGCCATTTTTCAAACAATAATGACGAAGCAAATGGTTTGAGTTGCTTCGTATATTTTTGAAAGCAATAATGATGGTTTTAAATTGTAAAACCATTTTCAAACAAATAAACGAAGAATATTCCCGAAAAATGAGGCCTAACTAAAA
The DNA here is from genome assembly GCA_016808115.1 of Tetrastigma voinierianum. NCBI lineage: Eukaryota > Viridiplantae > Streptophyta > Magnoliopsida > Vitales > Vitaceae > Tetrastigma > Tetrastigma voinierianum. The sequence goes on from JAEQBH010000386.1 coordinate 412,082, forward strand.
TTCCTAGTTCGAGCAAACAAAAGGCGGTCTGAAGGTACTCTAAAATAAAGTACACGATTGGTGTTAGGAATATCGCCATGCATTTTGGTTTGCACAGTCGGCAAACTCAGGTCATGCGTCGCGCGCATTAAGGTAAGTAGCACATCTGGGGGTGCTATATAAGGTTAAAACACAGCTTAAGTGTAGTGATGGAATACAGTTGATTCCACCGCCCCTATGGGGAAAAAGGTGATCACGGACACGAGTCGCTGCCGCCGTTCGATGCCCGGAGCTCCCGGGTGTTCCATGGAGCCGAAGTAAGTAGTGCCAGACATCGATGGTTTTATGTTTTATAAGCATGATATACAGTTTTGAAAAAATCCAACCATTTGGTACCGGTGTGAGCTTACGTAGAGTTTACAAGCAGCAGTTGAGACCCGGGCTCAGTTTAGATTTAAGCTTGTCCGGTTGAACTCGAGGCTCGAGTAGATTTAAGCAAACGGTTGAGCCCGGGCTCAGGTACTGGCACAAAGCATGCGGTTGAGCCGGAGCTCAGTTTATAAAAAGTTTTGAGAAACTTTTTAAAGCGAGTTTATGTGAAGGTTTTAAGAAACTTTTGACAAGATAAACAAAGCAATGAGAAGTTTTGAAGTTTTATAAACTTTCAAGCAAACAAGCAATAAAAGTTTTATAAGCTTTTAAGAAAATAATAATGAAACAATGCTTAAGATAATTGTAAAGGGTTTCACGGTTTTGAGATGTTTTTAGGAAAAGCAAAACATTTTATAAAAGCATACACTCAACGAGCTCGTTTAGCTCATTATTTTGTGTTTAAAACTGGCTCCAGTCAAGTACTCAGACCAACTGAACTGATAGGATTTGTCGACATCGATTATAAGTCTTTGTATTAATAATATTCTTGAGGATATACTTTGAATTTATAATGGAACATATGTATGTACATAGTGTAATTTTTTGTGATAATGTATAGAGAATATTGAACATATATTTGGAAAAAATATTTGCTAGATTTACAAACATTATCTGAGTTTGGAATTATACTATATTGTGATCATGTTAGAGTTTTAAGCTGCAATTTTACGAATCTCACAAAGATTGAAAAAAGAAAGAAAATTTTTTTATCACGGGGTTTCATGGCAATAAACCTTCCACAGGAGTTTCTAGTCGTTAGAATTAGCAATTTGGGGATTTATGTGGAGTGGCGTCGCCTCTGCCCAGAAGGGGTGGGGGTGTGTCCACCTCAACTGTTGGGTTTTGTCTCCACTGAAAATTTAAGCAGTTGCTTAGGAAGGTAATTTCGTTGGTCAGAGATGGTCGAATTTCATAAATTTTCCAAAAGCTGTAGTGTCGGGTGACACATGTGAAACCATGTGAGTGCACATAGCTCAAAAAATGCTAAAGCCCATACGCCGTATGAATGGGGATGTTGCCGTGTTGAAGGAGGGGAGAAGCGGGAAAGGAAAGAGAAAGGGAAGAAAGAGAAAAAGAAGAAGAAGAAGAAAATGAGGAAGAAGAAAGGAAGAGAGAGGGAAGAGGAAAAGGAAGGAACATGGTGAACGGACCGGACGACAAAGAACACAGGCTAATCTTGCTCTGGGAGTGGGTTTCCTCTGCTCAGGATTCATTTACGCTGAGAGACCTACATGGGCTAACAATTCGCCCTCGCCGGGCCAATTATTTCATTGTGTGATACATTTTTTTTTTTTTTTTTAATAAGGAAGACGATCATGGGCAGTATATGAGTTCCGTGACCTTCGAGCTGAAGCCGCGACATCCGGCACGTCACAGGCGCATAATGGAAACGGGGCGTAGAATTTTTGCACCACTGCGAATGAAGCGGCTAACCCGGTTGGCGCAACTTTCTCTGGAACCAGATTTGCGCGTTCTTGGATTCTATAGAAAGCTCGTTGAATCTAGAATTTAATAAGATGAAGTTTTTCAACCAAGCCATGGTCTGATCAGTGGGCAGATGGAAGCGATTGAGGAACAATGGTTGGTTCTAGAACCACATTTTTCGAATGGGATGTATGAAATGCTTGAGCATATCTTTGGCGGAAGTGGCATTGATTTTGCGTATTCTGTTATAAAATCTAGAATTTCTAGACTAGTCACAGATTCCGAGGCAAAGTATGGTAGGAATAATAATGTTTGTATGTGCCAAAGTGAATAATTAATGTGTAGAGTATGTAGATATATGTGGGATAAAAATGAAAATAATTGTATCAGAATTCAAACATAATTTATCCATGACACTTGACATGTAATACAGTGATTTACTATGTTTTGCATGTGACATGGCGACATAGCATGAAATGACTATCACAATGACCTTGCATTGCATTTATGCCATGGGTTTATCAGCATAAGGTGTGAGTCATAAAATGATGAAGCTGCCTGTTTGGGATTGATGGTACATCAAGTACACAAATGATTCTGAGGCTTATACTATATATATACATTGGGTGGCTGAGTCTGCACTGAAATGACCACATGTTTGGGGTTCGATGTTTATCGAGAATGCAAATGATTACAGGAAGCTAATCCTCTATATATATATATATATATCTATACACACTATATATACTCACAGACTTGTCTATAGTGAAAAGTAGTTTTTGAAAACCTCATGGATGAAATCTCCGATGCGGTCCGAGCTTGTCCTAGCCATTAGAAGAGTGGTTAGGTGTCCTGACATTTCTGACCCGACCAAAGTCGTTATAGATTATCATAATCACTTTCGAAGGTAACCAGTATTGATGGAAGGAACATCAGGTGAAATAAAATAAAAAGTTTTTTTGGAAAAAGAGTCTTCCGATGAAAGCCGCTCATGTGATTTTTCTAGCAAATATGCATGTGTGAGGGAATCGGTGGAGGACTCGAGTTGGGTCATGATTAGTGCAGCATCTTATTCATGACTATGGAGGCATTATTTGATGTATGATTATACATAACTGGCATTGCATGTGTACCAGGTGGGGAGTAGCCCTTGATATATCTACAAAACTTTGCGCTCACCAGTCATGGATCACTGCCTTTCAAAGTACGAGAGGATGAAATCGCCGGTAGTGAGTATAGAGGGCCCGAGGTTGTGGCCTGTGAACACTATGTTTGTAAAATATATTGGAATAAATCTGTTTTAATATGTTTATCTTGTAAAGAGTTGTATCTACTCAAGCTGCTAATATATAATAATATGGGAGTTACATATACATTTACAGAAAATATAGAGAAATGAGTCCCTATGAATGGGATTGACAGTGTGGACATCGGATCATCAGACGCCCATGAATGTTCCAGCGGAGTTGATGAGGTTGTCAACAGACCTGATTGGGCGTCACAATGTATGCTCTTGAGGCCTACTGCTCATGAGGACTCTTGTGGGTTAAAGCCTTGAAAACTGCAGCTTGTGTTTTAGACAGTACCTAGTAAATTTGTTCCGAGGCTCCATATTAGTTATAATTCACATAAGAAATCCCGGTCTTCGTCACTTCCGCCTCCCGAGCTCTAAGTGAAGAGTAAGGCACTTTCTAACACACAATCTAGAAACTTGATCCAAGACCATCAGTAGATCTTTATTGATTATTATGGGATCGAGGGGTTCATTTTCATGCCCTCTTTTTACCTCTCTAGGTGATTGAGTTAGATCATTTATATTTTAGGATGATAATAATTCAAGCAGTGCTGAGGAAATTGTGTTCAAAGAAAATCCTGTATATATTCCTATGTATGTTGCTTCCATTTCGATCACTAGCCCTATTGTTTACTAACATCCAATAGTCACTCCTAATGATTAACTAATTGAGCAAATAAACCTGAAAACCCCAAATGTAGTTATGAATGTACCCTTGAGGAGGTTAGAGAGGGTGCATAGGCTCGCCATTTCAAATGACTACACTACCTACTTTCAAGAGCACGAGTATGATGTGGGTGATGTATCAGATCCAACTACCTACAAAGAAGTCATTGCTAATCCTCAATCCAAGCTTACGGATCAAATACGATGCTGAAAGATGAGATGACTTTCATGTCACGCTAATAAAGTGTGAGCTTGGTAGAGACTTTCAAATGATTGCGAGACCTATTAGGTGCAAATGGATTGAAGACTAAAGCTATGGGTGATAAGGACATGTAAAGATATATAAGTAAGATTGTGGTGGCCAAGGGTTACATTAAATGAGAAGGTAGAGAATTTCAAAGGGCAGCATATGCAATGATCTACTAAAGAATCTCTACACATTATCATGCTATAGTGGCTCATTTTGACTTGAAGTTGCATCAGATGGATGTGGACAACCTTGCCAGAATAGACTTAGCTAAGGATTTTTACATGTCTCCTTTACTAGTTTCAAGAATTTGGTTTAAGAGGGCCACATGGTTTGTAAGCTCCATAGAATCATTTAACAATTACGGAAATGACTTCGAGCAATGGTATCTAAGTTTGATGAAGTTATGCTGACTAGTTTCAAGGAGAGCATTATCGATCAATGCATATATATATGAAGGTCAGTGGGAGCAAATACATATCCATGGTCTTATATTTTGATGATATTTTGCTTGCAGCTTATGATACTAATTTGTTAGTTGAGACAAAGCAGTTATTGTTTGGTCATTTTGATATAAAGGAAATTGGGGGAGCATCTTATGTTTTGGGAATATAAACCCTTGATAGACCTAGTAGGACTGGGTGCATCTCACAACCTTATATTGAATCATAACACAATCATGTTCTTCTCTTAAAGGCACGATTTTGAGAGTTGACATGTATTACGGTAAAGTCAGAATGACATACCAGAGATGGGATTGAAAGCCTGATCTCTCATTACTTCAATTGTGAAACCTCGTAGCATGTTAAATATCATACACCGATATTACTTTTCTTGTCGGCGTCTTTGAGGTAATCCACTTCTAGTTATATCTTTATGATGGCTAAGGAATTGTTTCATGCGGAAAAGTATGAAACAAGCACCCATCTTCCTACACTATGGGTAAGTATGTCGTGTTATGAAAGCACACATAATACTGATATAGTTTCTTGGAACTCATTTGACTTTTGGGTTGAACACTACTATATTTCACCTGTTAAATTGTTCTAAGAACACTATAAAGAACTTCTCCTCGAGAACATTGATTTGAAGTCCTTCTTTGTCGAAGAGAAAAGTGAAAAGTCCCTCATTTCGGTTAAGTACACACCATGACCTGGCATGTTAGCGACACATTAACAGACTTTTCTGTGTGTTTGAACATAAATCATTGTATAAGTTGTAAGGAGCCAGGCCTCTGCACTAATATTAGTGGGAGTTTTGCTTTTTCATGTCTTTTGTAAGGAAAACTCATGTATTTTGTAGCCTTGAATTTTAAGAGGTCGGATTATTTTTATTGTATGAATTTCAATCTTAAATTGATCCTTGCACCTAAGTTTTGATCTGGACAGGTAACAACACTACCCATGGACAAGTTACTCATTTCCCCTTCCATAGTCCTTCATGGGACCCATTCAATTGTATTTAAATCTAAAATATGAAAGAAATTGAATGGTCACGATCTAGTAGGGGTCCGTCCGACCCTCTTACCATAATTACATGCAGAAATTGTTATACAGCCCAGTCAGAAAAATTGCCAAAATCGCTCTCTCTACCTGAAACACTTTCTGAAAATGTTTTCAGTACATGTAGGCCTCCTTAAATCATAGCCTCCACGGAGGCGTTGTCTCCACATGAGGTCCAAGCCAGGGACATTGTTTTTGGGTAGGATTCTATAGAGGGTGCACTCCCGCTAAAATGCACATACAGTAATATACAATCCACATTATTAGTACTCACCTTTCATTGTACCTTAATGTCACACAGCCTTAGTGAGATAAGTATACCCCTCGACCTCGAATCAGTCCTCATTGCTCTCACACTGCGTATACAGTGTGAAAAACCATCGAGGGCGTCCAGCGCACTGACCCTTTTCAAAAACAAAGCTTTTACCGTTTGCATAGTGAACACATTGGATACCCATTTTTCTCTTATTTCCTTACCAGTACTATGTGTTATGCATTTTATATGGTACAGTTCCAGGGTTCTCAGCGGGACGCGTACTATGCATTTTACGGGCTTTTCTGCAGGTGGTTCATGCTCTGACCATATACAGGTTCATGAGGGGGTATCTATCAGTTCACACACACTTTTTGTGCTATGCCGCCCCATGTGTCTCGATTTAGACGTTGTCCCAGGTACGCCTTCGCTCACCATTGAACACCAAACATAATTAACCGATTAACCATGTCCTCCACGGCAGCCCGCCAGAGCACCGACCACGATGCTCCCGATTCTGTAGTCGAACACGAACCAGGTGTCGACCCCGACCATGCACTCATACCGACTAACTCAAATGTAAGTAGTGCGTGCATATAAATCTGATTATGCCATTTCATGCTACAATACCTGAATTTGCGCAAATACGGATAATTATATTTCATACGTGTAATTTTCATTCCATCACAATTTTATCTTATGATATTATTATTATTACATCACCTTGAATCTTTATTAACATGATTTTTCTGTGATGAGTCAAGAAACTCATTAGATTTTAATCCATTTTTGAGTTTATTAGCAAGATAAATGTTGGGTTTGTTTGAGAAAAGTGGACTAATTGACTCAAATTTCATTTTGGGGAAAATCACAGTAGCTTCAGTCACCATGAAAATGGGAAGAAATCAACACTGCAATGACCGAGGTGCGGTAAATTTAAGTTGCGGCAGAATGCTCGATTACCGAAACCATTCAGTCCGACAACCATAATTTAGCTTTGAAAAGCGAAAGCGAACGAGCGAAGTCGTGACTTGAAAGAACCGTCAAAGCGTGTTCGAGACTAAAGAAACAATCAAATAAACGAAATTCGCGCGCGACATCCGCTGATCGCCGCGACGAAAAGATGTTGCCGCGTGCCGCTGCGTGCGGCGTGATGTGTAGCATACCGCATAAGGTTCGTGAATCGGAAGTCGTAAACCCTGAAGGTCTTTTGTTCTTTGGACAAAAAGACCTACAAATTTATGACACTATTACGAATTGTGTCTAATGTAATAATACCATGAAACTTGTTAATTATATTTCGCTGCAATTATCTTGATTAAAAATGGTTTCCTTAAGACTAGATAAATTTCTTCTGGTTTGGTCATGGTCAAGTGTCTGAGATCAGACAAGTAATAAGGATGGATTTAAGTCAGATATGATCCACAGGAGATCTGAGGAATTTACAATCAACTACCCCACACACAAACTACTCAGCTCTATATACTATTTGGACTATGATTTTGTTAATATGACATCTAGCGAAACAGTAGAAATAATGAAAGAATAACGATACTTCTTAAACTAGAACCACAAATGAAATAATGCTTAAGCTAAAGTAAAAGAAATTAAAGAAAATAGTCTATCAGAGTTAGTTTTTAAAGGGAGCATTGAAAATACAAGCTGTTGCGAGAAGCATAAATTCTGCAGACTACTATGTAGCTTTACTTCATGAACTTGATTTAGAATCAGTCCCGAGGGAGAAGGTAATGCATTGGATCTCATGTGACATGGCTGCAATCATCTAATCTTCCACCAACTCTCTCGAATGCGAGAAGATTAGATAACTACTAATACAGTTTGCCTTGTTATGGGTATTTTTCTTTTCGATACTTCATACCGAGCATGGTATGAAAATATATCTAAGACATAAGGCTGGCATTGGTTTACGCTATACGGGGTTTCTCATCCTCTCTAAATTGGAACAATTCATTTCTTTCCTTGATTAGATCCTTTGACACGGGATTAAGACTTCTTTGTTAGATAAATTGAACTCTACACTCATTTTAATTGATAAGTCATTGACTCATTCTCGGTTTCAAGTGAGAGAAAGGATTTATCGATTAAATTTGGAAGCCACATTAGATCCTATTAGGTTTGCATACCCTTGAGGATATTGTTGAAACTCTAGGAATGCCTACGCTGTCACTCGGAGGCCTCTGTCGAGCATGAAACAATCCTATTCGAGGCTATGGGACATATATGTTGGATCGAGATACAACAAACAAAACATTAGTAGATTCGAGTCTGAAGTTGGTGGACTCTGATAAATTTAAAAAAGATAAATTCCTAACAACAGTAGGTCAATGATTTGGGTTTTCTAAATTACTTCATTACACTAATGGTAGCTCCTTGATCAAAGAACTCTTGTATAGATGAAGCTTTGGAAGTTTGAATTCAAAATTGTTTGGACTTCAAACGAACCGAGACGTTGTTTTGGAGAAAGTGCAGCATTGCTGGTGAAGCGAAGCTGGCCAGACTACTCATCAGATCAGAGGTGAGAAAACTCAGACTGTGATGCTGATCTGATAAAGAAATGGACAAGAGCTGAGAAAGAAAATAAGACCCAGCTTTGAGTACCGAGTGCGGAGACCTCAAACTGGCATGCGAAACTTTCTTTGATAACATTCATCATGCACTGGAGTTTTGGAAGTTAGACTAACCGATCTTTGTTCTCGGATTCAGAAATCTTGGCCGATGACCCCGATTCATATTCCAGCGGGACTCATGTTATAAAACAAACAAAGTCATCGACCCTCTCCATCGTATCTTGAGACCGTGAACTAAACTCTTTGCCGTCGTGTTCTATACTGTTGACATTCACCGATTGATCTTCGATGAACATTACGTGATTGAGATATTCTAGATCTCCTGCATCGACTCGTGTCTTACGATAATCTGTCGGCGAAACTTTCTCCACGATTGACTTTTTCTTTACCTGGGGTCGTTCTTTATGTGCGTGATGACGTCATGGGCGAAATCGCTGCGCGTGATGCGAGGGGACGCGCCCGATCGCATAAAACAAGAGCACCGTCTTGTATCTGCTGCTGACTCTTGAATGTAAATGGAAGTTTGCCACTAACCAAGTGACTTGCGTGTTTGTGCATCTTGGCGCGATGCATGGCGACGCATTGATGTCGACTATCAGATCTTTGCGGTGATGGCGACCAGCGAAGACGTCGTGAGCCTTTCGATATGCGATGTCAGCGACTACTAAAGCGTCAGCGACTTCACCTTTACTTCAATGATGTGACCATACAAAGACGTCGGCGACATCTTGTCGATGTTGATGTCTCTCATTTGTTACAGCATCGGCGACTTCTATATTCCATTTCTTTGAAAATCTTTTGTTGCAACCTGGTGGTGTCACGACCTCCATGTCTCTTCTGGCTGGTCTGTGTGACCTGAAATGGTGTGGCGCATCTTGTGCCTTCTTCATTAGTTCGGTGATCGATTTGGAGTTTATCTTCTGCGACCTTGGTGTAACATTCTTTTGTCAAAGTCGAGCCATCGAGTCCTTTCTTTCCAAGTGGACGACTTCCTTTACTTGAGAAAGGCGTTCTTGTGGCTTTATAGTCAGCTCCTTATGCAGCCTCATGGTGGTATCACGACGTCGTTTATCTCAGTTTGGTGTCATGGCATACGCAATGATGTCGCGGCTTATTAAACTTCCTTCATTTAGCGCTTCTTTATTCTCGACAGTCATATTTGTCTCAACTTCAGCACAAGGGTCGCGACTTCTTACATATTCGCTCTTTCATTTTCTTCTTGAATCAATTGTTAAGAGTGTGACTTCGGAATTAGGCACTTCACATCGCTGACTTAGTTCGATTTTGAAACAAAGTGCAACACAAGTGATTTTCTTATGATTTTTGCTAAAATTTGATTTTTCTGGCACTCCTTTTCACGAATTGGAATTTGATTCAATTATCAGTTTTACACGAAGAACAATTCATCATTATTCTAAATTATAAACTCAGGAAAATATTAAAGCTCTGCGAGTTTTGACTCATCAAATTTACGAACAAATTTTTGGCATCCCCGACGAAAGAAGAAATTGTTTGTCGCCGAACAAATAACGAAATTGCAGAGTTTGGTTGTTCCACATTCTTTCTCATTCCACCCTTAATTCTCCGGAATTTAAGAATGTCTTATTATTTCAAATTCCAGTTTGATCACCGAGAACATAGCGATGTAGCATCCACAAAGTGCGATAGAAACTAATATGTTTAGGAGTTTATTTAACAAGTCTTGTTCTGTGTGTGTTGTATGCGGATCATCAATCTTTCTGGCTGTTGAACAGTTTGATCTTCTGGAAGTTTTTCTTAGGAGTTGTTTATCAAAATTCATATCTTTGTTTTCCTTAGTGAATCCTCACTAATGTAGGTAATTCAAGCCTTTGAAATCCAAGTATTAGGTCTTTAGGGCTTAGCAATGTTGGGCTAGGTAATTGAATGAATAATGGATAAATTTAGGTTATGCAGAAATTACCGGGTTTTTTCCATCTTGTCTCCCACACATTGTTTACATCGACTTTCCTTCCTTTTCTTCTTTGTTTCTTCGTCTCCTTAATCTCAGTGTGATTCCTCTTTTTAGATTTCTTTATGAGTCTCACTTTCAAAAAATATGTGCAGTTAGAATGATTCTTTTAATTCTTTACACAACTCTTTTGCCTTTCTTCTCTACATGATTTGGAATAGTGCAATGTTTTATGTGTGTAATTTCTGTACTCTTAGGAACTTTGGTACCAGCAACTCCATACCAGTTGGCATTAGGGTCTTTGGGTGTTAAAACACCTACGAGCAATTGTTCAGAAATAAGCCCCTGAGACAAAACTTATTCCTTATTTCACTAGCTTCTGCTTCTTTCACTTTGCTGACCCCTTCTTGTCAAAATCTGAGAATATTATTCCACAACATTTCTTCCTTTATACTAAACTTTTACATTTACTGGCGGATAATTTGGGTTCTTCTTTGAGGTTTTATTGCAGGAAGGAAATTTCTGAATTTCTAATTGCTGTTTGTTGTTGAAGACTAAGGCTTATTTGGCTCAAATCGAGACTAAAATAGCAAGCATATATTGAAATGAGCTTAAGAGCTCAGCGCAGGATGGCCTGTATGTTTTTCTATGTTGGTTGTTTTTCACAGGTTCGCCTCAGTTAATAAATCGACCAGTTCTAGGGTTTGTGGATCCCAATCCTGAATTCCACAGGGAATCATTCTAATTCCTCTCAAAAGTTTCATAAGTTTTGTTGACGATATTTATGTCCTTTATCAGGGCTTGCCACTTGCATTCATATTATCTTGTACATTGTTTAAGCAGGAGATGTTTTATTGTGATGGCTGTGAGTGCTTTCTGGGCTTTGCAGACTATTTGGAATCTGCCAGCAGAGCGGTGAAAATAAACCTGCATTCGATTTCTTTATTCATGCCTTGATTTTGCACTTATTTGTGTTAAATTTTCTACAAGTGGCTTCCACTTTAACTGGATTGAGGATTATGACTTGTTTAGCGTTTTCATTCTTGAACTAAATCCCGATGTTATTTTCAACAAGTCGAAACCTGGTAAGCTTTAAACTAACTACCAACAAACAAACATTTCCCTTTTTCACAATTTTCCATATTTGTTTTATTTATGATGTGTCAGCGGTTTGAGAACATGTTCAGAGGGAAAAGAAGGATAAATGATATGGGAAGTCATTTTTCTTTGATGGAGAGTATAGATGTTTGAGGATCGGATCAAGGGTAGCCAAGTGAGGATTGGTGAAATTTTCATTTAGAATTAAACTCTTCTCTTGAAAAAAAACATTCTCCTTTTAATTTGCTCTTGAGGATCGATTATTGAGGATCTGATGCTATTCAGGATCAGAAAACTACGTCTGGAGTGCCCGGTGTGTTGATTTATTAATTCCATTTGATCATGACTTCTAAAAATTTGGAAGAAATTAACCATTGAAGTAGTCAGAATTCCTAAGCCGGACCTTTGCACCTTACATGTGACATCCTTAACTTATCATCCAAGCTCTTGATCTACATGCTTAAATGTCTTTTCAGTCTTGAACATTGAAGTGTATAGAACTTGGTCACTGATACGCTCATGAGTGCAGCTATGAGTCATCTACATTCTTTGGAGTTTGAGAAGTTGAGAATGGAGTCATCTTGATTGTTGGAATGATTGTGGCTTGGCTTTTTGCTTTGCCAGTGAATCTCTTGATCTCTTTCTTCCATTCCTTTTCAATTCTACTCTTCTTGCTCCAGGGATCTTTTCTGCTCCTCTTCCTTTCGTCTACGCACACATTATTGATCCTTCTTTTTCATCTCAGCTTCATGTACTTCTTCTCTTCTGTTCATCTCTTCTTCTAGCATGTTGATCACCTTCTCTTGATTCTTTTCATAAACTCTTCTATACGAACTTTTCTTTGGAGGTTCCATTTCTCTTCTCTTTCTTCCATGCTCTTACGGGTGGCTGAGCATTTCCATTATTGATTACGCACAGGCTTCCTTAAGGCTTTCTCGGGGTTCTCCGAAACTGTTCTTATTGGAGAGGCGCTGTAGTGGAACAGAGCCACATGGAGCCCATCTTATGCATCTCTGTCCTCTGAAGCATAAAGTATCCGCTAACGATTATTAGCTTTAGATTTTCTTCTCTGCTTTACCACAGGAAGAAAAGTATAATGTTCTTCTGTGTTGCATTTTCATTTTCATCTTTTGAATCGTTTCTCTGCCAGCATTTATTTTCTTTTGATTTCTTTGTTTGCTTCTTTCACCGTCAGTGGTGGGCGACATTTAGACATCTGTAACTTTACTATTCCATGTTCCCATCGCGCATTACAATACGACCTTTATGATGGTTCTTTGTTGGGGATGACCAGTTTAGCCTTCATGATACATACGTTATAGAATTTTCAACATTGTTCCAGCATCAATCTTGTATCACTTGTTATGCTTTGAGAAGGATGCTTCTTGTTCTCTTATTATGCAGGCAGTGTGCTTGGTAGGGACAGAGAATAGATGATAAGAAAGTAGAACTTCACCTTTATCTACATCCAAATCCACACTCGGGGTGCTTTTGCTCTCCTTTCCCTTTCTTCCTACTTGCTACGAGTCTGACCATTTCTGTGAAGCTCACAGTTAGGAGTTTAATTCATCAAACTATTGAATTTTGATCCATTTTTGTCCTTCCATCCTTACATCCTCATTAGTCTTGCTCAGTAAGGCTGGACCTCCTTTGACATAAACAAGTTCTCTTTCCTCCAGAGCAGATTGGAGTAAGTCTGGGCATTATGCCCTTGGAGACTTACCAGTCTGTTTAAGGAGTCTCCCCACCCTTGTGCTATCAATTCACTGAGCAGCGGTGAGATGAGTTGGGCAGAAACACCTACTTTCTCTTACAAATCCTTTCCAGCATAGTGCTTTTTCAGACCGGAAAGCTGTAAAAACGAACTCGCTCCTTCCCTCTTCCTTCTTATTTACTTTTTCTTTTTCCTTTGCCTCTGTTGCTTTTACCATTTGGTTGTTTCCCCAGCGTTATTCGAAGCGGCATATTCCCTTCGGGTTCAATGAACTTCTCTCTTGGTCTGAGTATACTCCTCCATGATTTATACCAGGCTTTGGATGAGAGGAGTTATGGTTAAACCATTTAAAAGTAATTCTTGGAAGAGTTAGGTTAGGGTTCAAAGAGTGGAAAACCGAGAGAATATCTGAAGACAGAAAAGGTTGTATTTAAGCGAGGAAGGAGATGGTAGTGGAGGAGTTTCGGCCAGTTTACTGAATTCCATTATTGACCCGGCGCTCTGCGACACATTTTATTTGCGCGTATGCGACTTTAATTAAGGTTCGGTTGTGGCATCATTAAATTGAGGCAGTCAAACTCTCATTTGGCGTCTTGTCTCTTATCGCGACTATTCGCATTTGTCGACGCAAATGCGGAAGTATCCATCAGTGACGTGAGCGTTATGTCGCTGACCCTCCACCTGCTGTTGCAGAGAATGGTTATCGCGCCGTTCCACGTTAAATGACCTCAGTCGATCTGGCGACGCCTTTTGGTGATGGCGCAATCGCTGTTCTTCCTTGATCGTGGTTGACCTATAGGCTTACGTCGCGACATCAATTTCTTGTGGGCTTGTTCTTGCTAGAATTTGATGGGCGACGCTCATTCCCTTCATTTGCATTCTGCGCATCAAAACAATCCTTCACGGTGATTTCAAATCATTCCATTTCAATTTCTGTTTTGATCTATCCAAGGAGAAATTCCCATACCCTTCTAGTTTATGTTGTGATCTTTATGATAATCCTGGAGTTGTTTATTCTCTGCTATACAGTTGGAACATTCTTCATCTTGCATATTGTAACAATTCTAAGAATGGCTTTGGTATGACACCCAGCAGTTGCAGCAAATCATGACTAGAACTAAAGACTAAAACGTAATAATGAAAGAATTGAGAATCACAAAAATATATTATCTATCTGGGTTGCCTCAGCTCAGTTTGGGTCCTCATGGACTAAGCTGTTTCAACTCTCTCTTTTCAGTTCTACTCATTTGAGTTATTCTGATTTTCCAACACCTAGATAATTGTTTGATCTTGCTGTGGTCTTTGGATTTATTCCCAGCCTGAATCCTGAGGTGTTCTTTCTCGAAGATAAAATTACTATTTGCTGTAGTATGGTCATCATTTGATTTATTCACGAGGCAATGCCCAATGATTAAAACAATGAACCTTGTCGGCTGAACAACACTCGAGAATCTTTGATCATACCATTTCTCTTTATCTTTGTCTTTTGTGTATTCGCATTATATGAGCTTATTCTGGGTTCTTCAGTTCAATTGATTGGAAAGTCTCTTCCTTTGCGATTTTAATCAGTTCAGAACATTTGATGGCCACATAAGCTGTATTCCGGTTCAGGGAGGCGACATGGTTTTCCAAAGAACATCAAGTAGTGTGGGACGTTAATGGAGTTTAAAGTGAAATTCTTGTATGCATGACCATCATGACATTAAGACTCAATCTTTCTGCTAGAGCTCCTGATCTTTCCCAGATTTTCTTTTCTATTTACATTGAAACTCAACGCCCATTTATTTGAGGATGACCAGCTCTGTGTGTTTATTACCTATATACACTCATAAGGTTTAATAAACCTGTTTGCAAGGTAACCATAAATTAAGCTCATTTACTATAAGTTGCAGGGTTATTCGATACTTCAAATATTCTTTGTAAAAACCCATGTGCTATTAGCATCATTCTTGGAGACATTCTTTGCTACCACCAGTTTTATTCCCATAATCCGACTAGGAGTATGTATGACTCAATAAACAGCGGAAAGGCGTAAGTCAGAACACCGCCATGGAAACAATTGCACCACAGGATTGCACCACGAGGGCATCTCATGCCTTTGGTGGTATTTCCATTCTTTGGCATTGATCACGGCTTTGCCATTCAAAACGATTCTATATAAGTTTCCTTGATGATTAAATCCAGTGGAAATTTTGTGGGACTTAATTTATCTCCTGCAGTATCTCATGGGTGATGCATGACATTCTTACTTAAATCTTTGCCTTGCTCTTTAGTACACATCTCATATAATCATATCAGCTCCTCTTTTAAATATTGCGGGTTAATCCAGATGTTTCTTCAGCTAAAATTCGCCCTTTTTCTCTATTTGCAGTGGCTGATTTGGTAGCATAATTCTGACCGAGGATTCGCGATACGCCGCGACATACCGGGGTGATTAGATTGCGCCTTGATGAAACAACTGCTCAATCACAGAAGGAATTACGCTATTTCTGCCTTTCTCGCCTGGTGGGTTCTCCACTCTTGACAAGTGATCGATGACTCACAACATTATCATTGCGCCCTTCTTATCTTCGTTTCTAATCAAGTTCTGCAACAATAATACCACAGATCAATTTTCATTTGCTTCCTTGTACATATTAATGTTTAAATTCTTTGCATGATCGGTGTCTGTGATTGAGTGCCCAAGTGCTATTTTGAACTGTTTTTAATGGTTTTGGCCTTTGTGTCTAATCATTATAATTCTTGAGTGACATATTAGATCACTATTGCATTTAATTATTAAATTGTTTTTGCATGATTTGTAGGAATTAAGGTACAATTGTGATCAATCAATCATAGCCAAGATCAGAGTTGATTTCCATCGTTTCTTGCCGATTATCTCTTATCCGTTCCCCTTTAGCGAGGAATGGAAGAATTTCAGCGGGAAAGTGGAAGAAAATGGCAGCGAAAAGAGCAGTTGCGGAGATGTTCAGGCGTGGTAGCGGGATGAGGAACAGTCAGAATTTCGCTATGCCTGCGGTTTAAACTATCATAGCGAAGATTCAACGTGCATAAAATTTGAAATTTCGCTATACTGCAGTGTTTTTATTCAGCTGTGAAATTTATTCTATGAAAATATTTGTTCTGTGAAATTTTGGTTCGCTATTTCTTGCATTTCGCTATAAATGAAATTTCATTATATAAATGAAAATCTTATACCAGAAGATTCTGCCCTGTGTTTTTATGTTTGTGATTCAAGCGTTGATTTTGTTTATTTCATTTATTCTAATTATGTTCATGACACAGGCAATTTTGGTATTCCACACATCTTGTATGGCTGGCTGACTTATAGATTTTGTAACCTAACAATCTTTGGTGGACAAGACGCCATTTGCTCTCTCTTCTCTCTCCTCTTTCTCTTATTTTCTGGCTACAACCATCTCTTGGGGATGTGACTGGAGGGATCATTTAAAGCTAATTCCTTGAAGAAATTGCTGAGTGAATGAAGAATTAAACCAACATTATCATTATTTTTCCACTTAGCTTGTTTATGTTCTCTTCTTATTCATGTCTTTTGGGTTTGAATCTTGATATTTTCAAGTGTGATGCTGGCAGAGCTTTCAAAGAAAGTTTGGGTGGTTTGTTGATCCACAGTGCCCATTTAGTTGTCATTTATGAAACTCTGAGTTAGATCAGAGTGTTTGGTTCTTGCAAAGCATTATGGGAGTAGCACGAAGTGCCCGCCTCTGAGAAAATGATTTTGGGTTTGGGTTTTATCTCTATGAAGATCAGGTTAAAATGACTATATGTCATATTCCCAATCAGAGAGACGAGAGGACATGTTAGTTGCGCCCATTGTCCGTTGGCTAGCTTGAGGTTCTATTTTACATTTAGTTTATTTCTTGCGGGTTTGAACCTGGCCTGCATTTTGCCGGGCGCCAAAAATCAATTTTAATTTACTGAGCGCGACCCCGCCGAAGTCGTTTGTGAAGAAAACCGACTCCGTGATTTATTACCCCAGACCATGGTGAAAGCATTTCTGGCGATGGGAGGGCTCGAATGTGAATTTGTTGATTCGCATCACCTAAGTGGCGCGGTCAGTGGCGTCGTTGCGGGGATGGTGCTATGGTGTGTTGTTGTGTGTGGACCTGCCAGCGATCTGTCACAGGATGGTGAGACCCTCATTTTATTGTTTCATGTCCGGATTTTTTTTGGTTCATTCAACACGCCTCGGAAATAAAAAAATGAAAAATAAAAAAAAGAAAAAGATCTTTCTGGGGCCATTTCATTGTATATATTGTCTTTGGGAGAACAGAGTTAGATGCCAGTTGAAAATTCTTTAAAGGCAAAGCGGTTCAGTGCAGGTTAAAGTGGAAAAATTATTTTGATGGGGCTGGATTTACCTGGGGGAAGAATAGCCTTATTGATCATTTGGTGGAGGAAACTAAGAGACCCATATCGCAGGACTATGGGACCAGGTTCAGGGGTGATTGCACCTCTCTACATGGTGCCTCCACGGTATGCCTTTGTCTCCAGCCTCAATCACAAAATGATCCCCAGTTGACCAGCGGATTCTAGTTTAACTGGTGGGTGATGCTGTATGAGGTAGAACAAAAGAAATTCATGCCAAGTTGGTGAAAAAATTCATCTTGGAGAATTCACCGGACCCAAGTTGGTCATTGAAACGGTTTTGGCGCCGTGAGTGCCCTGAAGATTCATTGAAGGCTAATTGATCTCAGTGACGATGTCACGGAGGATTGTCAAAGTGACACCATGAAGTGGTGCGCTGGCGACCACGAAAGAAGGCACGGTGAAAATTTTGGATCTGGTTGACCGCTGCTGTGCGCACGGGGAGAAGGAAGCAACCGCCCATTGTTAGTGCGGGTTAGCGGAGTGGAAAGGAAGGAGGAACCAAGGCCTGTCTGTTCCGGCCGGCCCGATTTGGATTCTAATATCGCGCTGGCGGTAAGCCCGCGCGGTGTCATAACCCTGCAACCTGCGTGACTTCGAAACTGCGGCGCACGCCGAAGCCAGCGCGTTCATCTTAGCGCCGACGCCTTCCGAATGACGTGCTGTACGGCCTTTGCCGCCGCGCGAGAGATGGCGGTACGCACATCTGCGCATAGCATAGTGGATAGTTGGTCTGGAGTTGATTTGGTTGGAAACACGAACCATTTACGAGGAGCTGCCAACCCGATTCAACTGACCTCGGCTGGGAAACGGTTTGGGGAGCTACGATTCTCCACTTTTTGTTTTTCTTGCTGTTTTGTTTTACATTATTGTTTTGATTTGATTAATTTTCTTCTTAGATTTTATCTAATTTTTAGTTAATTTATGTTTTTAAATTAATTTTATTTTTTACCGATTTTCCTAATTTTAGCATTATTAATTTTACGAGTTTGTGTGCAAATTTTAGGCAGAAATGTAAATTGCACAAAACTGGATTGAAGATAGGCGTAAGATGAGGAATTTTGTAAAGCTGGCGAATTTGCGCCAAATCTAGCAATCTGAAGAATTTGCTCTGGGTGAAATTTTCGCTAAATTGCAATTTCGCTAACCTAGCCAATTAGAGAAATCTCAGCGAAATTCAGTGCAGTAGGAATAGTAAATTTATTAATGGCGATTTGCTTTCCTTCATGAAATAGCATCTATGATGGAACATAAGGGGCAAGCATTTTGGTGTTTCATTTCTTTTTGTTTTATTTATTTTTTATATATTTTATGTATTTAAAACAGTTTGTTTTCTTTATATATTAATTTTATATAAAAAAAAGTTATTTTTATTTTGTTTCCATAATTTAAAAATTTTTTTAAATTTATAAAAAACATTTTTATTACTATTATTAATTGTTTTTATATTTATTTTGTTTTTATTATACTGTTTGTTTGGATTTTTCAAAAAAGTTTAAAATTTTAAGCTATTAGACATGGCAAATTTATGGCTTTATAATGAAATTTTCTATATATTGGAAATTTTAAACAGCTTGGCGAAATTCATATCAATGAATTGCAATAACATGTGAAAGTACTCGCTATGGGCTTTGCTGCTCTGAATTTTGTTTAAACTCATGCTTTCGTAGGAAACTCAGTTTGAGGCAGTTCTTGATGCAAGTTGACTTGAAAGGTGGCAGAGATCAATATGTGAAAGAACATTTTTTAAGATTTATTATAAGTCATTAAGTTTTAAAAATATACCAGCGATTACTTTTTCTCTTATTTACTCTAGCACTTGTTTATTTGAAGCCAACGTGAATTGAAGAGGTGTCGATGGAAAGTTGAGAGTGCTCTGTCGAAATGTTCAAATCATCAAGGAGGTAACACTTCCTTCTTTAATTTTCCAATCACGTACAGTTTGAATGGCAGAGATCTGTTCAGGTTGAGGGAGAGTCATCGAAGGAGTGACTTTATATTGTGCTAGTACTATTTGTGAAACCCATTTTGTGATGTTTTATGTGGCATTTGGGACCTTATAATTTGTTATCTTCATGACTTACTTTCAAAATTTGATTTGCTTTTGCAACTGAAAATTTTAATAGTTTACTAACCTGAGTGGAAAATTAGCACGTCGATTCTATTGATGGTTAGTTAAGTTATCTTGGTTAATTCAGACGATTGTTGATTAGGTTCCCGACCTTTTCTTGCTAATAATACCACGAAGGCATTGGTTTGATGGTGGCGATGCGCGGCCTCGGGCGGCACCTGCCGTATCGTGGCGAAGTCTGACCGCCGCGAAATCTTCCAGCGTTACCTGCGCAAGTCATGGAAGGAGCGTATTGTGGTTCAACTCTATAAAAATTTAACTGTTTATGGCCGGTTTGGTAAGTCTTGCATGACGGAATAACCGTGGCGTAGGTGCGCATGGTCTGTCAATCTCTGTTGGCGTCGATTGTGTGTTCAATGTCGAACATGGCAACCTGACGCCGCGACACATTCTGCCTTCCTTGCATACCGCCCGCCTTCCATCGCCATTCAAGTATGTTCTTGCAAATATAATTCGCCTCGTCCCAGGCGTAAGTGATCTCAGGACTGATCTATTGGCCAGCCAAAACGTCTTGTGCACCATCACAGAAAATAGTTTTTCTGAAGTGGAAGCTAACCTTGAACAACGAGCTCAGGTAAGTCTTCTCTCTTGCTCATATAAAGTTTTGCTTTTGGGAAGAACATTTCAAGCCTTATGTAAAACTCTCTTTCGATTATTTTCTGAAGCTTTCTTTTTGCTGCTTCAAATTTTCAAAAACTTTCTTTGCTTTTGTACTTGTTTACTTTATTTGCTTTCTTTAAAAGCATAAATATATTTCTTATGAGGTTTTATAAAGGCTGCAATTTTCCTTGCTTGCTGTCATGGCGAGTTGCAAACCTTCCTGAACCTTTTATTTTAAAGGTTTCAAACTTTCATAAAGAAATAGACTTGAGCTCAGCCTGCTTTTGAAAATAAACCAGGGCTTGCTCAGCTGGGTGGTTGTAATCATGGAGACTTAGCTTAGTGGTTCAACCTTCAAAACTCGAGCCTTGTGGGGGTGCCGTTGTTTTAGCGTATCATGTTTTGCTGACATCAGCCAATGGAACTCATTTTTGCTATCGCCCTAAGTAACGTAGGAACAGTAACCTGGCCAAGTCGCGTTAGAAGGACCGCTGTCGCGTCCTTTCATTCATTTCGGTGAATATGGTGGAAGTGTTTGTTGCCATCACCGCCGCGCGGTTGGAAACTCATAACCTTATATGCACCTGTGTGCCCACGTTCTTCGTGTGGTGTATTCACCAAGAGGTTTGACCGGGGCAAAGCCTGTGCATGTGCCAGTAAATCTCTTTTTCCACGTGTCACGGAGTACCTGGCGGTTGGCCTGCCAGGCTTCTGAGAAGGCCTTCATTCGACCTTTCGTGCACTTTAACCACTTTATCTTTAAAATGGTTTTACTTCAAGGCCATTGCTTGGTTTTCTTGCGCGAAGCTGTTTGATTCAAAAAACTAATTTATTTGCGCGTGGGAAAGTGGTTTAACTTTTTAAAAACCCATTACTTAGCGCTACGCTCGTAAAATTGTAGTTTTACTGTTTAAAAACTAATGCTTTTTACAAAGTGGTTAACTCAAATATTGGCAGCTTCTAATTCATTGCTTGCTTCGAAATGGTTTGCATTGAAAACGGCAAATACCAGTGTAACAATTTATAATAATAATAATAATAATACTGCGATGCTTTGGAAAATGGTTTGAAGTGCTGCCTCTTTCTTTATAGCAAACGCGGTTTCACGCGTCGCCTTTGGCCCAGCCTCTGACTCAGCGAATCGGCGTTCCAGGTGGTAGCGGCAGCATTGCTCTGGACTTGGTCACACTCTTCATATCTTTGAGTTGAGATTTTCAAGGTTTCTGTTCAACTAGATTTTGATTGAACGAAACTCAGATACGTCAAATAAATCAGGATTGCACTATCAGAAGCTGGTGGGATTTTTCTTATGGCCCCCTTTGGTGAATTTTTGTTGCCCGGGATCAGGGTTTGGCGTTACCGCCTATAGTTTTTGCACCGCCATGAAGTCTTTTCATGCGGATCATAGTGGGATGAAGTGAGTTATGACATTAAATTCAAAACTGGGTGGCTTGAAAGCCGGAACAAGTCCTACCGGTGGGACCAGCTCTGGTGGACTTGACTTAAAAATAACCGAAGCGAAGTTCTGGTGGGACTTCTACAATACTGGTGAGACTTAAATACAGTTGCGTTTGTTTCTGCGGTGCCGGGTTCATCATATAGCTGTAGTTCATGTGCTGCCTCAAAAGCTAACTGAAATCATCAAAACAACTCTGGTATAATGTGATTGTTTTGGAAGCTCATTGAAAGGCATAAGGGTGAAAATCAGAACTGCTACAAGAAGATACCGTTCTTTTAATAAATATGTTGGTGATTCAGTTCTTTTTCATCAAATTGAGTTTATATAACTAACCGTTCAAGGAAGCGTAATATTTTTTAAGCTAGGTCGAAGGAGCAATGACTCATTAAAGTCTGGGATCAGTAATCAAATGAAATGAGAGTTCATATAAGATCTTTGGTTCTTCTATATTATTACCGCTATATTCATATCTTGCAATACTACTCTTCTCTCTTACCAGCAAAGTGACACTGACTTTGGGTTAGTAATGATTTTTGGTTTTAATTCTATCTTTTGTTAAGTTAAACTTAAATTCGTTGCAAATAAGCCTCTTCTTTTTAATCTTACATTGCATTTGGCAACCATTCATAGTTTCCATGTGTGTTCTACATATATAATTTGGTTTATTTCCTCCATTTGGCTTAATGACCATTTATTGCCCTTCGGTTTTAGCTTTTACTGATTTGGGTTAAAAGCTTTTGTTTCTCTTTAGTCTCAGTGCACCTGTGACATGGTGCTTCAACCTTTTTATGATTATCAATGTGTGAATACTCTGGACAGGAGTTGTTACAGCTCACTTCCTTTGCATAACACTTTTTGGTTCATTATTGCTTAATGAGTTAAGGACCACGTAAAGAAGACGATGTGATATTCATGGTACGAAGAAAAAAAAGAGAAAAGAAAAGAAAAGAATAAAATTTGCAATCTTCCTTATGAAACGATGAATTAGAATTATATCAAATATTTTAAGCCGAATTTGTACACTAAACCTGGGTTTGGGACACGCAGACTAGTCTTTCATTTGAGTTGCAAATTGTGGTGTTTGGGTCTTAGTCTTCAGTCAGAAGGTGAAATCAGAAGAGTTTGTGGTCGAAAGATCCTTATGACTTGGTGCCTAAGCCTTTAGTCTGGCTAAGATCATGTTAGATCAGTTAAATGGTTTGGTTGGTCGGGTTCGCCATTGCACCTCTAAGCGGAAAATTAACTGGAATAGAGGTGGGTCCGATCTATTCAAGGGTTGGTTCATGTAGTTGGGTGGTGTGCTTCTAGGTTGGAGTGGGTTTAGCAGTTTGTGGCCCGATCGAATAAACAACAGACACCGTTGGAGATTCTGGTTGAGTTAAGAGGCTGCTGTACTCAAAATTTTGTATGGCATTCAATTCTCTGCAGTGATAGTAAGTTATGGACATGGCTTTGATGATTTTACATATGGTTGGGCATTATGTTCACAATATTTTTGTGTTTTTGCGCATTATTTTGTTCTCGTTTCTTATCAGTTTCTCTCTTTCTTCAACTTTCCTTTTGTTCACTTCAAGGGATGATGTGTGGATCAGGGTGTGATTAGTCAAAATTCTTATTTTGAACACATTTTTAATAGGTTTTGAGCTTTTTGTGTTCAATCCCCCTCAATTGCTTGTTGACATGTTGGTCACCATTTACATTCATTTAAAAATTCAGGAGCTGTTTTGTAGTTTTGAAGTTGGAGGCCAAATTAACTGGTGTCGTCGATGTAATATCAAAGACAAGTTGGAGTTTCATCAATTTCATATGGTCTCATGTCATTTCAACAATAAGAGATGAAGAATTTCAGCGGGAAGAAAATTGAAAAATATTAACTTGTGGGTTGGGATCTTGAGAACGATTAATTTAAACTATGTACACAGTTTTAAACCATGCATGAAGAAGTTATTGTGCATAGCGAAAATTCATTCTCTATCTGCAAATTGCCATTCATTGGCGAAATTTGTATGTGAAAGTCACCATTCACCATGTGAAATTTTGGTTTTCACTATTTCTTGCATTTTTATTTGTATATATGAAAAATCACTATCTATGTGAAATTCACCTTACAGCTGTTTTGTGTTTGTGATTCAAAAGCAGACCTAACATTTTTTGTTTATTTCATTTGTCCACATTAATTACATATTTTAGGCATTTTTGGTATTTCACACATCTTGTATGGCTATATAAACCAGCTTATAGATTTTTGTGGCTTACAACAATCTTCGGTATAAACCTTTTGGCTTTCATTTTTGCTCTCTTCTCTCTCCTCTTTCTCTTTGTTTTTAAGGCTACAGGCACTCGCCCAAAGGTTGGCTGGCTCGGAGGATGTTTGGCCCCCCAGATCTTCCTCCTTTAGAGGAGGCCGCTGGGTGAATGTTTGAAGGGTAAAAACATTGTCCTCATGTTTTTCATAAAGCATTTGTTCTCTACTGCATTTACGTATATCACTTTTTAGGTTTGAATCAGCGCTGATGTACCACAGTGGCGGTACTTGTGGCAGCTTTCAAGATTCCCAGGTGGATGCCTAGATCCGCGATGCCCAGATTGTCATTGCCGGAAATACGATTGATCGGTGTGGTTTACTTGTTTTGAAACATTAAAGGGTAACAAATGCTATATATTAGAAGAAATGATTTTTAAGGTTTAGGTTTTTATGTCATATGAAGATCAGGTTCGAGGGAAATGACTATATGTCATGTTCCCGATGCGAGGGAAAAAGGCAGAGACATATTGGTTGCCTTGAAGCCATCAGTGGCCCGAAAACTTCAGGAGTTCTATTTTACATTTGGTTATTTCTTTTGGGTTTGCAGAACCACGTGACCTTCATTTTGAACATAAAAGAATCAAAATTTAATTCAGTTTTGACTTCACCGGAAATCATTTAATACCCAGAAAACCCATCCCAGGTGTTAGGCCCTAGACCCTTTATACTACGGTAGCTTGACTCACAATGGTAGGAGGAACTTAGGAATATAATTTTGTTGATTCCGCATCACCACTAAAGTGGCGAGAATCAATATATGACTGTAGGGACCCGAAAACCATATAACAGAATTTCCTTTGTCTTATGCCAAATCTCCTTTTCGAGTAGTAGAGTAATTTTCTTGTGCTTCCATTAAAGGTTTTGTTGGCATAGTAGATGTATGAATACTTTTCCTTTTACGTCCCCGATCTGACTCCCATTGCAAATCATGGCATCAAGCCCAGTCTCAAATTCTGGAAATTTTCAATGGACACCCATGATGGAGACTGTAATCTACCAGTTGATTTCTTAGTGCTTTCTGTGAGATTCATCAAATGCGCACTATCTTTCTCAATGATACAGCGATGCGAAATTTTGAAATCTCACGATGAAATCTTCCCATAAAATCGACATGTCTATAAGAAATAGTTCTTTTAGTAGTGGGTGTGTAGGTCTCTTATAATTCAGAAACACTTTGGCGGTCTCGCCAAGCCTGCTACGAAACCATGCCCAAATGATCCCTGCAACCATGAAATGTGGCATTTTCGGTCGAACGGTATACTGCGCCTTTGGAAATCTTGCATCTACGGGGGTTATAGGGCATTGTTCAAGGCGGATCCACTTTACTTGTAAAATCATCCATGAAGATCCATAACTTCTTACCTTTCATAATAAAATAAACATCATGCCATCTTTGGAAGGTGCGGGAGCATTACCGATCGTGATAGCGTTCTTAAAGCGCGAAGTACGAATGGAAGAGTATAAAAAGTGGTTTCTCTGATCTTGGGTGCAATAGCTATTTAGTTATATCAGTGCTCCATCGAGAAAACACAAAAATGAAGGGTGTCACGTGACCTTTATCGACATTTTGAGCCGATGAAGGTAGGAAAATGATCGCTACACCGGACTGCGTGTTGATTTTACGTAGTCGATACCGACACCAATCATCACGATTCTTGCTAGGAGGCAAAAGGTTCCATTCTTTTCATTTAGATCGGTGAATCTATCGCGGGAACCATGTCTTGAGCCGCAGTAACCGACCTAGCATATATAAAACACACGTTCAACATTGAACTGCACCAATGACTTCTTTTTCTGTTTTGGGTTGGCTCCTTTGATGCTCAGCGGGAGCTTTTGCATTATCTTCCCATTTAGTCTTTTTATTTGCACTAAAATGAGCGATCACCTTTGGATATGATTGACAGCGATTCTTTGTATATTTTCCAAAGTACAATGACCTGTTCTTGACCGTTCGTGCCAATTTATCAAATGCGCGGTTTTAACTGGCTCACGCAAAAACTCTGTTCGAAATGTGGCGACTCTTCAATGTCAACCATACAAGCTGTTTCTTTGGCGGTTTTATTGTCTGAAGGCATCACTTCATCTTATTGTTTTGTTTATCGCAGGTTGACATTGTCGCAGAATTTGTGAACTACGTCAAAAACTCTCGAAAATCATAGAAAATTTATCTGATTGTTTGTTGAAGTTTGAGATGATACAATCAGGAGTAGCTGTCATTGAGGAAAGTGTTGCGTGTTATCCATTCCTCTGCATTCAGGATGTTTCTGAATCTGCTTGAATACTAAAATCTGCCCCCTTCATTCCCGACTACGAGTGTCGGTTCACGCTTTGCGTGCGTGGGTAGAGGCGATCTGCATTGGCAAGAAGTCTTCCAGTGACAGAGAGAACGGATCTTGTATCTGCATGATAATAAATCTTGGGAAGAGTGATTTTGACCTTGACAGTCGTCTTCGCAAGTACCCTCTGGTTGTGCGTTGATCTGCTCTGACCATCACAGCAAAGTAATTCTTTGATTGGTTAGTTCCCAGCTGATCTCACTTGATAGAGGCAGCCAGGTTTTATCACCCCTCAGAGTCACATAAAGCTTTCTTGAACTCACATTTCCACTGTAGAGGGGAATAATTATTGTAGGAGATTAACTTTTATCTTTGGAGCTTCACATTGAATAATGTGCTGTGAAGCGATTAGAATTCAACTATGCCTCTGAAGCTATCTTTCTTTTCTTACCAGGCACATATTTGAAATTTTGCATACAGGCGTTAGTGATGCCTCTAAATGGATCATTCATTTTCTATTTCTTGAAAATATCGAGGAATTTAGAAAATTGTTCTTCTCTTTTGACAGAAGTCTTACAGTAAGAATCGCCAAGGGCATAGTTAATTGCTCACTTAACTGGTCATTTCTTCCTTTAATACATTGATCTGGGCATTGCCTTCTCTTCTTTCTTTTCGGACTCTTCTTACCGCCCTCAGTCTCTTAGATTGCTATATGTCTTTCACATTGCTACTCAAATCATTTTAGGTCCCAGTTACCACTTCCGGTCACGGGGTTCTTCACCAGATCTTTGGAGAATGTTCTTAATTCTGATTCAGACTCCCATTGGGGGCAAATTTCTCTACTTAGTAATCTCACAGTTTTTAAGTTGACTTCAACATTCTTTAAAACATCTGCAGATGCTAGAACAGATTCAGTAAGGATAGTTTTACGTTGTGGTGTAATAGCCTCTTGTGCTCCCCGTAGGCCCCAGGCATCGATCCTGCCAGTGATTTAGGTTTCTCTCAGTGTACTGGTATTAATTTTACTGCCACCTCTACTCCTTCTTCAACTGCTCTTTGGAACCTTTAATAATTCATGATATCCATAATTGAGATCTTGTCACAGCTAGAATACCATGTAAGCCACCTCGCATATGAGAAAATTCTCATGGTTCTCGATCTTCTTTGATGGTAAGATGGCAGGGTTTGAACTGGCTTAAAATGATAACTTCTTTGCTCGTTCACGTACTTAGCAGCATCTTGACATATAAAAGGTGTGCCACGCGAAACCTCGTGGCCACTTCTTCTCATCAATGTTCTCATAACGCCATTTCATGGCGGTGTATCCTCTTGTTTGTCCATCTATGCATTATACAGTATTCAGCAGCTGTTGTTTGTAATCTTCTGACTCCGCGTTTTCCTCTGCTACTACCTCTTGGCTTTGGGATGGAACTTTCATTGCATTTTACGGGTCTCTGTGGGATCTCTTTTCTTGATTTTGGCCAGATATCTCGATGTGGCCGTGATATCTCCTTGGATATCATTGAGCATGATACACGCCTCCTCATCCCATCTGGGTCTTCAAGTGCATTCTTGCGCTGACTTCCTCTTTTCGACAATCTTTTGAATCTTTTCCCGAGGCTCATCACAGGCTCTCATGCCACCATGTTAGACCACCAGTTATCTCTCTTAGTCTCTCTGAGTGGGAGATGGGAGAAAAAATGCTATTAGAAGCTGCAGCTCTTTCTTCACAGTATCAACGGATCACCGCGATGGCCAGTTCATACCATGTAGCAGTATATCTCTTAAAAGTAGGAAGAGATCTTTGGTTTATCACCTCAAATTATACCTGCCAGTTCAAACTATTTGTGTCGCGTCACAAATCTTCCAGGTATCATTTGGAATCTTGGTGGGATGACGGTATTAAATATCTTCGGCCCGAACCATTGTATTAAAATTTATCTTTGAGTTGAGTGTTTGTCACTTTGTGTAATTTGTCGATTGAGAATACTCTTCTTGAATAATAGGCCTCTAAATCTCCATTGTGCATGATGTTGGGAGATCTTACAGTCTTTGTCTATGTGATTGCTTTCCACCTGCACATTACTTTCTTAAGCTCTGAAGGATTTCTCTTCAGTCAGGTGTATAACAGGAATCAAGTCGAGGTTCTGTTTCTATGCATTAAGGTTTCAGAAACTAAAGAATATAAGCAATAAGTTGGTCAAAGCTACCAAATATTTTTTTAGCATGACTGTTAAAATTAGTGACTAATGTACAGTTCCTTCAGCGCTATTTGTTCTTTTCTTAAAGTATCCCAATTAATGTTATTTCTTAGTATGGTGAATGTCAGTCTAATTAAGTTCTTTAGGTCGTGGCGGCTTAAATGTTTTATGGACTAAGACTATACA
Source organism: Tetrastigma voinierianum (assembly GCA_016808115.1). Classification (NCBI taxonomy): domain Eukaryota; kingdom Viridiplantae; phylum Streptophyta; class Magnoliopsida; order Vitales; family Vitaceae; genus Tetrastigma; species Tetrastigma voinierianum. The sequence continues at coordinate 440,757 of JAEQBH010000386.1, forward strand.
AGTTTGACACTGTCTTGCCAAGGACTATTAAGTCGTAAATAATACCATGAAACTTGTTAATTATATTTGCTTTGATTATGCTGATTAAAAATGGTTTCCTTAAGGACTGAATCAATTCTTTGGGTTTTGATCATGATTATAAGTATGATTGAACAGTAATAAAGTGGATTTAAGTCCGGGATCATGATCACGATCTCAAGGGTCCTGATCAACTCTTGAGCATATAAATATCTTGTTTGAATTTATGGATTTGCAGTTCATTATTCGACCTTGAAAATAATGAAAGATAACAGTAATATGAAGCTAGAACAAAGATGAAACAATGCTTAAACTAGGAAGCAAAGGAATTTAAAGTAGATACATGGGTTAGTTTTAAAGGGAGCATTGAAAATACAAACGTTGGCAAAGAGTATAGTTCTAGAGCCTCTTATCTGGCTTGCTTCATGAACTGATTTAGAAATCAGATCAGGGAGAAAGTAATGCCATGTGGATCTCATGTGACATATTTAATAATACAATCTCCACTACATTTTTCTCTCGAATACGAAGATTGGTAACTATATATCTAGTTGCCTTGTTACATGATCTTTTTCTTTTCAATCACTTCTTTTGAGGCAGGTGCAACCTTAACTCTACTAAGGTGTGACTCGTATTGGTTTACATATGCTGGTTTCTCATCCTCAAATTGGAACAGTCATTACTTTCATGAGTTGGTCACTTACTTGACATGGGATTAGACTTCACCATGCCCAGTCAGGGGAATTGAACTCTCTGCTCATTTTGTTCCAGTGAGTGCATTGACTCATTCTGACCAGTGAGAAAGAAGAGATTTATGATTGAATTCTGTTGATCCGATCCCGATACTAGGTTGCTTTGGAATGTTTAAACTCTGGGGGTAGCCCCTCATGCCTCGAGAGGGCCTCACCGGAGGAAATGAGCAATAGTATTCTATTCGTTGGACACTAATATTTGGATCAATTAATAATAAACAAAACCAATTTGGTAGTTGAGTCAAAGTTAGGTGGACTGATGGAAGTTTACTTGGAAAGGATAAATTCTAACAGCGTTAAAGTTCAGCGAGTGGGTTTCTAAATTCTTCATTACATAACAGTGGCTCCTTGATCAAAGAACTAATGTAGATCGAAGCTGAGTTTGAATTCAATTTGTTTGGAACGACAGACAATGATCATTTGAGAGAAATTAACAGTCTGTTAAGCCGACTGTGACTAATATCGGATAAGTTCAAGTAGCAATCTCTCTAATCGTAAAAAAGGCCAGCAATAAATGAAAGAAAGAAAAATAAAAGTTGACTACATGAGCGCCAGACCTGGACTTCTCTTTACATTTGGCGAGAACAGCTTACTTCCGATGCTTGATGCTGCGTATTTATAGGGTTTGGAAGTTGGGCCCTAACCCGTTGCCTGGTGGCGGTTTTAAATGGCGGCCCATTGTTTGTTCTTATTGGCGACTCCATTTGTTTGTGCTGACCTTGACGTCTTCATGACCTCTCATGCGTGAGCCAGCGTTCATAGCATTTGTTTCGTTGATCTCGACTTCAATCCATGCGTCGCGACTTGTCTTCACATTTTGGGCTGTTAGATTATGACTTCAATCATGTCGACTTCATTCTCTCGCGTTGATATCTTTTGGGTGAAGACCGCAGATGTAATCTGCTTCAAATCTTTACATTTATTCCACGCGACACCTGCAGTTGACTTTGGCACTTGCTTGGTTACGATGTGGCGTGGTGAAGTGGCGTGCGACATCTCGCTGCCTTGGCGGAGGAAGCTCTTTTGAGGATTATTGCCGCCGATCATCGTCGCGACTTGATGTTATTCTTATGAAATCTAGCGTTGTGGCGTGGAGTTCTATTGTCGTGACTTGTCGCCCGATCTTGGGTATGATCGCTGACGATAAATGATGTCGCGACGACCGGTGATCATCTGCGAAGCGCCATTCACCGGGGCGGTGAGGCCTACTACAAAGGCGTTCGTTGCCAATCCTGACGGATCATGGCGACCGCTGAAGGGCGTCGTTTTGTTCTTTCGTTATATGGCCCGATGTCGTGACCTACTAAAGGCGTGCGACTTCACAGCTTCTTCAAAGCCCGATGTGAATATAAGGGCGTTCGTGACGTCTTTGGTCGATGTTGATGTTCTGTGCTGCGAATAAACTTATGGCGTTCTTCTTGGCCTCACGTGTCTTGTTCCGCGACCTGGTGGTGTCACGCATTCTCCCTTCTACTATTTAAACTTGTCTCAGCGACCACAGTGTGCGCCAGAACGTCTATCACTTCTTGTTCGTTCTGGTGGTGGTTTGGGGTTGTATGTTCGCGTTATTGGTGTTATTATTGTTTCTTGTCGAAGTCGGGACCGTAGGTCGCCTCCCAAGGAAGTCAGTTGCTTTATGCCGAGAAGGCTGTTAACTGTGTTTGTGTTCAAATCATGTCAGGCACCTGGTTGTATCGCGGCGTCATTATCCGTTTGATATCGCGGCGTATGGCTGATCTGCGGCATTGAACCCTTCATTGTTTACTTCTTTTATTCTCAGGCGGTGATCATATTTTGCCTCGACTTCATGGATCCGACTTCACCATTACTCTTGATTTCTTCAGCCGTTGTTGAAGTCTGTTGCGGAGGTCTTTGACTTGCGCTGCATATCGCGACTGGACTGGTTTTGACTTAAAGTAACTGCGAGTGGTTCTTATAATTGCACTATAAGGCGTTGATTTCTTAACATATTACCTCTAAAATTAGATTTGATTGATTATAAGTTCTGCAAACAAATTCATGCATTATTCATATTATAAACTGGAAAAAATGTTAAAATCTAAAACAGATTTTTGGACTCTTAGTGTTTGAAAGAGGACTGATGAGTTTTTAGTACAGGCTCATTCTTATTAGGCATCACTGTACTATATCATGACATAAAAAGCGGAGAAGATCCAAAGTCTGATCAAGAGATAAAATTTGAAGGAGTGCAAGCTGTGTGAAACACACAGGAGTGAACTGCGACCTTTAGTCAGGATCTTGATGATGTTGGTATAGTTTGGGTGCAGACCCGACATGACGAAAAGTCTTAGCGTCTGTTGTGAGTCAACACAAATCTGAGTGGGAAGGAAGTGATTACCACGTTTGCATGTGGGTTCATTGAAGAAAGGAATAGAGCGAAGAGTGGAGTATCGAGTCGCTGGTGTGCGACATCAGCGTATCAGTGCCGATGAAGATTACCGAGCGTTGGGATGAGGTCGATTGCGACATGCGGAGGTCGTATAGACATAAAGTGATTGCCGACCCGGCGTGTTCGCCCAGCTGGAAGGGCGTGAGAAAAGAAGATGTGCGGAAGGAAGCAGCTGTGGTAGTTGGGTGTCATTGAAGGACACATGGGCGGAAACAAGTTCACGATCCACGCGATCATCCATGACCAGTGAGTCAAGTGGCAGCCGGACACAACGAAAGAAGAACCTTGTGATCATGACCAAATCAAGACAAGTCCATGCCGTGACATGACCGAGATTAACGACATAGAGACGATGTTGAGCACTGGCACCAGATTTCCCGATTTTAGGATCCAAGCCCGGTACTCTTTTCTGATGTAAATGATAACTGGAGACCATTGGCGGTTAAGTCTTCCGCCACGGCGAGGAAGAAGAAGACTTGATGTATATTTTAGTGAGTTTTATTTTTTTTATTTTTCTTCCCATTTTGGTTTGAATCACGCTGTACTATAATAGGAAGCGGAAGCAAGCGGGTTTTAGATATGTTATTTCTTAATCTTACTGGTACTCGAGAATCACAAACCATTTAAATTGAACTTCTTCTCAGTTTATTGCATTTTATAATTAGTTTGGCTGATTGTTTCAGTTCCATTCTTAATTAACAATCTGGTGCTGGAAGCGAAGCTCACCAGCGGTTTGATTTGCGTTATTCTGGTCTTTCTGCAATTTACAATTAATTTGGGTTCGGTTTTACTTAATACGGTGTCGTTTTAATGGATAAGTTCAGGTAGTAATTTTCATTGCCAGTTCAGGGAGATATCTTTTTCACAAATATCAGGGATTGCCTGACCAGAAGTGAGAGATGCAAGGTGAAGTATTCACTGTTGTGTTCCGACTGCCATTAACATTTCTTGAAGAACTTTGAGTTGTTTGGGTAAATTCATTGGCTCATAGACCAGTGGAAGTTCAGCAATATAAATAATCAGAGTTCTACAAATCTGGTGGGTTCGATCGGTGTTCAACACCAGGATCACAATCGAGGAAAGGATGAACCCATAGATTTGAGATTGGGCCCTGCGAACAAGTGAAGTAAATTTTGAAAATCCTTGAAATTGGCAAGAGTGCAACAACTCATGAGAAATAGATTGTAAATGTTAGAAAGAAAACCCCGGGATCTTGAAAATTTATGGAATCTGTGGTATTTGAAGTTAGATCATGATATCAGGAAAGCAGAGATATCATCAGTTGTTATGAAATCGGTTCATCAGTGGAAATCTTGGACAAAAGTAGATAAAAATGACTTAAAGCAGAATGATTTGATCAGTTGTGTTTAAATCTGCTGTTTGGACAGAGCCAGTTTAGTTTTATACGAGGAAGACTGAGTTAAATCAAACTTCACGCTTTTATAAACCAGTTTATTTTATTCATTTACTTTTGTTTTAACAATCTAAATATATTAAATAGTATGAGTTTTTAATTTGTGTTATTTAGATAAAACGTTCGTTATGAGAAGTTTTGAGTCCCGAATAATATGAAATTTTTAGTAGTTGATTAGTTGATGCGTAATTCGTTATCAATCTACGTGGGAATGATACTGGACTTACATTCGGATTTTACTACTTGTATGACTTGTGCACTTGCGTGTCATAGACTTGACCACAATTTTAAATCATAAACAATTAAGAGAAGCTATTTTATCAGCCGAATATCAGTAACATGTATGCAAGAGAAGTATAGGCTGCTTTATTGTATTGTTGAGTTTTAAATATATATAGAAAATGACCATAAGGGTTTTATAGCCTTGTTCCCAAAGTTAGAAAAAGTCAAACTAATTAAAATAATGTGAAAATGCATTTACCTCTGGGTTTTCAAATATCTTCTGGCGGTGATATTTGCTACTAATCTTAACAAACCTGTAATATTCAAAACTGGTTTAATAATCTGTATTGAAATTGTGTTTTGATTTGAAGCTTTTGATATAAACGAGTTCCGACGATTCGTGGAATATAGTGAAAAATACTCTCGTGAGAACTCAGAAAGACAAAAGCGATGCCGCAGTATAATGCGGATAGAACGAGGACGGAAAACGAAGGCGGCGGCCAGGAAAGGGCCTCGTCGCGATAATGGAGGATTCTGAGCTGTTAATTGAGGAAAATCTCACCTGATCGGTATTTCATGGCGGGTCGCGACTAATTACAGAACAAGAAGCTGGCGCCACGATTCTAGGTTGATGACATGGTTCTGGTCATCCACAAAGATTGACGGGCACACAAAATTTCTCGGGATGGCAAAATCTGGGTGAAGTTGATCGGGTGAGCGGGAGGGCGATGAATTATATAACATTTCTTTGAGAAGTCTGCGTGCGTGGTATGACTCATTACCGCATGGTTCAGTTCGCGATACCGGAAGAGTTCGAAGCTATGGGTAGATTCTTTCCGTCTATAACTTGAAGAAGAGAGATAATAATGATTAAACTGGGGGAAGATGATTCATAATAGCCGGAAAGATTCGCAGGTTGTTGAAAATTCTTAGTCCATGGCATAGATTTATGAGGCCAGTTCAGGGCGATATCATGGCTGTGCATCACAGAATTATTATTCAGACTTGATAGCTGGAGCATTCAGCACAAAAAAGTCTTGAAGAAAGATGCGATGAAGACTTTGGCAATACGTGGCACCGTAGTTTTAAGTGAATCGCAGAGAAGAGTCGTGGGTGACGAGATGGCGACCATGATGAGTTGGATACCACAGCCGCACCGGATGGACAAAGAAGGTACGTAGCAAGGTAAACGTTGGAAGAGAACTGAAAGATTGTTGTCTTGGAAGAAGTTTATTATGATGTGAAGGGTTGAAGTAAGTGGCTGACGAAGTTATCATTTCGGCCGTCCTGCGCCGCCTCCTGCTGATGACGAGGAATCGCAGTTTCTGCATCGAACGAAGGGCGTTCTACAAAGGCTGAGCATGGGGCGAGTCTCAGGATATCAAAGTGCGGTTCCGGTAATGGCAATGAGGTAAGCGAATGAATATGAGGGTGGAGGTTGACCGGCGAAGACCAAATCTTTGCGTTCATGGGAATGACGAGCTGTTCTGGAGTTCCGCGAGGATGAAACTATCAGGACGGAAGCTTAGTGATGCTGAATCATTTGGAAGAATCTTGGTGCCTCGCTGAAAATTTGGGTACAAATAGAGACAGCGGTAGATATACTAAATCGAACGAGGGTACATTCACAAATTGTTACTCGAAGACCAGGCAGCAACGATTCGAATCCAGTGGAGGATTTGAGCGTGTAGAAAGGCGAGAAGAAAGAAGGCGAAAGGAAGGAGGAAGGGCGTGGGTTCAGGGCGTGCGAAGTGGCTGTTTGAAAGAGGAGGAATTTTCCTTTATTACCTTGATTGCAAATTACAGACTGAGTCGAGAAGGAAAGGCAGGTTTCTAATTGGATCTTTCAAGTGAAATAAATATCCATTCTTGGGTGGTTCAGCCAGTGCATCTTGTATAGAAATTATGAAATCTTGAGGCGAAAAGATGGTTGGGGAGGTATAGTTAACTTATTCTGCTACGTCACGTGCCGCTATCGGCAAGAAAACCCGACGGGACACGGGTTTCTGTTCACCATATCAGAATCTGGATTTAGAAAACTGTGATTGGAACAGTGTAGTTTGATGCCTCTATGGACGTGCGAGGAAGCGGTGGGGAACGCCCGGCGGCCGTTAAGTGAATGTTTGATGAATCATGGCTGTTGAAGGCATTCAGAAGATGTACTCGTGAGGACATGGATTCATCTTTACTAAATAACTGCTTCATCGCCAGATGGAGTACGAGTTCTCGTGTTTGGAAGGGCTTCTTGCGCTGGAAGTGCCTGATCAGATCATGAAGGTGAAGTTGACCCACTCAGTTCGGAGTAGGCGGTTGCATTTAATATTACAAAGTGCAGACCTCTAATCTTGAGAAGATGGTTGTGAGGCGTAAGGCGTGATCTTCATGATGATAAGTTGGTCCGGTTAATAACCGACGTCTATCAGTAGAACCGGACAGTTTTCAGTGTCATCTTGAGTCTTGATTGTGGTGCGCTCGGAATTCATTGCGCTGGCGGGTCTGGGAGTATAATGATGAAAGCGATCGATGGTAGCGGCGAAGCAATGAGCTCGCCGGCGAGACTAGTCTGAAGGGTGCGTTGAAAGGGTAACGATCGTTTAAAATGTGATTTTGAACGAAGAAAGCGATTATCGCGCCATAGAACGCGTTGTTCGCGAAGGCGAAGTTCATTCGATGCGAAAATATAAGGAGCGTTAGCGAACCGATGAGGATCTGAAGAATTATTAGCCTCGGCGTGCGCAATGGGATGATAAAAACCTGTGGCGTGGGAGCCGACGACAGTGAAAGTTTATCTGAAGAGCCCGAAATGATTAATCACGGGTTTTATAGCGCCATAACGGACCGTTCTTGGGTAGCCTGGGTGCATGGTTCACGAAGATTTTGAAGGACCACTAATGATCGAAATGAAAAAGATGGCTGATTCCTCTGAAACATGGCGGATGGAGGTGTGTGTGACTGAAAGTTGAATCGCGACCAGAAAGATCATTTCCCTTACACTATTAGTGAGATCTTTGGTCGAGTTGAACCACCTCATTTTTGTTTCTTAATTGATTAACGGATATAACCAGTGCATGCACGAAGATCAGGAAAACCACTTTTACCTTTATTTAATTTTTTGCTTTTGGAAAATACCATTTAGTTTTACATAATACTCTGTACCATTCTAGTCACATGATGTCTGCTATTTTACGTCTGGAAAGTTATGGAGATCTTCATGGATGATTTCGGTGTGTGGTCAGGTTTGAATAGTGCACACATAACACAGAGACCAGTGAAATTCGAAAGAAATCTAGCTCGATTGGAAAAATTCATTTTGTGGTTGAAGAAATTGTCTTGGGGCACAGATGTTTACGATGGGACAGTGAACCAGTAGTTTGATTAAAGAAATATAATGCCACCACGATCGAGGAATGAAGTTTCTTGGGACATCTTTGGATTTCAGAAGATTGCTCAGGAGATTTCTACCATGCTGGTCTTATGATTCTTGGAAAAAAGGGTACTAAGTTCTATTTGATGAATCTGCGAAAGCATTTGAAGAAATCAAGTCAGACTGAACTAGGCTTCCATCGGCAAAACCCAGTTGGAATAGAGAATTTGAAACATGTGATGCAGTGAATTTCTGATGGATGTATTGGGGCAGAAAGATGAAAGTATTGAGGCCGTATATTATGCTAAGCAAAACCTTTAATGAAGCATAAGAAAATTACTCTACCTGCGAAAAGGAGATCTTGGCAATATTGCATGTGAATTTTGAAGCCATACGGTCCGTATTTGTTATACGCTGATATCTGACCAGTGTCTACAATGTATGAGAAAATGACGGGTCTCGGATGGGTACTATTATTATAGATTACGGTTGAAACTAAAATGAGAATGCAGTGACAATGTGATAGTGATCATATCAGTAGAAACCCACTATCTGAAGAAAGAAGAGAAATAAGCAGAAAGAATTACCGGATGAGCGATTATTTTAAGTACGTCGCCGGAGTACTAGTATCGCGTGTGTGAACTTTTAGCTTAATGGAATTAGCACACGAGAATTCAGCTACCAACGAAAAAAGAGTTAGACTGTTTAACTAAATACTATCTGGGATGACCATTATTGTTTAAAAGAAGGTTGATGCGATTATAAGGAAGTGTGTCTGAGAGGTGTGACAAAGCAAGATTTTACAAGATGTGGCCACATCACATGTGGAGACCTTTAGGAGATAAAGCGACCCACAAAGATTCTCGGTCGGAATTTTCTGGCTTTCTATTTTTAAGTTGTTTTGAATGGGTGAAGTTATGTGATCAAATGCAGAATGGAAATATCGTGAAAGCATGAGTTGCCTATGAGGTATCACGGTCAGTCTTGATTGTTTGATGTATGGGGAATGGATTTTTATGAGGCCTTTTCAGTTTCATTTGAAATATATACATACTACAGTTGTGGATTATGTATCAAAATGGGTAAGCCGGCTGTCCAAAGATGATCACCCAGTACAGTTCTAATGGGATTTTCAAAAATGACCTGTAGTTGCAGACGCGAAGCCTGAGCTAGTGATGGAGGAGCCATTTTGCAAATAAGGTGTTGACAATACGTGAGCGGATATAGTATCAAACACACATTATGAGCTTGGCATCATCCTCAACAATCGTAATTTGAAATTTCTATGAAATAAAGTGCAGGAAAAGCGTAAGTTCCGGCATAAGAGATTGATGCTGGAAGCTTGATGATGCACTCTGGGCTCTACCAGGCGCCTTTGAAACAACCCTGGAATACCTTACATCTGAGGCTTGTCTTTGAAACAATCACTACCTCTTATGAGGCTAGAATACTGCAGGCTATGTGGATTATGAAAGCTTAATTTGATTTTCAAAAATTGCTAAGGAAGAAGGCTATCGGAGTTAAATGGTCTGGATTGAAGAATGAAGCTTCTTGATAGTCTTAAGATTTACAAGGATAAAACAAAAAATGGCATGATCAATTTTGGGAGGAATGAGCGGGAGATCGGTCTTGTTATTCAACTCAGACTGGGCTCTTTCGGGGAAGTGAGTCGATGGGTGGACTAGGAGACATCAAGCACACAGTTTGGGAAGGTGACACTTGAACCAGGCGATCATGAGGAGTTCAGGGGATCAAAATGGTCGAGATTAAGCACTATCTTGGGAGAAGCGATTAAGAAGAGTGGCCTCCCGTTCGGAACAAAAGTGAAGAAAGCAGAACAATTCTGTGAAGTCGACAGAACAAAATTGAAGCGACTTGTGAGCAATCCACACAGTTTGATTTTAAATTTTTGTTTTCTTGTTATAGTTCTAATTTATGTGTTTAAATTTCTATAACTTAATTTGATTTTATTCATTATTGATTGAATGAGTAGGTAAGGGAGCACTTTTGTATTTTTTTTGGTTTCTACAGGGACAATGGTGCATGAGGAGTGCATCTGCACATTCAAGCTAATCATTTTTCAGAACAAAAAAAAAAAAAAAGGGCGATATATTCTTCTTGATTTGATTTTAAAGTTTGTCTTTTTATATATGGTCACAGTTTGAAATTTTTTTATCTTGTTTTGGTGTAAGTTTTGGAGGATGTGACCACATAGTGGAAGTTGTTGAATTTGTGCATGATGAAAGATGAAGATTGGATATGGATGTTTGATTGGAATTGAATAAATTGAAAATTAACATGAATTTGAGTGTTCATGTTTAGGTATTGACATTAATTGAAAGTTATGACAAAGAATTATTTGGATGTGAAAAGTATTAAAGTGGAAAGAAAATTCGAAAATAATAGAAAGTGAGGTCCATTGAAATATCACACAGGAAATAACATTTTATGTTGCAACACCATTTTCCTAATCGTGACCTTTTATTCAATTCTTAAATTGTAAGTCATGACCCAGAATAGTCTGAAGTCAAATAAAGAAGGTTAAAACCTCTCATTTGAAATCAATAGTAAAAAAATAAAATTCATTGAAAATCATTAATTTAGAGGCCCGATAGTTAATGTAAGTGACTCCCGTAGCGCTATCATGCGTTGGCTTTGGCGTCTGACCACCTCAATTCCATTAGTTTGCGATTCTACTTTGAAATTTTTGGTTTGCATCGTTCATTGAAAATCTTTGAAATAAATAGTTGTATCGAGAAACAAAATCAATGTCTTCGTTAGGCAATTGGTTTAGTATGCTCGATTTAGAGGAGAATGTGTCGGAGAAGTACAGCAGGGAGTGAAAAAGCGAATCTATATTTCTCACAATGCCCAAAACCTCAGTTGGAAAGATCAAAAAAGCAAAGAGTCGAAACCTCATTGATTCATTCATCAAAATTTAAAGAAAGAATAAATGGTCTTATTTACGAGCGAAAATCATATAAAGGATGGGGACCAGCAAGGAAGCTGACAAAGAGAATTAGAGAAGGAAGATAGAAGAGAGAAAGAAGAGCTTGAGGGTTTGTGAACACAGGGTTTTATAGATGAATAGGTCGGAAAACAAACCCGATTCCATTCTTTATTCCATAAAGCGTTGTGTATTATCGAAGTGGTTGATGGGAAAGGAATTTGGAAGGGTTTATTAGAGCCCATCAACGAGAAGCTCGAAGAAAAAAGGAGAGAAAGGGCTCCAATTTATTTGAATGACCTTGTTAAATGCGAATCAACTCTTGGAAGACTCAAGGTCGGTAAGACAGAATTTTTGAAGCGAGAAGTATGACAGGAGGAAGATATAGGATTTTAGATCAAGAAATGAAAAGTTTTCTCGGAAGATTTAGTTCTGATCTTATTTGTAAGGAAAGCGGTGTACAATATCGAAATGTTTTGATACTTAACAAAAATTCTGTTAACTTACAAATTGATTGTTTTATGATACCTGAATTTTGTTTTATGTATTTTCTTTTACGTATGAGAATCGAATAAAATAATTACGTTCTTTCTCAAGAACAAAATTGAAAGCTTTTGCATTGTTTAACTGGGTTTAGTTTTCAAGAATTAGGAAAATTGTGGACTTGCTGCCCTTAGCCAGTTCAGGGCAGGAGAACTTGGACCAGAAAGATGGGGAGGACGTTGGCCTCAGAGTAACGAAAATAGGCACATGACCAAATAAGAAAACATCAAAAACTTTTGGGGGCCAGACAACTTGTGGGATTTACAGAGGTTGAAGGGATGCGGGATAATGGACTGTTTGTGATTATTGATTGGCGAAATCTTGGGTGAAAGCGATGATGAAATGATAGAGCCATCCTTGCGATTGAGCTTTTCTAGCCTACTAGCGATGCCCAGCATATTCTCCTGATTCCTTGATTTAGGCAAATAAGCGCCGCTCTTGTCAGCAACCAATGAAAACCGAAATTCCCTTTACTTTGCAGCCGGCGCACATCAAAGGCCCATATTATCCAGTTTCTAGTCGAGAAAAAGTTTGCTATAAGGAAGAAACCAGTTGGGAAAATGTACAAATTTTTTTTTTACAATGAAGGAGGTGAAGAAGTAAAGAAGCGACTAGTGAATGAGGAATAAGTTTTGTCTTGTGGCCCTACCACTTGAACCAATTAAGCCTGTGGGTGTTTTACAACACCTAGTACCCAAGCTGTGGTATGGGAGTTGCTAGCCCCAGTTCTCTAAGAAGAGTAATAGAAAGCTAGAAAATAAGAAAACATTCATATTATTACGATTCTAAAATAAAAAGCAAAGAGAGTTCGAAAACAGGCCTGGCTTTGAATAAAGTACATATGGAAGTGAAATTCCTAAAGAAAAATTAACATGAAATGAATCGAGCGGGTGAAGAGAATCAGCGAAACGAAGAAAAAGATTGGTTGAGAGAAGACAAGTATAGAAAAGGTGAGCGGGTGATTCCTGACTAAATTTTCCATTATATCTACCCAATTACCTAAGCCCAGTAATTATAAGCACAAGAGAGAACCTCTGAGTTTGAGGATTGATTCCACCTACAGTGAAGTGGAATCGATATGAAAAAACAAACTGCATGTGTGGACTTTGACAGCGTCTAGAAAACTCCCAGAAGATTAATTAAATCCGACATGAAGATGAAAAGTTGAAGACACACACACACCACAGAACAAGACTTACATTGAGAGGATAAAGCTGTTTAAATACATTAGTTTATCAAGAATTTTGTGATAGAAATTATCTATGTCTTATTCTTGAATGTCAAAGCAGAAATTCTAAAATGATGTTGGTATCTCTTAATTCCAAATCGAGAAGGGTGAATGAGAAAATGTTGTAGAATCAAGAAAAATGTCCTTAAAAATTTTAAAAACATTTGTTTTGAGGACAAACAATTCTTTCTTTCATACTACTTGAGATGAAGCAAAATTTTAAATTTGGGAATTTGATGAGTACAAAACTCATTCGTTTTATTCCATTTAGAGTTTTATTATGAGATAAATGTTGATTGTTTGAAGAAAAGTGGATAATTGACTCAAATTTCATTTCTGAAAATAATGAAACTCAAATTTATAAAAATCGAAGGAAATGGCTGCGCGAAGCGAGGTCCATGTGGAAATTTAAGTATGAAGAATCTTTCAGTTGCCAGTATTCAAGTCGACATCAACAAAAATTAGCTTGCAGAAGAAAATTGAAAACTTGAACAAGTGAAGTCATGACTTGAAAAAGTTGCGACAAAGCATAGTGGGGGCCTAAAGGAAGCAAGTCATTGATGAAATTCATGTAGCGACATCACTTTACGGTCTTCACTTTGTGTGAAAGAGATATGAATGATCTCCGCGACACCACTGCAGGTGACGAGAATGCGATCCTATGAAGCCCACCAGAGAGGTCTTTGCAAAAGGAGTTCTGTGGTTTTTAAACCCGAGCTCCATTTCATGTCGCGACTCACTACTATCATATGACATAAATGAGGAAAGACTGAGTGCAATCAAAGATAAATTTGAAAAGGAGTGGCTTTGCTGATAAGCATACGAGGCGGGCTTTGACCTTTCTGAGTCAAGGATGAAATACAGATGTTTGCGACCACCATGTTACCGGAGTCAAGTTTAAGAAAATTACGGCGTAAAAATTGATGCCAGAGCGTACAGCACAGGGTACTGACACGGAAATAAGTGGGAAAAATTAGTTGCAACATAGAGTGAGTTTCTGGCGGAAGAAAGGGTGAAGACGAAGAAAGTGACATCGGTGTGATGTCGCGATAAATGGAAGACATGAAGGCAGAAGACCACCTGCCCGACCACGATTGCGACCAGAGATCAGTCACAACATGAGTCATCTTCTGGCTTGACAAAGTGGTGCGCGAAAATGGCATTCGCGGCTTCGAAAATTTGTGAAAGGGAAGACAATGATGTGACATGTAGCGAGATTAGCGGTATCCTTTCTTGAAGGAACATTGAGCAAATGAAATTAGCGACCCTTGATCGAAAGTTGTGTGAGAAAGCGGTTACAACAAAAGAAGAAGTCGCGGTGATCATGAGCAAATCAAGACAAATTCCGATAGCCGCTGAAACATCAACTTAGAGTCGCGACATAGGACGATGGTGGCTTTTCTTCGATTTCCACCGAGCATTGGGGATTCGGCCAAATTCTTTTACAAAGAGTAAATAGATAGCTTTAGAATAGTAGCAAATTCGGGTCTCACTACCCAAAGAAAGGGAAAAAAGAAGAGGAACTCAAAGGTATATTTTAGAGTAGAATCTTATTTTTAGTTTTCGCTTAATTTTTCGCTTTGAATCTCAGCAAATCCATGCGTAAAACAAGTGTATCGGATTTTTAGATTAGTTATTTTCTTATATTATCAACAAAATTTATGAAATCTGCATAAATTTCGAATTCATTTCCTCTTCTCGCTTTTATTGTGCAATATATGTCAGGCGTGATCTGCTCCATTTCTAATTGGCATGCAAGACCGTAACGCACTGGCCGATTTGATTTACATTTAGTTACGCCTTCCTCGCACAATTTACGAGAATTAATTTGGGTTCGGTTTTTACTTAATCCGTGTCGCTTTAGCCGGATAAGTTCCCAATAGTAGTACCTAGTACCCGCCAGGAATGTATCTTACCGATATCCAGATGCCCTCTCGCAAGGACACAAGTAGATCTGAGATTCCCGAGAGTTTGAGAGTATTCTTTCTGGTATGTTCGACTACCATTGATTTAATCATTGAAGCTCGAGAGTTCATTTTGATAACCCCATTCGCTCATACTGAAGCTCTGAGGTGTATTTAACAATATAAATAATCGAGAGAATTCACCTTAGCATCTACTCGGTGTTTCAATCTCTCGTGTTAGCTCGATCTAACTAAGGGAAAGGATGAAACCCATAGATCTCAAGGTCGAGCCACTCAATCGAGTAGTAGAAATTTTGCGAAAATCCTTAGAAGGTAAAGCAAAAGTTCTGCTGTCAACAGGAAATGGGTGTGAAGTATTGAGAAAGAAAAACACCCAGATCTTGCAAGAAAATTTGGAATACAGGTAGCTGGTTAGATCTTGTATTCGAGAGAAGCAAGGATATCTAATCAGTGAATATGGAGAAATCCAATTCCAATAATTGGGAAATTCGACAAAAATCGATCCATACATAAAATGAGAAATGGATTGCTAGTATCGAATTGACTGCTCCATTGTATTTGATTGATGGTTTTCGTTTCTCAGAAACTGATTCAATCCATTCTTTATAGATAGCTTTATTTTTATTCCTTATTTACTTTGTTTTAGCTAATCAATATATATTAAATAGTATGTGATTTAATTTGCGGTTGTTAGATAAAACCTTCATTATAGCTTTATCCAAAATTAGTATGAAAATTTTAGTAGTTGGGGTAGTTGGACCCTGTAATTCACATCAATCTCAGGGAATGATACCGACTTACTATCTCGTATTTCCACAACTTGTAATAATTTATGGTAAATTACAGCCACATAGATTAATTTTTGGTTTTTAAATCTATTAACAATTAAAGAGAAAAACTATTTATCAAGCAAAATTATCCAAAGTAACATGTATGCAAGAAGTGTAAGGCTCTTGTAATTATGTTAATTTGAGGGGTTTGGGCCTATATAGAAAAAGGCAAACACACAACAAAGATATTATTTATTTTTTCCAACAATAATAACACACAAACGGCCTAAATCCATACCTATATAAAACAGACCTCTCGTCCCTTCGGCCATGAACCATTTTTGTCCCATTCATCACCGAATAATCATGGATAACAAAACACACAACAAAAACCCGAAAATATCACCCGGATGAAAACCAAACCTCAACACACCAAGACTGCCCAACCAATCCCAAAATTTCCAATATTCACGCCCAAAATTCGATTAAATCACATCGTCCCAAGACAACCTATGCCATTACATATTAGCTTTTTAGCTAAAAATATTCAAGTAGGAAAATTCCCACCAGAATTTGACGAACCCAAGATTTTGGTACCATCGCATAGCTCGCGACGTACTGATTTTTCTTCTCTGACCGTCAACGCCGTAAAATCTCCATTTTCTTCCTCCCTTTTATTTCTCTCTCACCATTTTTTTTTTCCTCCTTCTCTCGTTTCTCCTCTCTCCTATCCACCGACCCCTTCATTTGCCTAAGCCCCTTCTCATTTTCTTTCTCATTTTTCTTTCTCTTCTTTTTCTTCTCTTCTTTTTTTCTCTCTCTTCTCTCTCTTTTCCTTTTGATTTTCCTCAACCGAATTTATCAAAGTAGGGGAAACTTCCCCCCACTTTCCTCTTAGCCACTTGTCATCTCCATGTATTTTCTTTATTTTTTTTTCTTTATTACATCATTCAACACATGGCTCAATGTGAGCCATTTATTCCAAGTGCACCACATGGGTTATGCTAAGTGTCACTCCCCTAGGGTGCCATGTGGCATCCACATGATCATGCCTATGTCACCCGACACCCGATGCCTCGAAAAACGTGAAATTTTAACTGTCTCGGAATCTAATGAAATTTGACTAGGTAGCTAGATTTTGCGAGACAATTTCAACGTGAAACTATTCCCATCATCCAAATATCTGGTAAAAATCTGTAAATTTTCCTCCGGGGCTATTTCGACAAATTACCGTTTTGCCCTTTTTCTGAAAATTTTAAATTTAATTTTTTTCATGGGTTTTACATATTTTCATTTGTATATGCACATTTTGATGTCGTTATCTTGTGATTTTGTATCATTTTGACCAGATGAATGACATAAAGATGTTTTTTCCTTCCATTGAATCCATACTCGTCATTATAATGTTTCTGATTACTAGCATCCGATTATATGATTTATGCATCCTTAGTGTGTTGATTGTATATGATTGGTTTTGGCTATGTAAGTCTCTTGTGAAAGCATTTGAGTTATGATTATGTCATCCAAGTGGGAGAATGTTGGATTAATATCATTAATTTATGAACTAACATAATCATGTGACAATTTAATTAAGTTAATTGTGCATGTTAATTGGTGAGTCATTTTGCTGGGGACGTTTTAATGCTAACAACTAAGGCTATGGGCCTATATCAATCATCTTCTCCTTTACTTAGGTACCGTTGATAAAATGAAAAATTAAGTGCTGAAAACAAGTGCTGAATTTACAAGTATTGAATCTATATCAGAAAACTGCTTGATAAGTTACTCGACAATCAACGCCAAGATAAATATATTGCTTGAGCAATCGTAAATGCTAATAACGAAATTATGTATTTTACATACTTACCCTTATTATCATTTTATTACATATTATCCAAAATAAATAGAGTTTCTACAATATTTTATTTTTCACTACAATTATTAATTATTATTTAAAAGAAATCACTATAAACATATCCATAAATAAATCATAATAGATTCAAAGACATAAATATGTTTAAAAAATAACCAATAGAATCTAAACTTTTTAAAACTATCCAAACTTTAATATAAAACAAAAAAATTAATGAGCAACTAGTTGATCACTATTTCCTTCTCTTAATCATGAAAAATCACAAATTTGTGCACTTCTTCTCCTACTTGTAGACCTCATGATTATTTTGAGGCATCCCCAAATTATCACCCGGTCTCCAAGAAAGTATCCGCACTGAGGATAATTTTCGACAGATAAGGTTATGTATAGCTACGCAATAACAATGTTTCTCTCGCACTTGAAAAAGATAAGGTGCCATCCTTTGTGATTGAAAACAAGCTTTCAAACACCAAAAGATCGCCAATGACATTCTCAACTGGGTATGCATAGTTGAATGTCTCTTCTTTGTACAAGGCGTGAGTATCATTGCGAAATCAGCAAAACTGTAACATCGCATTACAGAAGGGAGCCATAAACCCTCGAATATGTGGATATGCACCATCACAAAGATAATATTTATCTACATGTACCACTTATAAATTAATTACGAATTATATTAATAATAGCCGAGAAGAGAATTATACTAACTCCTGGTGGAGGTATTGAAAATTATTTTATGGATTACGATAGTCTCCGATATTACTTTGTCATGTGCTACGCCTTCCCATCCATGCTTCTCCAAACAAATGTAAAAATCATATTGAAGTCAAGAGCATGCTGTAATACCACTCTGATAACATTCTCCTTCCTCTTCCTCTATAAGGGACTTGTTTGTCGATGGTATCACAAAGATGAACAAGCGTCCCATCTAGTGCACCAATAGCACCCTATTAGCTGAAAATATCAATATAATAATACAATAACAACAACAACAAATAACAAATAATAATAATAAACTTATATTATTTTTTACTCCAAACACTTCCTTAATCGTTGATGGATGATTTTCTGTAACTCGCATCAAGGGTAGGCACAATCATCTCTCTCTCCGACAGGTTACCGTCTCTAGTACTTCAAGAAAGTAACATGTATGGTTTGAGTTGAATGGTTGAATCTTCTTTCGTAACACTGACATTTCTCACGTTACAGATTTAATGTCATATAGAACATCGTCATATTTTTCTTCAATCCCTTTGATATAACGATCATCTTTCAACCATGTTTTATTTTTTGAAATGTCTTACAAATACGCAAAAATGCTTGTTTATTCATTCTTAAAATTCTAGAATAATGTGCTGGATTACCATTTAAAATTTTCGTACATATGCAAAACCTTGTCGAGCCGCAGATCCGGGTCTTCTCTTTCAGTTTGTTCATAATCTTCTCGACTAGAATCACCGTTAGATTTTCAATATTTTTCGCTTTTCGCTAACATCTTCTAACAATATTCAACATATGCAAATATCAATTAAAATAATAAAAGTAGTAAATACAATTATAAGCAAAATGAACCACAAAATATTGTCATGAAATAAATAACGTCAATACAAACTAATGTGAAGACAAAGTATAAAAATAACCTGTATAAAATATCACATAAATTGCACATCGGCGTAAACCCCAACTACTCTAAAAGAAAATCCAGGTAATCCTAATTTTTGCATTCATCCGATCCAAGCAATTTCGACGCCTTTGGCTTTTTCAAAACATCATTCAATGCTCTATATGCTTTGCTTTCACAAAATATAACAGAAGCAAAGAATGTACACAATGGGTCATCCATGTAATGTCATAATCTCATCCAACTTCTATTACATTCTTCATGCTAGGTCCATCCGACGCTTTCTTCTCCAATGTATTAAGAAAAGCTAGCAAATTTTTCATCTGATCTCCTTCAATATTTTTCGTACTTCCTTTTGTAAAGACATTTCTTTGAGAGACGATGGGTTTCGTGGAGATTCAAGCCTATATCTAGCGTTGTATATAAGAATTTCTACATACTGTCGGGAAGACTACTTAATTGTCACACTCCAATTTTAGGCAACCCCTGCCAGATGGACCCCATGATTCTTTCCCGCAGCTTATAATGCCATCAAAGAGGATCTCATCCATCTCGCATATCAGAGCCCAAGATATCGAAATTGTTTCTGCATCCTAATTTTCTCGTTATTCAAATCATCGTAATTAGTCAATAGTAGTTTAATTTATTTTTCAAAGAAAGAGCTATACCTTGATATATTCTTCCCACTCTTCTGAAGTCCAGTCAACTGTATTAGTTACTGGATTATAGCCATGGCTAGACTTTCCTACACCTGACCACACCGTATTTTTGTTTTAAATAATTCCATTGGTTTTCAATTGCTGAGTGAACTTAATATTTTTGTTCTTCTATAAGATTTTGAAATTTTATCCTATTATCAAATAAATAGAGTTTCTAATAATATTTATTTTTCTTAATTCACTACAATTATTAATTATTATTTAAAAGAAAATCACTATAAACATATCCATAAATAAATCATAATATCCAAAAAGACATAAATATGTTTAAAAAATAACTAATAGAATCTTAAACTTTTTAAATCATCCAAAACTTTTAATATAAAACAAAATTAATGAGCAACTAGTTGATTTGCTATTTCTTTAAATTAATCTTAAAATCATCACCTTGTGCAATTTTTCCTCCTACTTGTAGTGTAATCTTCATGATTATTTTGAGGAACATCCCGACTATAGATCACTCCCTCAACAAGAAAGTATCCGAGAATAGATAATTTTCGAATATAGTTATGTATAGCTACGCAAGGCCAACAATGTTTCTCCAGACTTGAAAGATAAGGTGTCATCCTCTTGTAAGATTGGTATCAAGCTTTCAAACACCAAAGATCGCTCAATGACATTCCTCAATCTGGCATGTGCATAGTTGAATGTCTCTTCTTTTGTACAAGGGCGGACATCATTGCGAAAATCAGGGAACCAATATCGTGCATTACGGTAAGGAGCCATTGATAAGAACAGTGAGTCCTTCAGGTAAATTGTAGAATCATCAGTAAACTTGATGTTAGGATTTTAAATTACCCAAATTGGACCTCTATAGCCCAAGTTATGGTCCGTTTACCCCAAACACGCTAGAGGTCACCCACGCAGGTCACCGTTAAAGGTCACTACTAAAGATACGGCTGTAGGTCAATCGGCCGTAGGTCGGGCCGGGCCTAGAGGTCAACCGCCAAAGGTCAACCAACCAGAGTCTGGCCGCCGAGGTCACCATTAGAGGTCAACCGCCGAGGTCGCGTGAGGATTTAAGGATTTATCCGAGATCGGTCCACAGGCAAGATTTGTGGCACTTCTCATGATTACATGATTATGTTAGATGTCACACAGGTGAGAGAGTAGTAAAGTTTAAGAGTATCCGAGACGCGGGTACTAGGTAAGAGGGAAGGAGTGTCAACTTTTCGAGTTCCCAGAAAAGCAAAGAGAGGACTGCTTCTCGAGGATCATAGGGACAGGGTCGAGGCTATCAGAGACAAGGTCAGGGTCGGGGCTATTAGGGTCAAGGCCAAGGTAGATAATTTGTTTCTATAGGCGTATACTTTGTTTCTTATGCTAGCAGCCTAGACACCTGAGGAGGGATTACACATGCAGGTAAGGCGATCCTGTGGTTTTGGGATGCCCAAGTCCCAATCATCAAGTGGACTGCACGGATACGCTTTGTCTCTACTCATCGATCAAGGGAACAAGTATCAAGCTCTAGGTGTTGCACAAGCACCTTCGGTTTCACAGGCAGGCCAGAGAGGCCAAGTTATGGGTCAGAGGACAAGGCCCACAAGATGGGATTTCGGGGACTCAGGGGCGTGTCTACGCCATTACCCCACATATTGAGATAGCGTACTAACTTAAGGATACAAAAATTTTCGCTTCTTTCATTTATAGCGAGTTTTATTTGATCGTGCATCTCTATTCATTCATTGTTGCATTGTGTGAAAAGAACCTGGGCTTAGAGGTTAAGACCTCTGAAAAGTCACAGATGTGAGTTCTCCTGCGGACTAGGTGAGGGTCGATTAGATATGTTCGATTGTGAGCTAGAGATCTCGTGATCTACCACGATGGACCTCAAGTTATGGACATGTAGGAGTTCGATGTCACATGGCATGGATTGTCACTAAGACATCGGGTTACGATCGCGGATCGTGAGGAGGTTACGCACAGCAGCACAACATGTGATGGTAGTTGTTATGTTTCAAGGGGAGAAGTATGATGTTTTTACCCTTGCATCGCATGACTCGTATGGAGTGGATGGGCTGATAGGTTGGCTAGCAAGCCTTACCCTAGAGGACGAGGTGAGACAGGATTTGAGTCCACCTCGAGTAGTTTATGAGTATGAGGATGTCTTTCGATCAGAAGCACCAGATTACCTCTGCATACAGGATGTGACTTTGTTATTGAGTTACACCTCGCACGCCGCTCATTTCATATTCCACATAGGATGGCACCAAATTGAGCTGCAGAACTCAAGGTCCAGATACATGATTTATTGGACAGGGGTTCCATTAGACCAGCACTTCACCCGGGGCGCCCGGTTCGTTTAAGTGAAAGAAGGATAAGACTCCTTCATTCCATCGACTATCGATAGTTGAACACAGAGTTACGATCAATAATCAGATCACAATGAGGATTGATGATTTATTTGATCGGGCTGAGAGGCACATGTCTATTCCAAGATAGATTCCATACCTAAGCATCATCACCGAGTTAGGAGGCATATATCCCTAAGACAAATGCTTAGGGACGCTGTGATGGGCATTTTGAGCTGAGATAATGATGTTTTCTGACCGAATGAATTCTCCAATGATTCATTGATCTCATGTATGTGGCATTCCCAACCCTATTTGGACTGGGGTTTGTCAGGTCTTTGTTGACGACATCTTGATCTACTCCTAGCCTGAGGAGGAGCATGAGGATAATTTGAGACTCTCCCGATTATTGCGCTATGACTAGATCGACCCCGAAGGGAGGTCACATGAGGTGGGAATTACCTGTGCAGAGAGGGCATTCTAAGAGTTAAAAATGAGGCTTACATCAGCTCCTATTCTGATAACCTAAAAGGGGAGCAGAGGTACAAGGTATATTTTCAGATGTCAAGGATCGGATCGATGTGTTCTCGATGCGCCCGGGAGAGGTAGCTATGGTCACTACAGCTTGAAGAACCACGAGCGGAATTACCCTACGCATGACATGCAGTTGGCTGTTATAGTCTTCGCTTTGAAGATATGGCACCACTATTTATGTGGTGAGCAATTCGAGGTATTTTCGGACCACAAAAGTTGTCCACAAATTTTTAAGGTGTTAGACGGCCTGGGATTAAATGGCAGGAATTAAAGTTGAATTACACTCAGAGGCTACGGTAAGTACCCGAATGGGAGGATTACGTGCTTCACGGCTTCGGGGAGTAGGGGTTTCTCCTCGGGTTCCTTGCATTTAATGGTCGTGTGGTGGTGTCTTGCCCCAGAAATGTTTGGTTTACAATTTGAACCAGAAATTACCCCTATTTTGATCTACGCATTAGCCAGACCTTATGACTGGTTTTTGGGTTGGAATTAAAGGGAATTTGGTAGTGAGTCCTTCTGGTAAATTGTAGCCTCATCAGTGAGCTTGATGTTAGAATTTTAAATTACCAAATCGGACCTCTATAGCCCAAGTTATGGTCCGTTTACCCCGAACAGGCTAGAGGTCAGCAGGCCAAAGGTCAGTCGGCGGAGTCAATGACTAAGGTGGTCGGCTAAAAGTCAGCCGGCCCGGTCGATCTGCCCGGTCGGCCGGCGAGTTAGCGGTTAGGGCTGGCTGACTCATCGCGGACCTCAACGGTGACCATAACTTTTCGTTCAAACTCCGATTCGGGTGTTCTTGGACTCTATGGAAATCCCATTGAGTCAATATTTCATCCATGTACATGTGGAGGGTAGTATGTGATCATAACCTTGCTTTGAAATCTATGTTTTAAAGTGTATAAGATTGCTTAGTTGTGTCGATGTGAATAATGGGGTTTGACATGAAATGAATGGCATGTTGTAAACTATTGTGGCCAGGTAGGAATTACCGTAGTGCTTCAAGGAGGTTGTATGACATTATTTGTTTGATCTTGGATGATGAATGCTAATGCTTGATACAAGATCTATATATTGGCATGAAATATGGTGAACTTGTGTGCTTATGATATATGTTTGCATGGTACTTGACTGAGAGTACAAGCGGAAGAATGGTTCATGTAGTGGTAAAAATGTACATGTAACATGAGAACATGCAGTAGCATTATCATTGCATATCCATAGGGACATCGCATAATGTTGGGTATGTGTGCATGGGTATGGTCATCCATCATCAATGTTGATGAATGGGTAGTGAGCTCGTACTTTGGACAACGTCCAATCAATGTCTCAAGGTTTAAACATAAAAAGTAAAATATACTTAATGTGGGCGGAGCAAGAAGGGGGTCGTTAATCCCCTCAGGTGAAAAGCTTGGAACATGGGTGTAAGAGACCCGCGGTGTGATCCGAAAAGTGATGTTGCCCAAAGAAAACACACGGTCATGTTTATCACATAGACTTCGTGTTGTGTGATAGGAGTCAGGATTGACTCGGGATTGGTTGCCCATTGGCACTTGCATTGGGTACTGGAGCCGGTGAGGCTCGATCGTGGTCGTTGGTAATACGGTGACGGGTTTTCCGCCAGCATATGCATGTGTGAAGGAGTCGATGAGTGACTTGGGATATGGGCGTGATGACATTTCATGCATGACATGACATTCATGTAGACATTTACTTGGATGTGTGTGTTTGATGTCACGACCATTGCATGTGCACTTAGATGGGAGTAGCCACGCAAGAGTCATTCTCTTGGGTTTTGCTCGGCCGTCGTGGGACCTTCCCGGTCTGAGTCGATCACGAGGCTTGACCGCATGTGACACATCTTGGGATGAGAGCTGGATGAGGCTTTGTTTTGTTTTGTTTTTGTCATGGATTATATTCAAGTAGAACATGTATACCTTTTTATTGTATAAAGTTGTTAAATGGTACATTGATTAAATAGTCTATCATATATTTTGTATATTTGGAAATTAAATATGCAAGTGGGTCTCGATATATGGAGACGAATGAGTGTGATATCAAGACAGAATATTCATAGGTTTTAAGTAGGTTGTGGAGTTGTCAAAGGACCCCAGGTTGGTAATGCAAACCTTACAAGAAAAATATAAAAAATATACAAACTATAAAAAACAAGACAATACTTCAAAACCAAAGAAAGAAATCAAATGTTTTAAATGTGGTAAAAATGGACATATAGCCCCAAATTGCAAAAAACATAAAATTAATGCTCTTTCTGATAATGAATATCATTTAGAAGCCTATGAATAAAGTATTTCTTCAGACAATTCCAAAAACGATAATTCAGAATGAAAAGAAGAATTAAATTTAAAGAATAAAATAGAAAATTACCTTTGTCAACTCAACATGTTAACTACAGACCAAGAAATACTAATAGACATGATAGATCACATAAAAGACAAAGAAACAAAAGCAAAATTTATAAGAAAAATAAAGGAAAATTTTAATACAAATACCTTACCACTACAAAATACTTATAGATTCAAAGATATAATGAAACAATTTGAAATTAAAAAACGTATAACAATACAAGATCTACAAATCAAAATAAAACAAATCAAAAAACAAATTGAAGAATTAAAAGTCTTTACTCAAAATATAGATTCAAGACTTCAAAATATTGAAAATCCAAGAAATATCTTTAAAACATCAAACTACTGAAAACTAGAAAATTTTGTCAATTCAATAACCATAGTTGAAAAATAGAGATGGTATACAAAAATTACCTTAAAGATATATCCTAATTATCAAGCTACTTTTGTTGCCTTAATTGATTCAGGAGCATATCTAAATTGTATACAAGAAGGATTGTTCCCTGCTGTATATTTACGAAACATCTTAAAACTTTCAACTACAATGTGTACCTTTACAAGTACAATACAAAATACCAAAAGGACAAAAATGCAAAAATGGAGTATGCATCAAAACATCATTTTTACTAGTAAAAAATATTAGTCATCAAGCTGTTTTAGGAACTCCATTCCTAACATAGTTATATCATTTTTATGTAGATAATAAAGGATTAAATACAAAATTCAATAAACAAGATTTAACATTTGATTTCATAAAAGGAAAAAAATCAAAGAAAAAATCAAATTGAAGATAAAATTAAATCTTGTTTAAAATAAAAAGCAGCAAATCAAATTTCTCAAAAAAGGAAATCGTCTGAAAAACATAAAAAAAAAATAATTACAGTCAAAGCAAATACAAGAAAGAATCCAACAAATAGAAAATCAATTATGTTCCTCAATTCCAAATGCTTTAGAACAGGAAGCAACATATGGTTTCTTTACCATATGAAAAAAAATTTACCGAAGAAACGAATTCCCTACCAATCTGAACCCGATTCAAATGAATCCAGAAATGCTTGAATGTTGCAAAAAAGAAATTCAAGACTTATCAGATAAAATTTTTATAAGGCCAAGTCCTTCTCCATGAGTTGTGTAGCTTTTTATGTTCAGAAAAACTCTAAATTAGAAAGAGGAACTCCAAGATTGGTAATAAACTATAAACCCTTGAACAATGTACTCCAATGGATTAGGTATCGTATACCTAATAAAAGAGATTTGATCAATAGACTATACAATGCAACGACTTTTTCAAAATTTGATATGAAGTCTGGTTTTTGGCAAATCCAAATTAAAGAAGAAGATAAATACAAAACCGCATTCACAGTTCCATTTAGACATTATGAATGGAATGTAATGCCATTTGGACTTAAAAAATGCGCCTTCAGAATTTCAAAATATAATGATGATATTTTTAATTATTATACTTGGTGTTCCATAGTATACATTGTGTAGCGCCCCAAAACCAGAAGTGGTGACCAATCGTCAACTGCGGAAAACTAAAGTGGATATTAGTGACCGATCTGCTTTATTGTATCCCGTGTACGAGGATCCATAATTTTAACAAAAATCGGACAGAGCCTTCTTTGTATGGGGAACTCTATCCAAAATCCAACCTGTACAAAATATAGCAACATGGCCCATCCGAGGCCCAATATAATACAATAACCTCACCGAGTCCACTCATGAGTAAAAAATGACCACACAGGGTCCATTTATCCATGTTCGTTTAAAACATACAAAATTATATTTAAAACAATTCATAAGAGTTTAATTACAATACTATTACAAATATTACACATAAGAATAAGATTGTTCCAAAATATTTTACAAAATGGTAACAAGGTCACATGTCGGCCTTCTTCATAATTATGGCCTCGAATGAGCGTCGTCCACCGGTGTCTGTCCTACACCTAAAATGTTTCCCATATAGGGTGAGCCACGCCCAGTAGAGTAAACTTCCTACAAGGGTTACTCCCTACCTAAGTGCACATGCAATGGTCATGTTCCACAATTCACACATTCCAAACAAGATTATGCAATCATAAGTTGGAATTTTACATGCCATGAGATGAGATGAGAGACTCAACCATGTACCATGCCCTAGGCCTAACTGACTCCCATCACACGAGCTCTATCACCTGATGCCAAAGCCCGTCGTGATAAAATCCATCATTTCTAGATTACATCCAATGATCATTTTGCAAACAAATTCCACTTGTTTTCGAAACCAAAAGCTTTTGGATCTTACACCTCAATGATCATTTATATTCAAAACCATGTGTCTTTGTGTTAGCGAATTTCAGGGGTCTCATCGCGGCCATGAAGCCTTCCCTACACTTTCACGGGCTTTCCTTTGTTTTGAACACATATGTATAACCACCAAAATAACGAGGCTTTCACTGCAGGGTATCTATCCTACTTGCTATTGCAGAGCACATATTTTCATTTTCATGTATGCAACCATGCGACCCTATTGGATGTTGTCCCATCGTATCGAGCCTACCTAATCAAACATCAAGTTAAGGAACAAGTCATGGTGGAATTGTAGCAATCCCATAACAAGTCATGGTTGATGTAGCAATCAACTTGAGCCTACATCAAGTTTATAGATCAAACTAGTTTATAAAGAACACTAGTCCAAATTCTCTTTTTCCCAGCGAAAATCAATCCCAGAAATGCACGGGACGGTGTATAGGGTCAAAACAGCGACTTGTAGCTGTCCCAAAATGGACCATAACTCGAGTTATGAGTTATTTGGGTGATTCAAAAGCCCTAACATCAATTTCTTAGATACGGCTACAATTTCCATGAAGGGACACTAGTCAATTTCCCCTTTTTCCGGACAAATTAGTCCCAAAATGCGGATGGTATGTAGGGTCAAAACAGGGCACTATTCCCACATCCCCAAAATTTTGCCAAACAGCCCCTTAAGGCATAAAACACAACCGTTTTGCCATTTTTTGGAAAAATTCAAATTTACCCAGGTTTTACATACATTGATGATGTTCTTATATTTTCAAATTCTATTGAAGAACATTTTCAACAATTAAGAATCTTTCAAAAATTTATCAAAGAAAGACTAGTGATTTCAACTCCAAAAATGAAGATATTTCAAACTCAAATAAGATTTTTAGGATTTAAAATTTATCAAGGGAAATTAAAAGCAATTCAAAGAGCTATTGGTTTTGCAAAAAAAATTCCATATGAGATGAAGGATAAAAATCAACTTCAAATGTTTTTAGGAAGCCTTAATTATGTTTCAAATTTTTATCCAAATCTTAGGATCTCCATCAAACCTTTGTTCCAAAGGCTTAAGAAAAACCCTCTTCCTTGGATAGGAGATCATACTAAGATAGTCAAACAAGTCAAAACGCAAGTTAAGGAACTGCTTTGTCTAGGTATATTACACCCAAATGCTTTTCCTATCATAGAAATCGATGCTTCTGACATAGGATATGGTGGAATTCTCAAACAAGATTTGAAAAACAAAATCTCCATTGTCCGTTTTCATTTAGGCATATGGAATAGTTCACAACAAAATTATTCTACTATGAAAAATGAAATTTTAGCTATAGTTCTTTGCATTCAAAAATTTCAAAGTGATGTTTTTAACAAAAAATTTCTTTTACAAGTTGATTGTAAAAGTGCTAAAGAAATCTTACAAAAGGATGTTCAAAATCTAGTTTCCAAACAAATTTTTGCTCGATGGCAAGCTATTTATCTGTTTTTTATTTTGAAATTGAGTTTACAAAAGGATCTTAAAATGGTTTACCTGATTTCCTTTCACGGGAATTCTTACAGGGAAAATGAGCAAAAAACTATCTAAACCTATTACCAAAGAGTCTTACGCGATGCCAAAGGCTCAAGTTCAAACTCCAAACTACTTTGACATTTTGGGTACAATTCCCAAACCCTCAACTTCAAGTTCCTCTGCTCCTGCTTATTATAGAAAGGAAATAAAGTAGCTTACTCAAATGTTGGAAGCTAATCATTTATCAACTTCAGGAGAATTTAATTTTTCAAACTCTTTCAAAAGGGCAAATACTTTAAATTAAATGATATTTCAAAAACTCGAAAATTTTACAAATTTATCCTCGTGGATACTAAGTATGGACAAATTTATCATATCAAAAATACTGAAGGTACAAACATTGCATATTCAAAATGCAAAATTTTGAAAATTATTTCAGAAAATGATTGGGGACAAAATCCCTTCACTTGAGAAAACTTTGTTCCTCAAACCTTTGATTATTTAGATTACAAAGATGCATGGTATAACACATTTTTTGTCAAACCATCTTCCCATTTGTGGTTTTAAATTGGGGAGAAAATTTTCAAAACAATTTTCCAAATTGGTTTCAAGAATGGTGGTTCTTCATGGGAGCCCTCCCGAATTTTTGCTACGAAATCAAAAGTCTTTGATTTTTTGATCAAATAGTGATAATTTTTTCTCATCTAGAAATAGCTATTCATTTTACTTTTGTTCTTAGTTTGGAATCCCTTGGATTCTAATGCTAGAACTTTACTTCTCACTATTTATGTTCAGCCCCTTTTCCTGGCAGTGAAATTCAAATTAAATGGTGGGAAGCATTCAAAATCTCTAATTCTCAAATCTTTTTATTGCATTAAAAATATAGGTTGATTCTCAAAGCCAAAACCTCAACCTCTCTACCAACACACATGGCAAAGTGTAAGCTCCCTCAAAAATCACATTTTCCTTCAAAATCAGCCTATAAATCCAATCTCCGCAAACTCTAAGAACATACTGCAAAAACTTTATCACAACTCACAAATTACGATAAGAGACAATAGTATTTATCAGTTCAAAAATCGAAATGAAGACATATTATGACCTCTGATACACCATACGGTAATGAGATTTTAATTTTCAAATCCCTGGTGAATAGGGAAATCAATTTGTTAAAAATCCCAAAATTCCAAATTTTTCACTTAATTGTTGATCGCTTTATTGAAGAATCCGAAGAAGCTATCAACCAGGGTTGCAAATGGTCATGTCATTGACAAACAAAAATCATCTACTTTTGATAAAAGATAGTCATCCAGAGAGCATGATCATCTTTATGAAAATCATATATCAAACAGTGAAACTAAGATTCCTTGTCTTCCACCACATTACAAGACGCCAAAATGCTAACCTGTAAAAAATATTTTTCGGACTTCAGAGTTCTTCAAATCCTCCTGGATAAGGTGTTGAGTTGGCACTTTTCCGAACTTCAAAGTTCTCCAAATCCGGTCGGATTTCAAATGTTTTCAAGTCCATGAACTTCAAAGGGTTTCAAATCCACCCAAGTTTTCTATTTAAAGGGACTAAGTCTCTTGGAAGAGAGAGAGCGAAGTTAGAGAGTGAATACTTTTCTAATTTTAAGGTTTTCATTTTGAGAGACTAAGCTTGAAGCCTATTGTTCAAATTCCTGTATCAAATTCAAAGTTTGTATCTTCAAATATTATAAGTTTTCTATTTCAAATAAAGTTTTAGTATTTTCAAATTTCAAATATCTGTGTTATATTCTACTATAAAAGTTAATAGTTTATTATTATTATTATTGATCCTGTTATAATTTTGTATCATAACCATGTTTGTACAATAGTTTTATCAAATTTTCCATAATATTCTATTAAACTTGTTTATTATTCCACCAATTAGCGTTGGTTAGCCCTTAGTATTCTATTGGTCAGCCGTAAATCCTAAGGTAAGGTAGGTGGTCCCACCAGTTGTTGGAAGTATAACAGGAAGTGATAGGATAGGATGGCAAATTTGATCAAAAAATTTGTTGAAACAAGTTCCAATACTAGTATGTCTAATATAGACAAACAACTCAAAAATTTACAAGAATATACTCAAAATTATGAAAATAAACTTTTTGTCTCAATAGAAAATTGGGAACGGTATATAAAAATTTGGGAAATACCCAAACAAAATATCAAAGAACTTTACAAAATAGGAAATTGGGAATTCAAAAAAGATTATAGGATCAAAGTTTCTGAAAATACTCATTCAATAGGTTTTGAAACAAAAACTATTGAATTATTAGATCTCAAAGATTTAGAACCAATACAAAGAGAAAAATATAAAATTCTTCATATAGGAGCAATCGAGGGTTCTTGGCAAACCTTTGTGATAATGGGTTTAGACAAACTATTTGTATTTGTCTAAGAGATGCTAGACATAACCAATTTCAAGATTCACTTTTAGGTTTGATGCAAGCAAATACATCATTTGGACCGATGTATTTTACTTGTTACTAAAACCTAGAGTTAGATTGTATGAATGATCAAAGCATTCATAAAGCTTTGACCCTAAACATTCAAACACAAAATTACGATATGGATCAAAGATCTAGAAATATCCTTATAGTTTACAGAGTTTACTATAAGGTAATGACTTCAGTAGTCAATCCAAATTGCTTGTTATCATCCCCTAGGGATCAAACTTTAATATGGCAAGCAAATGAAAAGAATTCTACAGTAATAATACCAAAACCTATTCCATGGGAAAGTTTAACACAATCCAAAGAATGGAATTTCAAACAATTATTAGCCCCAAAACCAATAGAAGAACCAAAACTTCTATCCATAGTAGAAGATGACCAAGGAAATGTGCAAATTAACTTTGAACAAAGAAAATAATCTCCTAGAAGATCTTATTCTGCTAAGTCTTTTTTAGAAATTAGGACTCCTTCAAATAGATCTAATGTTCAATCTAATTTCCAATCAAGTTTAGAAGAAGTAGATTTTTCTTCAACAATTCCAAATTTAAAATACAAACGTCAAGAAAATATTTCACCTGAAATGTCACCTACTCATTCTCAAATAATGTCACATGATGAACCAGCTCAACTCATGATGATGACAAAAATATTTAAGATAGACAAAGAATATTTTAAACAAAAATGAGGCAAAATAAAAAAACACAAAGACAAAAGTAAATGGTTTTTCTCAAAATTAACAAATGAACCAAAAAGAATGTTTTAAAAAAACAATGGTATCAAACTATAAAAATGAATATTCCAATGTTTACCTATTTTGATATTTATGCAGCAAATAATAATATAGATTATCTTTTTGCAGAAAGATTGGACCACTACTTCTGAAAAGAAAGTAGTATCAGCCCATCCTCCTTTAGAAGAAGTAATAATCAAAGTTCAAAACTCTAAAGTAATTGCTTCCCCTTTCAAAAAGATAAATGCAAAAGACGATGAAAATAGAAATGCAAATTAAAGGCAATAAAAGGTGCTGACAATAGAAATAATTTTACAAATCAAATTTTAGAGTATTATTGCAACAAAATGGATAGATTTGAGAAAAATATGCCTAAAGTATTACCAACAAAGTCAGATTATGGCTACCATTTTCAAACCTCAAAGAAAGCCAGCCAGCGCCCGCCCGACAACAAAATGAGAACTTTACAAAAATTCTAACCGATTGAAGCGATAAAGTTCGCCGCGTCGCTCGTCTCGCGGGGGGTTGTTCGGGTCGGATGGTTCTGGGTTTGCTGGTCGGTGATTGATCGGTTCGGTTTGGTGGAGTTGGATGATTGGTGATTTTGATGGGGTGGTGATGATGCGATCAGGTGGATGACGTCGCGATTGATTGTTGGCGATCGTGATTCGTTGTTCGTCGATCGATTATTGATCTTATTGTGCCATCTGTTTTCTGTTGTTTGATGCGGGCGTGGTCGGATTGGTTTTCGTTCGGTTTTTGGGTCCGATCGCGCGATCGTATGATTGGTCGTCGATTACGGTGATTGGTCGTGGTGATCGATGATTGAATTCGTGTGGTGTCGACGATGAGTCGGCGGTCGTCGAGTCGCGTCGATTCGTCGATCTCGCCGATGTGACTCGATATCGTGGTCGATGAGTGATGATGATGATGAGTGATCGATCGACCTGTTGCCGTGCCGTGTAACCGATGGAGTTGTTTGTGGTGGTTCTCTTGGCGTTTTGTGGTGTTTCGTCTCGCCGGTTTGTTCAGCTGTTCGTTGGATGATGATTGTGAGTGAGATGTTGATGTTCGCCGATTTCGCGTTGTTGTCGTTGATGATGTTCGAGTTCTAAATGGATCTCTCAAGTGATCCGCGATGTTGTGCTCGTATATTGTATTCTTTGTTCGCGTTCTGTGGTTATCGGTGAACGTCGTGGGACGAGATGTTAACGCGTGCGCGATTGTCTTGTTGATTGTTGATCGAAGTGTCAGTTATGTTGTTCGATCGTTTCCGTTGTGTGTTTCTGTCGACTGACGCGTATTCGTTATCTCAAGTGAATGTTGATGAGTTGTTTGTTATTTAAGTGGTAAATGAGTGTGAACATTGAATCGGTTGTTTAGTTTCAGTTTTCGAGTTTCTCGGTTTTGTTGATCAGTTTTCGCGGTTTTGTTCGGTTTTGTCAGTTCAGTTCGTCGTTCTTGGTGTGTCGAGCGTGATTAATCGATAGTGTGTTCCGCGCCCATTGAATTTTGCCTCGTTTCAGTTGGTTCCATCTGTGTTGCTAGATCACCGATGGTTGATCATTGACTCTCATTGAGTGTTGACGATGTGCGTTTGCCGTCTCGCTCTCTGAAGTCGCTCTTAACCCCGTATTTCATCTTATACCATCATCCATAATTTTTGTCTTTTTTGAAATAACTCATCCAAAAATTTTCAAAAAAATAATTAAGCATTTCTTTTCAAACACAAAGGTAAATTAGTAAAAATTAAAAATTAATAAGAAAAATGTACAGAAAAAAATACTTCATGCCACAATTCATTAATAATATAAATATTTCATGAATTAAATTATGGTCGTTTTTGAAGTTTAATACAAAAATAACACATCAACTATTTATAAATACAAAAATTGAATAAATTAATATATTTTTTATAACAACTCAAAGAATTTTCAAAAGTGTTGATTAAATCAATTATTAAGTTGATAAAATTGTAATAAGACTAATTCAAGTGGTTAAGAGCTCCAGGCTTGACATAGGGAAGGAGGGTATATGAACTGAGCGGGAACGAGAATACGTGATGTAATCCAAAATAAATAGTTGTCAAAAAAAAGTTTATAAAATTATTTTACAATAATAATGAAGATGAATAAAGTGACAGATAATTATATCATAAACACAAAGAAAGTGAAAATAATTATAAATATTATGATTATTAAAGAAAATATATTTTCAAAAATAAAAATAAAATTATATATAAATTAATTAACTAAATATCTCATAGGTTTAGTACAAAAGATTTTTTTAGTTATAGTACAAAGAAATTGTAAAATATTTAAAATTAGAATTTTGACAAATGTCATAAAGATTAATGTGGTATTTATTGTAATTAAGAAAATTCAATAGAAAATAATTTTGCTATCAAAAAATTTGATGTTGAAAAATGTAATGTTATTTATATGTCATCCCAACAAAAAAATTTTCATTACAATTCAATTTCAAGGTAGTAAATTGTCCCACTAGGACTCAAACCTGGAACCCCTCCTCCCTATGGCCTTTGCCTTTTTGAAACAATAAACGTTTTACCATTTAAACTAAGCAAGATGGACCCATCCCAATCATTTTTTAAATTTGATTTTATATGTCATTAAAAATATAATCGTTTCTCCTTAGCTTTCAATTATTAAAAATGAAGTCACACATTCACTTTTTTATTACTATTTTTTAATATTAATTATTTCACGTGCATCAGTAGCACATGTACACTTACTAGTACTTAAAGAGAAACAAGACGTCATAATCTCTCATTTTCAAGGAAACTCGAAAATTTTTTTCTAGTTAGTTTGTTTTTGGACATCCAGTCATTGTTATTCACCATGTTAAATTAAAAACATAAATTTATTCAAAAAAAAAATTATAAATTTTTTTTTTTTTTTTTTTTGACAACTAATGTAAAACCTGGATAGAATTTGAATTTTTCGGAAAAATGGCAAAAGCAGTGAAATTGTAGCAAAAGTACAAGTTGCAAACCTAAAAATTTTCTAGATTTCAGATGAAGAAAGCGGGGCTTTACTTATTGGATTCGTCTCATGAAGAAATCTAGTTACTAAGCAATTTCGTTGAATTCGAGATAGTGAATTTTTCATAATTTTGAGCCCCGTGATTTATGTAGTGGACCCAAAATATGAGATTTTTAAGAAAAATCTTGAAAGTGGAAAATAATTTAAGTAAAGTTCATTTTAAAATAAATTGAACTTAAATCGGGACAAAATAAATTGTTTTGGGGCAGAAACGGACCCGAGTAAGTCGGGGACACATGGCACGACGTGGGCTAAGCTTTTAAGTTGTGGATAAGGTTAGACAAAAGAGATTTTTCGGAGAAAATGAGCCCATTTTTCTGCTTTTTGGCCGTAGAGAGAAGAGGGAGAGAAAGGGAGAAGTCAAAGACTTCTTTCGACGATCCACGGAGTTTCGTTGAGTCGAGTCGTCGAGCTAGAGCCAAAGTTCATCATCTCGGTAAGAGGGTTATCGCGTGGGTACCAAAAGCGAGGGATTTCACCGGAGAGGTAGCGATTCTTCCTACTTTGGTTTATTCCTACTTTTTATGGATTAAAATTTGGTTTGGGGCTGATTTAAGGGTTGTTTGGCATTAATTCTACCCTTAGGGGTTGTTTTGGGCTGATTTAAGGGTTGTTTGGCAATATTTCTACCCTTAGGGGTTGTTTGAGGGTGATTTAAGGGTTGTTTGACATTAATTCTACTCTTAGGGGCTATTTGGGGTGATTTAAGGACTGTTTGGCTTTAATTCTACCCTTAGGAGCTATTTGGGGCTGATTTAAGGGCTTTTTGGCGTTAATTCTACCCTTAGGGGCTAATTTAAGGGTTGTTTGGTATTAATTCTACTCTTAGGGGCTATTTAGGGCTAATGTAAGGGCTGTTTGGCATTAATTCTACCCATAGGGGCTGCTTAGGGCTAATTTAAGGGTTGTTTGGCTTTAATTCTACCCTTAAGGGGTTGTTTGGGGCCGTTGTGTGGGCTGTTTTTTGTGAGCATTTTATATGTCACATTTGGCCTTGAGAGTTAAAGTTGTTATTACTTGATTTTGTAATAACATGATTTGATTAATTGTTGTTTGATGAATGTTGATATATGTGTTTATATATTGACTATTGGCGACGCTCCCAGCAGGGGTCAGGTGACTGCAGTCGGCCTGCGGAAAATCTATACGTCTCGTATCACGAGACATATACCTAAGTACAAATGGCCTCTTGGGCCCATAAACCAATACTAAAAAAATAAATATCCCAAATATATTCCAATAGTCCAAGAGTTATACATTTCTCTTAATACAAATACATATTAAAATTTACAATTCTAATACATATTATCCAAAAACATCAAAGCCACAACCCGGCTTTCTTCAAAATTTGTCTCTAAGAGCGAGTCTTCTCGAACACCCACTGTACACGAAAAATGTTCCTCGACGGGAGTGAGCTATCTTGATAGTGGAATCACCCTAAATGGGTTTACTCTCCACCTAAGTGCATATGCAATGCTCAATTTAAACACACACTCAAGTAAATACGTGAGTCTGCTTGAATGTCTAAATGCCGTTCCCATGTCTAGAGTCCTCACCGACTCCTCACACTTGCCCTAAGCTATGTATGAAAAATATCCCATTTTCAAAACAAAACTTGTTCTTGAAATACCAACATAAGCGATGTCGGTAAAAATGTGGGACTACCCTCACGGCGAATGTGTTTGGAGAACTTCCCGAAGCAGTCATAAGTCCTCATCGAAATGATCTGTTGGACGTCTCCAAACCCGTTCTCGGAAAATCATCTGTGAAATTCCTTTACGCAACCATGTTCGTTTTTCATAAAATTAAGTATCGTGCCATTTAACGCTTTAATCTCTAGGTTGCAGGTGCATATGAAAATGCATTATGCCATTTCCAAAACCATTTATACAATATATATACCAATATATTAATTATCTGACATTCTCAAATTTGCAATTCACCACATGTAATTCAATAATATGGATCAAACAACACCCCAGGTAGCTCTTGAGCAATTCACAATTTCATCTCCGATGGCCTATACTCGCAATTATATTCCATATAAATGAGTAAATCAAAATTTTATCTCTAATGGACTATACACACAATTATATTTCATATAATTGAGTAAATCAAAATTTTATCTCTAATGGCTTCCGTAACCAAAAAAACGAGAGAACCAAAATAACCCCAAAATTGCAACTTAAATGTCTTCCATGCCAGCTCTGATACCAATTGATGGAACATTTAAACAAGATAGGATCACATATCAACATTTAAGCATGCATTTAACAGAAAACGAAATGGTTACCTGGATTCATGTAATGAGAAGCCATCCTTCAATCTTGACTCTTGATGTTCTCAAGAGCGCTCTCAGGGTGCGTGTGGTCAGAAATGAGGATCAATGAGCTCTTCCTTTTCTCCAGGTCGGTCCAAACCGGAAATGTGGAATGTAAACCCAAAACCCACGAATGGGATCTATATATATCTCTCTCCCTCTCACCACATCTCTTTTTATATCACACTTTAGTTGGACCACTTGACTTAATGGGCGTCAGTAAATTAGGGTAGGCCATAAAAATCAAAGCGATAATATGTTTAAAGCCCCATTATGGTTCACAATGCAAAATGAATTAACCAACGATTTATAATATTATCAAAGTTGATTATGTAAAGTCACATAAAAATTCCAACAATTCTCACTTGGACTACATAATCCAAACATCACAACATACATATAATCATAAATCAATGTCTCATAGAATCTCATCAAAACAAATAATCAAAAGCAATCATATGCTTCATTGCTTGATTTATAGAGAAAAGTACAATAATAGCAATCCTTCCAACAATAGCATAGTATTACGATGCGAAATAAGCTCCAGCCCCAACTTAATCGGCTAGGCTTCAGCGACCCCATTTGAGATACATGTTCTGAAAGCATGACATGGGTAAGCCTTTTGTTAATGGATCCGTAACATACCTTTTGTGGACATGTATTCAATATCAATAAAAGCTCTGCCACTTTCTCCTTAACAAATAGAACTTTACATCAATATGTTTGGAAGCGAGAAGCCACTCTAGTGTTCTTGGAGAAAGCAATAATTTGCGAATTATCACAAAAAAAGAAATAATTTCAGCGGTCTAGAAATAGGTCAACAACTCCCAAGCGAAACAAAATTGCATCCACATAGCATGACGTAAGCCTCATAACATGCCACATACTCTTGCCTCCATAGTTGGGGATCTTTGTAAGTGTTTGCTTGACACTCTTCAATCTGACTCCTCCTGCCATCATAAAAATATGGCACATAGTGGATTTCTTATCATCTATCTGCCGTGAAATCTGACATCACAAAACCCAACTACATCAAGTAAGGTAGTGCGTGATATATCTGACATTAAGTCCTTAGTTCTTGCAAATACCTAAGGACCTTCTTAGCTGCTTTCAACGACTCAGGGATTGCTCGAGTACCTTCAACGGGCCCTAAATGAGAAAGCAATATCGAGGCGTGTACATACTTGAGCATACATAAGGCTACACCCACCACGGATGAATAAGGAATGGTCCTCATTTCCTCTCTCTCATCATCATTTTGGGGACAACGAGCCTTTGAAAACATCACCTTCACAATTGGCGCTCTAGTAGATTCTGGGTGCATATTGAACCTCTTGATATCCTTTCAATATAAATCTTTGAGATAATTTAAGCACTCCATTAGCCCTATCACGAAGAATCTTTATGCCCAAAACATAAGAAGCCTCACCAAGATCCTTCATGTCAAAATGGGTTGACAACATGTGCTTTGTCTCAATCAACCAATCGAGGATCATTTGTCTGAGTAGTATATCATCAACATATAAAACAAAGAAATACTTAACTATACATGACATCAAATATATGCATCTATCAACTGTATTCTCTTTAAAAGTAGCATTTGGGTGATAATCTTATCAAACTTTAGATACCTTGCCTCGAGGGCTATTTTAAGACCATAAATGGACTTATTGAGCTTGCAAACTAAATCTTCCTTTCCAACTTCTACAAAACCAGTAGGTTGCTCCATATACACCTCCTCATCCAAATCACCATTCAGGAACGCTGTCTTGACATCCATCTGATGTAGCTCCAAATCAAAATGAGCTACTATGGCCATAATCACTCTAAAAAGGAGTCTTTGGTGACAATTGAAAGGTTTCTTTGAAATCAATTCCTTCTCTTTGACTATAACCTTTAACCCTGAGTCTAGCTTTATATCTTTCTACTTTCCGTTAGAATCACGTTTGGTCTTAAGGCCCTTATAAGCGGTTTTACAACCATGTGGCGAGTTCAACCAAGTCCCAGGCACCATTCATATGCATAGAATTTATTTTGCATCATCCATGGCTTCTTTCGAAGTGAATTGAGATGATAATTCTTCGATAAGTAAATTTGGATCCGAAAGCATCACTAACCGTCATACTCATGCTCCTGAATAAACCATATAATCATCTGAAATAGCTGCCTACGAACTCTACGTAGTCTTCTCAAAGGAGATCTCACCCCAACGACGTGTCATGCGGAAGGCCAAAATTCCATTTGATCCACTTTATGTTCTCATGATTAGTGGCTTCTTGTTGAATGACAGGAACATCCACATATGAAAATGAGATGTAAGGAAAGGTCTACTTATGCTCTTCTCTAAGGAGTTTCTCTGAGAGCCTGAAATTTGGATGAGCATGTTCATCCTCAAAAATATCGTACATCGACTCGATGATCTGGTGGTATCACGATGGGCGATAAAATCTAGAGCCCCTTGATCGATCTGATAGCAATAAGAAACCCTTGTGGTTCTAGAGTTGATTTCTTTTGGCCACAATGGGTTATAAGGGCCTAACCTCATGCCCATCCCCAAACATGGAAATGGTGAAAATGGGTTTCTTTCGACCATAGCTCATAAGGTGTCTTAGGCACGGACCTGCCCCAGGCACTTGATTCAAAATATATGCACTTGATCCTTAAAGCTTCACCCCGTAGAAAATGCGGTAAGAGGAATTGCTCGACATACCTCGCCATATCTAACAATGCGATTCCTCCTTTCTGCAACCCCGATACATTGAGAAGTGCACGGCATTGTATATCTCGCGGCTAATGCCCACGTTCAACGAAACTTAGCAAATGGTCGAGTTTCGTCAGTCTCATCATATACTTTCCATAATACTCGCCACCTCTGTCCCGGACTTCTGACTTTAATGGGCTTTCCCTACTTTGCCAACTCCACCTTAGCCTTAAAGGCTCTAAACACATTTAGGGAGTCAGATTTCTCATGGATTAGTTCAAACATAACCAAATACAGAAGTCATCGATGAAAGAGATGGGAATATTTATAACCACTAAAAAACCCAGGTTGGTGTCGAAAGGACCGCATATATACGTGTGGATCCAAGTCTAAAGTAACTCACACATCAATCTTCTCGCTACGGTCTTCTTGTCATCTTCCCTTTAAGCCAAACCACCTGAGTTTTAATCGAGAAATCAAGATTAGAAAGCACACCATCTTTACCAATCTCTCTAATCTTTGCCTAGAAATATAGCTGGCGTTTGTGCCTAACATGGAAGAATAAAATTCATTCTAGCAGCTTGCAACCAACAACGGAAATTAACGAAGATGAATCACATAACAAACCATGATCTGTTGAGACAATAAAAGATTTCAAACAAAACACCATTACCCATTAATTACGAGATTCTGAAAAATATCGACACTGCATCGAAGTGAAAGAATAACCCAGTCACATCCCGAGAGACACGATCGGATTCCTCCGAAGTGAGGGTATAAAGCCATTGTGTATTTCATAATATTTCTGATCAATTTGACTATCATACAAAAAATTCCACTTTTACTTTGTAGTCACCGTATACACAAATTCTTCATGCTTTGTGGCTTCCTTGTTTGTCATCTCCTGCAAAGATTAGTGACATGAATAGTAGCTCCAGTATCCTAACCACGAGTGACATGAACATCAACAATATTTGTCTCAATCATGTTTGCATTCAACTTAATCATAACAACAATTTCACCTTTCTTTTTCTTTTCTGTGATTTTGTTCCAAAGCAATCGACTTGCTTGTGGCGATCTTATGGCAAAAGTTGCGCTTCCCTTTGAATTTCTCACTCTTTGCGATATTAGAAGAAGCATGTGCATTAGAGTTCCTTGATTTGAATTCCCCTTTCTGTGAGCTGCCCAAAGCCTCCAGAGTACGTGTAGAGGTTTTTCTTCACATTATTGACTTGATCGATTGCAAGAGCAGGAGTGAGTCTCATTTTCTTGAGTGAGACTTCATGTTGCCTTGCAATAGACATCAACTCTTCCAGAGTCCATTCTTCCCTTCAAGGCATTGTATGTCAACTTCACTGCATCAAATGAAACAGGAAGAGACTCAAGTATCAACCATTTCAGAAATTTTTCACTCAACTCTACTTTCATCTCATTTGCCTTGTTGAAGTAGTGTCTTAGCTTGATGATATGATCTCTAACTCCACTGACTCCATCATATACTGTAGTTGTAAGAAGCTTTAAATGAGTTGCCATTTCTGCCTTATCAACCTTGGTATAGTGGCGCCATATTCTAAGAGTCTTTGGCCCTTTCCGTTTTGTACGCGTTCTTTGATGATTTATCCATAGTGTATCTATCGCAGTCAAGCCGACTCTGTTGGGTATATCTCATAAAATGATCTTTCATCGTAGAGCTCTCATTGGTGAGCTGCGGATTTATCGACCTCTCAGCCAAGTCAGTTTTGCTGAGTTATATGCACGTTAAAAGACTGGAAACCATTCTTTAAATTATTCGGTAAGAGGTTTGATGGCGAGTGAGTGCGAGAGAAATGCAGGGTTGCCTTAAGTGCAAATAGCAAAATTCAACAATATGCATGTTATTTACAATATCATGCATTGCTAGTTTTCCATAATTTCTTAATTTAGCAATAGTTTTGGAATTAAAAAAAAATTCCTGTCTAGGACAACTAATTAAATATTGCCAAGATGTACTAATTTTATTAAGAAAATGAAGAAAATTAAATACGGTTCCTGTCTCTAATTAATTTCCTTATTCATCAATCTAAGCATCCTACCAAGCATTATTATCATCGATAGGACAATTAAAATACCCTAGTATGGTCTAGTAATCACAATAACAAAGCAACTAAATGTGGGAGTCAAAAAAATGACATATATAGAGATCACGATAGGCAACCACATATATATTCATTATTGTCATGATAAGGTTAAATATTTGAATTTGCACAATTTGTACACTTGCGGAATTTACGATGACATCACACAGTATTCCCATTATTAATAATAATAAATTTAAATAATTAACAAAAATTGACCTTGAACAAGCATTATTGGTAAAAAAATTATCGTAAAAAAGCAATGATTATAATAATTGTCACAAGTAAGAATCCAATTTTAACAAATGCTTAATCGAAATCCAAGCATACCAAGGCAAACAAACAAATAAAAAAAAAAAAAAAAAAAAATGGTTTTTTTAAAATTTAATTACATCATGATGACGTGTGGTGGCGTCATGTCATGTGTCGCCGCATTGTGGCAGCTGCCTTCTCCATATGAACCCGGCGGATTGGAATTTTTTTTTTTTTTTTTTTTTTTTGAACTGAAATACTTAAATACTTAAATTTCCCTTCAATACAAACCCAAGAATGCAAGATGAGCTCCAAGCGAGAACCAAACACGCATAATAGCAAGAACAAACAAACCTAATTTTCGAAATACCAAGATGGGCTCTAAAAACCACAAAGATAGGTTTGCTCCAAACAACATTCTCTACCTGTATCCAACCTCAATCGGGCTTGAAAACTAAGAATAAACACCAAACGAAGAAAAAAAAAAATGGCTTCCGTAACCAAAAAAACGAGAGAACCAAAATAACCCCAAAGTGCGGCTTAAGTAATGTCTTCATGCATTTCTTGATACCAATTGATGGAACATTTAAACAAGATAGGATCACATATCAACATTTAAGCATGCATTTAACGAGCGAAATGGTTACTGGATTCATGTAATGAAGCCATCATTTCAATCTTAATGTGATGTTCTCAAATTTTTGCTCTCGGTGCGTGGCGGTCAGGAATGAGGGATCAATGAGCTCTTACTTTAAGATTCGATTAGAACCGAAATGTGGAATGGCAAAGCCTGAGAATGGGATCTATATATCTCTCTCACTCTGCACATCTCTTTTTATCAGCTTTGATTTGGACCACTTGACAATGGGGTCGATGGGAATTAGGGTGAGCCGCAAAAATCGAACAATAATATCTTTATTGTTATGGTTAATGCGAAATGAATTAACACTGATTTATAATATTATCGGGAAGTTGATTATGTAAGTCCACACATAAAATTCATGAGTAGAATCGAAACATCAAAGCACGAACCTGACCACCACGATGACCCTGACAACAAAAGTTTATTTGTAATCCAGGTTTCTCTTGTTTATTTACTAATGAGACCCTCCATATCTCCTTCCAATTTTATTTCTTTTTATTAAATTCAATCTATTTTTCAATATTAAATAAAGTTTTAGTTAATTGTGGCAAAATTGGGGCTGAATAAGTGTATGCAAGCCAATTCCTTTTTGGGTTTCCTTTTTATATTTTATATTTATATTTGTGGTATTATGTCTTAAGTTTGATAATTTTGATCATTTCAAAAAAAAAGTTTGTTCTGATAGATCTTCTGAAAGGATTGGACTGTCTTTTTTTTTCGAATTGATTGATTTACTTTTAAATTCAACACCATGGTATTCTTCCATTCTATGAGCTATGAAGGCAAGTCTCCATATTTATCACCATATTATAGTAGTGAATAAAAATATTCTTTTACTTTATTTTATTTCCTTTTAGTGCTTTTATAATTTAGAAAATATTTTTTATATTGATTTATTTTAAATATAGAAAAAATATAATTAGAATTTACCAATTTGAATTCCAAATATTTATTACACTTTCAATTAAAAATCACCATTTTCTAACCAAACTTAGGAACTTTTTATTTATTAATTAGTTTTTATTCTTGAAGAAAAATATGAGATATAATATAAAATTAAAATTAAAATTTTAATTTTTAATTATTATTTTATTTTTCTAGAAACTAATAAAAATAAAATTATGAGGGTAATTGCTTGCTAAGGTTTTTTATTTTAATTTGGTTGAATTTTCATTTTGGAATGACTAAAAAATTTTCACAATTTTGTTTTAATTTTATAATTAAATTACTATTCTTTTTTTTAATATATCATTAACTTTACAATATATCATACTAATATGTTCTTTCATAAATTTGTTCTCACGAAGACTAGAACCTTGAACACCTCCCCTCCTTATATTTGCCTAAGCTCTTAATCACTTGGGTTAGGTCTTATTGACTACTATTTAAAAATTTATTTTAAACAAATATGCTATATAATTTGAAAATGGAATATCAAATAAT
The DNA here is from genome assembly GCA_016808115.1 of Tetrastigma voinierianum. Classification (NCBI taxonomy): domain Eukaryota; kingdom Viridiplantae; phylum Streptophyta; class Magnoliopsida; order Vitales; family Vitaceae; genus Tetrastigma; species Tetrastigma voinierianum. The sequence continues at coordinate 485,288 of JAEQBH010000386.1, forward strand.
ATATGGGAGGTTAAAGATACTTTTGAATTCTTAAAAAATATTTCCTCTTTATCTACACTCATCCATAATTTATCTTTTTGGAAATAACTCATCAAAATTACTAAAATAATTAAACATTTCTTTTCAAAACAAAAGTAGGCCAAAAATTAAAGAAATTAATAAAGAAAATGTACAAGAAAAAATACTTCATGCCACAATTCATTAATAATATAAATATTTCATGAATTAAATTATGATTCGTTTTTTAGGTTTTAATACAAAATAACACATCAACTATTTTATAAATACAAAATTGAATAAATTAATATATTTTTTATAACAACTCAAAGAATTTTCAAAAGAATGTTGATTAAATCAATTATTAAGTTGATAGAATTGCCAATAAGACCTAATTCAAGTGGTTAAGAGCTCAGACGACATAGGGAAGGGAGGGGTATATGGTTTGAGTCAAGAACAGAATACTGTGATGTAATCCAAAATAAATAGTTGTCAAAAAAAAGTTTATAAAATTATTTTAATAATAATGAAGATGAATAAAGTGACCAGATAATTATATCATAAACACAAAGAAAGTGAAAATAATTATAAATATTATGATTATTAAAAGAAAATATATTTTCAAAAAATAAAAATAAAATTATATATAAATTAATTAACTAAATATCTCATGGGTTTAGTACAAAAGATTTTTTTTAGTTATAGTACAAAAGAAATTAACAAATATTTAAATTAAATTTTGACAAATGTCATAAAGATTAATGTGGTATTTATTGTAATTAAGAAAATTCAATAGAAAATAATTTTGCTATCAAAATTTGATGTTAGAAAAATGTAGCCTTTATTTATATGTCATCCCAACAAAATTTTCATTACAATTCAATTTCAAGGTAGTAAATTGTCCCACTAGGACTCAAACCTGGAACCCCTCCCTCATATGGCACTCTTTGGAAATGATAGTTTACCATTTAAACTAAGCAAGATGGACCCATCCCAATCATTTTTTAAATTTGATTTTATATGTCATTAAAAATATAATCGTTTCTCCTTAGCTTTCAATTATTAAAAAAAAATGAAGTCACAAATTCACTTTTTTATTACTATTTTTTAATATTAATTATTTCACGTGCATCAGTAGCACATGTACACTTACTAGTATGAGAGAAACAAAGACGTCATAATCTCTCATTTCAAGGAAACTTCGAGAATTTTTTCTAGTTAGTTTGTTTGGACATCCAGTCATTGTTATTCACCAAAATTGGAAATTAAAAACATAAATTTATTCAAAAAAAAAATTATAAATTTTTTTTTTGACAACTAATGTAAAAACCGGATAAATTTGAATTTTTCGGAAAAATGGCAAAACGGTAAATTGTAGCAAAAGTACAAGTTGCAAACCTAAAAATTTTCTAGATTTCAGATGAAGAAACGGAACTTACTATTGGATTCGTCTCATGAAATCTAGTTACCTAGACGAATTTCGTTGAATTCCGAGATAGTCGAATTTTTCATAATTTCGGGGCAACAGTTGTCTAGTGGACCCAAAATATGAGATTTTTAAGAAAAATCTTGAAAGTGAAAATAATTTAGTAAAAGTTCATTTTTAAAATAAATTGAACTTAAATAGGGACAAAATAAATTGTTTTGGGGCGAAACGGACTAAGTAAAGTCGAGGACACATGGCCTGACGTGGGCTAAGCTTTTTAAGTTGTGGAGTAAGGTTAGACAAAGAGATTTTTGGAGAGAAAGTAGGCCGTTTTACGCTTTTTGGCACGTGAGAGAAGAGGAGAGGGAGAGTCAAAGACTTCTTTCGACGATCCACGGAGTTTCGTTGGTCAGAATTCGTCGAGCTAAGAACCAAAGTTCATCATCTCAATGAGGGTTATGCGTGGGTACCAAAAACGAGGGATTTCACCGAAGAGGTAGCGATTCTTCCTACTTTGGTTTATTCCTACTTTTTATGGATTAAAAATTTGTTTGGGGCTGATTTAAGGGTTGTTTGGCATTAATTCTACCCTTAGGGGTTGTTTTGGGTTGATTTAAGGGTTGTTTGGCAATATTTCTACCCTTAGGGGTTGTTTGAGGGTGATTTAAGGGTTGTTTGACAGTGAATTCTACTCTTAGGGGCTATTTGGGGCTGATTTAGGGTATTTGGCTTTAATTCTACCCTTAGGAGCTATTGGGGGATTCAATTTAAGGAGCTTTTGGCGTTAATTCTACCCATAGGGGCCTAATTTAAGAGGTTGTTTGGTATTAATTCTACTCTTAGGGGGCTATTTAGGGCTAATGTAGAGAATTTGTTTGGCATTAATTCTACCCATAGGGGCTGTTTAGGGCTGATTTAAGGGTTGTTTGGCTTTAATTCTACCCTTAAGGGGCTGTTTAGGGCCGTTGTGTGGGCTGTTTTTTGTGAGCATTTTATATGTCACATTTGGCCTTGAGAGTTAAAGTTGTTATTACTTGATTTTGTAATAACATGATTTGATTAATTGTTGTTTGATGAATGTTGATATATGTGTTTATATATTGACTAGCGAGCTCCCAAAGCCGGGAGTCAGTTATTCTGTCAGCTTGAAAATACATGCGTGCGTATCGCGAGAGAATATCTTTCGTCTGAATGGCATAGCAGGCGTAAGCAAATACTAAAAAATAAATATCCCCAAAATATGATATTCAATAGTCCAAAGAGTTATACATTTCTCTTAATACAAATACATATTAAAATTTACAATTCTAATACATATTATCCAAAAACATCAAACCCTTGTGGCTTAGAACTTTCTTGAGAATTTGTCTCACAGAAGAATGCAGTCTTCTCGAACACCCACATTACTGAAAAATGTTCCCTCGCAGGTGAGCTATCGCCCGATGGTGGAATCACCCTAAATGGGTTACTCTCCACTAGTGCATATGCAATGCTCCTTTAAACACACTCAAGTAAATACGATCTACTTGAATGTCTAAATACCCGTTCCCATGTCTCGAGTCCTCCACCCAGGCTCCTACCGCACTTGCACAAGCTATGTATGAGGGGAAAACTATCATTTCAAAACAAAACTTGTTGTTCCTTGAAAATACACTCACCAGAACGATGTCGGTAAAAATATGGGACTACCCTCCAAGGCGAATGTGTTGGAGAACTTCCCGAAACAGTCATGGTCCTCATCCGAAATGATCTGTTGGACCGTCTCCTAACCCCATTCTCCGGAAAATCATCCTGTGAAATTCTTTTCGCAACCATGTTCGTTTTTCAAAAAATTCATGTCATGTAACACCTAATCTCTAGGTTACCCGGTCACGTATGAAAATACATTATGCCATTTCCAAAACCATTTTATATAATATATATACCAATATATTAATTATGCAACATTCTCAAATTTGCAATTCACACCCATGTAATTCAATAATATGGATGAAACAACACCCAATTAGCTCGCAGGCAATTCACAATTCATCTCCAATAGCTATCTCACAATTATATTCCATATAAATGAGTAAATCAAAATTTTATCTCTAATGGACTATACACACAATTATATTTCATATAATTGAGTAAATCACAATTTTATCTCCAATGGCCTATACACCAAAACACAATTTATTTCATAAATTATTAAACAAAGCATTTACAGTCACGAAGCTGTCGAATGGGCTCAGGTACTCCCAAAATTTCCACACTTCGGTTCCAAGATTTGGGACCGTCGAAGCGACCCCTCGGCCTCGGCCAACACAAGCATTTACAAAACACTTAAGCGAGGGAGTAAAACAAGTAGGATAAAACTACCTCCACGAGTTTATCAAAACTCCAACTTTTTGGTGTCCTGTTGTTATCTCATACGCTTAGATCGAATTTGCCTTATTGACGAAATCTGAAGGTCGATTTTCGCAGATCTGAGATCTAGAGAGATTAATTCTGATTTTTAACGAAGTACCAAATCGTATTAGCGATGCGATTTGCCCTTTTCCAAAAATTGGAATTTCTCGGGTCTTACATTCTCCCCTCCTTATTGAATGTTTGTTTTGGAGATTATATGCATGTAATATAATTTTCCATGATACATGGTAAAATGTATGAATTAAATTGTCCATATGGCATTCATCACATATGTGACATGACATTGACATGCAATGGTGCATCACATTGTATATGCAAGGGGACATCGCATTTCATGGGTATGAGTGCATGGTTGAAAGCAAACACCGCATTTGGTGATTGATGAGTGGGCTCAGTACCGTTGGACAAAGTCCAACAGAGTCGCACTGTTGCATGAATTGGAAAAACTTGTGTCGGGTAATAGCAAAAAGGGCTAGACACTCCCTCGAGTGAAAGACCTGGTACTGGTTCATACACTCCAACGGTGAAAGTCCAAAAAGTGTAGGAAGGCATGCGAAGCCTACGGTGGCTTGAAAATTTCTTTGCTTTCAAAAAAAAAGACACATGGTTTGTATATGAAATGATCGTCGAGGTTTAACATCAGCTTTTGGTTTTTATAAATAAATGATTTTGTTTCAGAGTATCATTTAATGTAATCCATCAACGACCAGTTTTATCACACATTGGCGTACATTGTGTGGTGGAGTATGTATGATTCGGGGGTCGTTAACCACGCAGATTAACCTGCGGAATACTTGTGTCTCATATCATGAGACCCGTACATGAAATAAATGGCCACATTGGCCCATACATCCATACTCACAAAAATGTATATTTTATTCAAAAAGGAGTTAATTTATAATTGTATTTAATTGCAATTTACAAAAAAAAAAAAAAAAAAAAAAAACTGGATCGTCTTTCCAGAATTTACAAAATACATAAATAAGGCTAGTTTGGCCATTTCTTCTCCTCTACGGTCCCAAATGCGTCCCATAATCTCGACTCAGGGCGTCGTCTACGACATCCGTACCTGAAAAGAGGATCCACGGCGGGGTGACGATGCCCAGTAGTGGAATTTTCCTCATGGGTTACTCCCCACCCCTAAGTGCTCATGCAATGGCGCAAACATTGAAGCAAAACATACATGTTCACTTACCAGATATACATGATATGGATGAGAATGCTGACCCACCCACTCCCGTGTCTCGAGCCCTCCCGGCTCCCTCCGTATTTTTAAGCCAAATGTGAGAAAATCTTTAATTTCAAAACAAAGATTTTTGTTCTTGAAAACCTCATATCGAGTTTCGGTAAATATATTGGACTACTCAGAAGTAGTGCTAGATCATTTTAGAAATAGTCATGGAGTGACCTCGAGATGAACTATCCGGACCACTCTCAGCGATTCTTTGGAAAATCTTCCTTGAAATTCCTTTCACAACCATATTTCCATTTTCTTTTCTTTATGTCATGCACTCACCTGTTTCTAGGACCGATATATGTATAATATATCCTTTAATTAAATTAATATATCAATAGCATATATATCTCTGAATCAGCATACCATGGATAATTATAATTGATACATATAATTCTCTTCCATGCACAGCCCATGTTAATACATCATCTGACATACATTAACATGTCATATTCATAACGCATGTTATTCACACAGAAGTCGCAACACCTGCGAGTCCACGATCTTGGACCCATCGACAGGTACCTCATTTGCCCTTCCACGATCATGAGCCAGAGTTTGGTTCCGATCATCGTGCAACATCGAGCAACCCATTAAACCTAGAAACTTTCAGTTTCCAATTCAAACTGTCCCTACATATAACAACCTACAATAGCCTACCAAATTCCATGCAATGGTCATGTTAAACAGGTTATTCATTTCTGTAATAAAGCGGCTTCTGCGCAATTGAATCGTCGATTACAGCAAGGTTATGATCACCCAATGCCCTCCACAGGAACCTATCTATAATCTTGACTCAATGGGCTTTTCGTAGAGTCCAAGAACACCCTAATCGGAATTCGAACGAAGAAGTTATGACCTTCCGAAGTTGGAGGTCACACATGACTAGGCAGCCTTACCCGGCTAGCCTACCTTACCTGCCCGAATGCCCCTTTCCGGATGGCTCAAGCACCCACTGCCCCCCCAAAGGCATCCATCTAGAAACTTGACTCAATGGGCTTTCCATAGAGTCGAGAACATGAATCAGACCGGACGAAGAAGTTATGACCAGTTGGAGTCACACATGACTAAGCGATCTTACCCCGAGCGGCCACCTTGCGCTCAGATACGCTTCAGCCCGACTCGGCGCCCGCTGCCTCCTAAAGGCATTCGACGACTCAATGGGCTTCCACCTGCTTCTGTACTTTGCTGTGTGCGTTTATTTTTTTTTTTTTTTTTTTTTTTTTTTTTTCAGTGTTTAGTGTGGCCACCACATAAATCAGACACACGGTCGGAGTTCGGACAAAGAAGTTATGACCTTCCGAAGTTGGAGGTCACACATGACTAAGCAATCTTACTCAAGCAGCCTACCTTACTTGCCCGAACGCTCCTTTTCGGCCGGCTCCGACACCCACTGCCCTCCTAAGGCATCCGACTGGAAACTTGACTCAATGGGTTTTCCATAGAATCTAAGAACACCTGAATCGGAATTCGGATGAAGAAGTTATGACCTTCCGAAGTTGGAGGTCACACATGACTAAGCAGTCTTACCCGGGCAGCCTACCTTACTTGCCCGAACGCCCCTTTCCGGCCGGCTCCAACACCAACTGCCCTCTTAAGGCATCTGGATGGAAACGTGACTCAATGGGCTTTCCATAGAGTCTAAGAACACCCGAATCGGAGTTCGGACGAGAAAGTTATGACCTTCCTAAGTTGGTGGTCATGGGATCCTAAGCCCGGGACGAAACCCGTCAAAGGGGTAGACAGTAGAGACGAGAGCCAGTAGGTGAACCCTTCCACTAGACTGTTTAGGGTAAACAGGCCATAACTTGGGCTACCGAGGTCCGATTTGAGAAATTCAAAAGCCTAAATTCAAGTTCACTGACTTGGCTACAATTTACCTGAAGGACTCACTACCAAAATTCCTTTATTTCCTACCCAAAAACCAGTTCTAAAGTCTGGTTAATGTGTACTACCACAATATGGCTTCTTCCCATGGTTCAAAACACAACCAAACATTCCCCTTAGGAGCAGACAACCCACACCTTCCATTCATTTTAACTCTAACACATAAAAATGGCACACAAGGACAATTACTTGAGTCCCTGAATCGGTCCTCGGACTGTCAAAATTACTTGATCCGAAATCTCGAGCTGCTTGTCCCAGTCTTGGAGCGGTTCCACGTAGCCCTCACGGCCTCTCCCCACTAGCCAAGCCATTTAAATGGTCCTTAAACAAAGTTAAACCAAGTGTAAGAAAACCCTACCTCTTTGGGTTTGTCCAAAACTCCCCCAAACTCAGGTCTCTATCACGAAGCCCTTAGTGAGGTTGAACTCTTCCTCTTTGCTTACTTTGAAACACCGCCGTCCGTCGTCAAGGGGAAGTTTAGAGAGAAGGTGGAGCATCTCTCTCTAAAACTCTCTCTTTCTCTTCCTCTTTCTTTTCTGTTCTTTTCTTTTCTCCCATCCCACTGTTTGGTCCAATATGGGCCAAGAGAGCTTGTCCTCTCACTTGTCACGTAATCGATTTTAATTTGGATCTTGGGATTTTCTTATCGCCATGTCTACCATGGTTCCACTCGATGACATGATGTCACATGGCACCTATAGCCCATACTTGAGCTCATTGTTTGACTTTCTCACAGCTTGACATGTGCCTCGATGAGCCACTCGACACCGACCACGTATCACGCGCGTCGCTCTCGGTGCCTCGAAGAACGTGAAATTCCGACTGTCTCGGAATTCGACGAAATTGGACGCGATAGCTAGATTTCGTGAGACGATTCCAACGGTGAAATCTGTTTCATCATCTGAGATCTAAAAAAAAAAATCCAAATTTCGACCGAATTTTACCGTTCTACCATTTTTCGAAAATTCGGATTTTCCGGGGTTTCACAGTGGGAGTCAGTAAAGACTTGGGTATGGTGAATGAGTGAGTCTCATCTCATTTCATGGCATGGCATGTAGGATTCCAACCTATGATTGCATATTCTTGTTTGCAATTGTTGATGTGAATGTGAAAAGTGTCAAAGGTGAACATTCCATATGCTTAAGTGAGGAATAACGCTTTGCGGTGATGATGCTTTCAGCCAGGAACTAGAATTTGGGCGTGTTAGGGTCATTAGTAGGAACTAGTCTTTGTATTAGGCGGTCAGCGGGCTCACAGCTGCATCTCTGCAAAGACAAAGAAGAAAAAGGGTCGGCAGGGGCCCGCGTGGCCGTACCCGATGCTGAGTCGAGTTCCTCGCTAGGAGAAAAGATAAGGCGCAGAGGCGAATGATTTTGCGTACCTTTCACCGAGGGGGTGGCCTGATATATATAGTGCATGTTTCCCAATTGGATAATAATAAGGATTCTTTCCCATTGGATGGTAATAAGGATTCTTTCCCATTGGATGGGATATTTTCGCATTTTTATTGTTCGGATTTAATAAGGGATAGTGGAAAGCGGTTATTGAGAATTATCCTCTGCTTCTGTTGTGAGATTTGGTTTAATTCTGAGGATAAGCGATTTATTGGGAGTATCACTTCCCTTATTAGTGAGATTTTTGTTTGATTCACGAGGATATGGGCTCTTGTTTTGGGCACATATTTGAGAGGGGATGTCATCAAGGTTCTATTGCTAGTCTTGAGCGTTTTAATCCCATTTGGGCTTGCGTCTTGGGCTGCGCACCTATTATTTCAAATCCCATCAGTTGCCCCGCCCCCTTTGGTAGCGGCGTAGGCAAAGGTATGCTCCTTCTCGGATCATGCGTGATATCCACATAGTACTTAAGAAGGGTTTGATTAGTTTTATCGCTCTTTATTGTCTTGCCAATTTAGTACCTTAGTTTACGGGCTGTTGCGCCTTACGATTGAGCTACTTGGCCACAGGTTATTACCTTTTTGGGCGATTTATGCTCTTTTAGTAGATGTCGTTCCCTTGGCGCTATGAGCTCTTTTAAACTCTTCACATGGCTCCTTAGCTCTTTTACATGCAGCCCGAGCTACTTGGCTCTGAGAACATTCTACCTCCCAGAGCTGTTTATACTCTTTTGAAGCTGAGTTATTCGTTCTTGTTTGTTGCGCCAGTGAGCTGCCAAGCTGGGCAATTCGCCTCGAGAAATTTGTTATGCTCTTTTGGTGAGTTATTCCTCCCAGGTTGTTGCGCCTTCGGCCCAGGCTATTTGGCTCTTGACGAGCCTTATGTTCTTGGGCTGCATGGCCTGAGTTGAGCAGTTGAGCTCATCAAACTGAGCCGTTGGGGCCGCATGGGCTATTCTGCCTGAGCTGAACTGGCTCTTGAGTTGCATGGCCTGAGTTGAGCAGTTGAGCTCGTCAAACAAAGTTGCTCAGGCTCCGTGGGCACTAAGGCCTTCCTGGTGAAGAGCTCTGGCGACTCTTTGAGGCTCTTAGGCGCTAAGAGCCTTCTTGGCTGAAAAGAGCTCGCAAGCGAGCCAACGAGGCTTTTGGCGGCGGAGCCTTCTGGTGAAAGGCTGCGTAAGGCGAGCCCCTCTTGAGGCTCTTGGGCGTGAGGCCTTCACGGTGAAGAGCTGGCCCAGGCCGTTGGAGCGCATGGGCTGTGCACTGAGGCTAAGTTGTCTCTTGGGCTACATGGCTGAGGTGGCTTGAGTTAGGCTCGTCAAAGCGTCTGTTGGGGCTCAGAGTGGGCGCTAAGGCGCTTCTGAGGCCCGAAGAGCTCTGGCGAGCTCTGGAAGCTCTTAGGCGCGAGGTCTTCTAAGTTTGAAGAGCTTTGCAAAGCTGAGCGTTATGAAATTTTACATAGGCTACGCTCGCAATTGTCTCTTGGGGTACATGGCTTGGGAGTACTTGATTGAGCTCGATCAAAGCCCGAGCGGCCCCGGGGGCTCAGAGTGGGCTCTTTGAGGCCTTCACGAGTTGAAGTATGCAAGTAGGCGGCCCAGGGCTGCATGAGCTAATGCCTTTAGGCTAAAGCGTCTCTTGGGCTACATGGCTGGTGAAGCCGAGTTGAGCTCGTCAAAGGCGAGTCGTTGGGGAGCTCAGCAGTATTTGAGCCTTCACGAGTTGAAGAGCTCTGCAAGGCCCGAGCCCGCGGGCTTTAGGCGTTGAGGCCTTCTTGAGCTGAAGAGCTCTACAAACTGAGCTACTAAGGCTCTTGTTTGAGGCCTTCACGGTGAAAGACTGCGTAAATTAGACCCTTGGAGGCTGCATGGGCTATTTTTGACGAGCTAAAGCTGTCTCTTGGAGCCATATTACTGAGGTGGCTTGGTTAATTTCGTCAAGCCAAGTCGTTGGGGGCTGGAGTGTTGGCCAGGAGCCTTCTGGTGAAACGACTCACAAAGTGACAACTACTTTGGAAGAATTTTTAGTATTTGAGGCCTTCTTGAAGTACGAAGAGCACGCAGCTAAGCTACGAGGCTCTTAGAGTTGAGGCCTTGATGTTTTGAAGAGCTCTGGCCAGTAAGATTGGGTGCCAGAAAGTACAAGCTTATCTCTTGGGCTACATGGCTGAGGTGGCCGGAGTTGAGCTCATCAGGCCCGAGCCGTGGGGGCTCGTGAGGCGTTGAGGCCTTCACGGGCGAAGCTGCGCAGGCGAGCCAGCGGGGCTTTTGGGCTCTGAGGCCTTCTGAGCCTGAGGCTCTATGGCGGAAGCCATTTGAGGCTTTTTTAAGGTGGGGGCCTTCTTGAGGTGAAACTCTGTATTGGGCCACTAAATTTGCATGGGCTGTGCACTTTGACCCCTAGGCGTCTATTGGGCTACATGACCTGAGGTGAGTAATTGAGCTTGTCAAATTGGCGTTGGGACTCGGGTGTTGTTGAGCCTTCTGGCTGAAACTCGCAAGTAGGCATTTGGCTGCATGGACTATTACCTTGAGCTGGCTGTCTCTTGGGCTACACTTGGCCTAAGGTGACGGTTGAGCTCTTCAAAGCTGAAGCCGCTGGGGCTGTAGGCGTAGCGAGGCCTTCTGAGGAATTTGAAGAGCTCATGCGACGACGAGGGCTCTATGGGCGTTGGGGCCTTCCTAATTTTGAAAACTCGAAGCAAGCGGCGACAGGCTCCATGGGCGGCTGAGGCCTCGTTGAAGAGCTCATACGAGCTGAGTGTGAGCGGTGAGGTGCTGAGGCCTTCACGGTGAAAACTATGCGGGCGATTGAGTTCCATGGGGCGGCGGGAGCCTTCTGGCGAGCTCATGCGGCTGCTGACGGCCCGAGGCTCGATGGGTTGCCCGAGGCCTTCTGTTGAAGGCTCATGCGAAGCTAGTATTTGAGGCTGATGGAGTCTTTGAGGCCTTCTTGGTGAGCTCATCTGACTGATGGCTGGCTTCGATGGGCGTGAGCCTTCTGGCTGTGAAGAGCTCATGCAGTGAGAGGCTGATGTGATGAGGCCTTCTGGTGAAGAGCTCATGTGAAGCCCCGAGCAACTGACTCTATGGGCGGCTGAGGCCCCTTCTGGTTGAAGGCTCATGGCCAGCGGCTTGAGGCTCGATGGGCGGCGGAGCCTTCCTAAAATGAAGAGCTCATGCGGCCCCGAGCTCTTGAGGCTCTTGGGCTCTGAGGCCTTATGGGCTATGGTGCCTGAGCTGATCTGACTCTTGGGCTACATGGCCTAAGTAGAGTAGTCGAGCTCTTCAAAACTGAGCTCTTGAAGGTGTGGCTGCAAACCCACTTTTTGGAAGATCACGGGTATCTTTAATCTTTGGTTTATAGGAAGTGGAAGCGATTGTGACTTCAGAGTGTTTGGCATTCATCTTATAAATGGCATCTTTTCTTATGGAGCCCATACTCACGGATCTCCTTTTTGGGGTAACTAAAGTCTGCTCTGTGACTTTGGAAGCAGTGTGTATCAGGGGATCACTTTGGGATTACATTTCGGTTCAGATGGACCTCACCACTGTGGGAGTTGTGTTTTCCACTGGTCTCCCTCACCATCAGGAGTTATGTTGTTCCCTGGCCGTGCTAGGGGATGCGTCTGGAGCGGTACACTTTTTGTACCACCACTTTCCATTTTCTCCTCTTAACTGCTCTTTCTCTTCTTTCTTCTCCTTCTCCTTCTTTTTCTCATTCCTCCTTTTCCTTTTCTTCCCTATCTCATTCTCCTTTCCTTTGGCACTTTTCTCTTACTCTTTCCCTCTCTTTCTTCTCCTTCTCCTTCTTTTTCAGTTTCTCTTTCTCTTTTCCCTTTTCCTTCTTCTTCTCTTTTCCATCTTCCTTTCTCTCTCTTGAGGTTTTTTGAGGCTGCTTGTATTGTTTTGTTTAAGTGTAAGGGAATGGCCTTCTTGATTATAGCTTATTTGTATCTTTATTGAAATAAAGAGATATTTTATTCTTTGAATTTGTTTGCAATTACGATGTATGTAATTTTCTTGCACATTCTCGCTGAACTGTAAGGCGTCGACGGAAATAGTAATAAGCGCGCAGTTCGTCATCGAAGCGATAATACTTTGTTAAGATTCCTGGCCCGGGGGTAGATACAAAGCGCTTAGGTGTTCGCATTCGGCGTGATGTAGAACTTTTCCCTCCTTCGTGCGGAGTTCGCAATTGCCAAGTCGGCCCGATCACGAGAATGCGATGGGGCCCTCCCGATTGGGTCCTAGTTTTCATGTCTTTGGATTCTTCCTTGTTGGCAGGAGCTTTTTTAAGACTTGGTCACCAGGCTTGTAACTCCTGGGTTTGACTTTTTGGTTGTAATACCTCACTGTCTTCCTTTGGTAATCTTTCGTGCGCTTTAGGACCTGCTCACGCTTTTCATCTAGGAGGTCTAAATTTAGGCGGAGAGCCTCTTCGTTGTGTTCCACACTTGCCAACTCGATTCTTGGTGACTTTAATCCGATCTCGGCGGGGGCCCACCTCGATGCCCGAAAGCCGGGCGAGCGGGGGTTTTCTGGTCGTCGACGCGTAGTTCACGTATGCCCATAACACCTCGGGGAGGTATTCTACCCATTTGCCCTTGAGATCCTCTAATTTGGTCTTCAGCGCTGCTTTAAAGGTTTTGATGGTGACCTCTGCTTGTCCATTAGATTGTGGATGTGCCGGGGACGAGTAATAATTCTTGATCCTGAGCTCGGCACAAAAATCCCTGAATTTGGCATTATCAAATTGCTTTCCATTGTCTGACACCAGAGCTCTTGGGATACCAAACCTGCATATTGTGGAACGCCACATAAAATTGCATATCTTTTGTTCTGTGATAGTAGCCAAAGGTTCGGCCTTAGCCCATTTGGTGAAGTAATCTACAACAACGATGATGAATTTGCATTGGCCCTTCCCAATGGGGAGAGGTCCCAAAATTTCGAGCCCGCATTTGTTGGAAAGGCGGGGGCTGCATGGCGCGTCAAGAGGCTAGGATGGGAAATGAGAGATTTTGGCGTGCTCTGGCAAATCTTGCGTTTCGACGCTAGGTCGTCGCGTCTACGAGCATTGTAAGCCAATAGTATCCTTGCCTTAAAACTTTCCTTACTAATGCAGGAAGCTCAGTGTGGTTTACGCATACGCCTTCATCTACTTCCCTGAGTACGTAGTCAGCATCTTTCCCCGCGATGCACTTAAGGATGGGTGTGAAAAAACCTCGCTTGTAAAGGCTTCCCCTATGATTAGTGAACCTGGCCAACCTCGTCCTAATCTTAGAGGGCTCTTTTGGGTCGTCGGGTAGACGTCCGTCTCTTAAATCAATCCCGAATGGGATCCCGTCAGCAGCTCGGACTAGATTGGGGCGATTTCCTGCCGTAGAGATCTATGGAAGATACAAGGTATTTGTGAGCGTTAGTCTGTTTGAGAGGAGTCTTCTTGTGAAGTTGTTGCCATTTTAACTAAGGTATCGCTGCGGGTTCTCGCTCTGGATATGTGTCTGACCTGAACCAGCATGAATTTCTTCAGTAGTTCCCGTACCTTTTTGAGGTATAGGATCATTTTCACCCTTTGGCGCCGTAGGTGTCTTCTATTTGTCTTACTACGGTGGGAGTCGGCTACGGACCTGAAGCTAGTCTTCCATTGAATAGGCGAGGTTGAGCCCGGCTATGACTGCCTCATACTCGGCCTCGTTGTTGGGGCTTGGAGATCGAATCGAGCACATACTCGATATCTATTTCACCTTACGGGGAGGTCGGGATTAGCCGGCTCACTTCCTTGAGCATTTGCAACCCCGTCTGGGAGAGTTTCGGATGGGGGAGGTCGTCGTTGCTTAGTATTCTCAGCCGGCTGCATAAGGTGAATTCCATGATGAAGTCAGCTAAGGGCCTGCCTTTTGCGATTTTGGACATATCTGATGTCGAACTCGCAGCTCTGTGCCACTTCATCGACCTTCCCGAGTCTCTAGTTTATCTGACACTTGCTTCATCGGGTGTCTCTTTGGGACTTCATTGGTATGAGCTTGGAAATAAGGCGGAACAGGTATGGTTACTAATGCCAGGATTAATTTCTCCATCCTTGGGTACCTCTCCTCAGCTCCTCTCAGAGCTCGGCTGCAATAGTAGACTGGATGCTGTATTCGATCTTTGTCTCTGACGAGGACGGCGCTGGTTGAGAAATCTGAAACTGCTAAGTACAGAGTAAGGAGCTCCCCTTCAAAGGGGCTGACCAAAATGGGGGGAGGGCTCAAATACGTCTTCAATGCTGAGAACACTTCTTCGCAATTTGCATCCCATTGAAAAGCTTTCTTTAGAACTTGGAAGAAAGGTGACATTGTCGCTAATACCAGATCTGAATCGGCTTAGACGATTATCCTTCTGTCATCTGCTAAACCTCCTTTATGCTTGATGGTGGCGGCATGTCGAGCCGACCTTTTCATTTGTCTAGGTTTGCTTGATTCCTCGGTTGTTGACTATGAAGCCCTAAGAATTTTAAATTTAACACTCAGTGCATTTGGGTGGATTCAACTTCATGTTGTATACTCTAAAGATCTGCGGAATGCTTTGGGCGATGGTATGGAGCGGTGTGGTTGATTTATAACTGTCATCTATGTATACCTCCGCAGGATGCCCCTATCTGCTTACGGAACATCTTGTTCGCACGACTTACCTACGGTATGTAGGCTAGTTCTTTAGCGAAAGGCATTACTCGATAGCGATAGGTCCTTGCTGTGGCCGAATGAGGTATTTTCTTGGTAAATGCGGATCCATCGCGTCGGTTGTAGCCGGAAAGCATCCATAAAGCGAGGAGTTCGCGGCGGTTGTGGCATCGATGCCAAGGAATTCGATTCGCGGCGAGGAAACTATCTTTTGGGCGTAATGCTGCGGTGACGTGAGTGAAATCGTGCAAAGTCGCCACTTGTGGTTTGCTTTTGGCGAGCGATGTTGGCCAACCGTGCAGTACTCCACCTCTCACGATTGCCTGCACTTTGGAGGTTTGCACATTACCCCATTTACCGGCGGCGGGTGTGCGGCCACTCTGAAATCCCGATCGTTACCTCTGACGACTAAAAATCCCTGTGAAGCGAAGCCGTATTGCTTGCTTAAACCTCGTATAAAATTTTTTTTCTTTCTTTTTCCAACTTAGGATTTGGTAAAATCTTGGCAGCAGTAAAACCTCGTGACATGTATTTGCATATAGAACAATTCAAATCCACATATATACAAATTTACATTTCCAATATAGCGGCAGCTGACTGAACATTTTCTAAACTACACTATGTACATACATATGTTCCATTATACAAATTCAAAGTATATTCTTCTGAAAATATTATTAATACGGCACTTATACGATATCGAGACAAATCTGTGTGCTCCAGGTGTCTTGCGTACACATGCTGGAAAATAGTTTTTAAAATAGAAAATAATGAGCTAAACGAGCTCAATGAGTGTATTCTTTATAAAATGTTTTGCTTTTCCGGAAAACATCTCAAAACTGTAAAATTTTCTTTTACAATTATTTTCCAAAAGCCTTGCTTGCTTCACTAGTTCTAAAAATTTATGCTCTTTAACTTTAACTTTTAAAGTTTGTAAAACTTTTATCTTGCCTAACTAACCTGCTTTGCTTTTCTTTAAAAGCTTATAAAACTGCACTACTCAATTCTCTGCCTTTGCTTGCTTGCTTTACATACTTGCTTTAAAAGTTTATAAAAACTTTTATAAACCTCTTACTTTTAAAATGCATGTAAACATTTCTCAAATCTCTTGCTTTAAAAGTTTCAAACTTTTTATAAATAGAACTGAAGCTCGACCGCATGCTGAAAAATAAAGCTGAACTTTGGGCTCGTGGGCACTTTAAAATCACCATGAGCCTGAAACAATGGTGTTTAAAATATAAACAGAACTGTGCTCAACTTATTGCTTTTAAATCTACAGCTTTGGTGGCGTGCACGATGGTTAATTTTTCAAAGGCCCGAATGATCATGCTTATGATATCAACCAGCACAGACTATCTTGTTGTCTGCTGAGTGAGCAGGAGCACGATGACAGTGAGGTGGAAGGACTGGGTCCAGCGTCACCTAGGTGGAAGGCTGTGGCCCTATCACCTTTTCCGTTAAATATGGTGGAATTGACTTGGTCGCCATCGCGTAATTTAGTTAGAGCTCTTAACATATACTCTACTCCTATACGTGCACCCACGGTCTCCTTTAAATGTCATGATGCATGATCTAGTTTGCCGATGATAAAGCTAAAATGCATGTATGAGATCTAACATAGTGCGTGCGGGGCTCGACCGGTTTGCTTGCTTAGAACTGAGGTTTGGTAGAGCTGTTTTTCCGCAAATATTCTCTTTGCTTGCTTGCTTGCTCTTTGAAATATGGTTTACAATTTAAACCATTGTATATAGAAGCTAGGGATTTTAGTTAGGCCTGTTTTTGCAAATATTCTCTTTGCTTGCTTGCTTGCTTGCTTGCTCTTTGATTTACAATTTAAAACCGTTGCTTGCATGAAACATGGTTTAATAATTCGTATTGCTTACTTGCTTACTTGCTTGAAATAGTTTATAATTCAACCATTTAGCTTACTTCTTGCTTGCTTGAAAAATGGCTTAATAATTCAAACCATTTGCTTATTTGCTTTCTTGAAATGGTTTACAACTCCAAAACCATTACATACCGATTAATAAAGCAGTTATAAATAATACACTAGTATTTGAGAAAAATAGGTTTAGAACACTCTGCAGCACTACGCACTAAACTTGAGCATGATTCCCGCAGTTTTCCACGCCTTTGCTTTAACCTACACACTCAACCCAGAATGCGCGAAATATTAATTTCCTACGTAATTTGCATAATTTTAGCATTACTTTCTAGACTTGGTCCTCTGTGAATATCGCGAGGTGAAGCGGCTTAAGCACAAACGCGAGCTAAGTTTTTGTCGAGTTCAATCTTATTTGAACCTCTCTTAATCATTTAATGGGGTTCCTCATAACCGATGTATGAATTTAGGCAATTACCTTGGCTTGCAATTTAGGCATTTGGGCACACATGCAGTACACCTTGGACACAATACCGGTCACACGGGTTGCATTCGGTAACTGTACCGGTCTGAGTTAGGACTGTCACCGATGCAGGTTGGCCTGCGGTGGCTGTGCAGGGTTCTGGCCAGCCCTGTTTGGTGCTCAGTCTGGGTTCGGGAATTTGCCCAGATTTGTTTCTTTTTGCCACTTTTGGTACCATTTCACTTCATACAACTCCTATAATTCATATAGCTCAAGAATTTACATGGAATTCATCTAAAAACAATCTCCATAATACTTGTGTTGGTGGTTTGGAACTCATACCACAAAACCCTAGATGAAAATCTTATGAATTCAGCGAAATTTTGATTCTTCTAAAAACCATATATGAATATGATGATTCCATGTTTATTTACACCGTGGGGTTTACCCACAAACCTCGACAAATCAAGGGTTTAGGTGATCTTTCCACAAAGCCCCAGACGAGAAGGAACAATTCTCCAAACGAAACAGCAGAGTCTAAAATACACTTGATTCCCGAAATGAAAACATACCTTTTTGATCTTCTTCTTCTCCTTCTCCTTCTTCTTCCACTTCTTCCTCTTCCTTTCTCCCTTCTTGCTCTTTTCTCTCCTCTCCTACAGGTGCCCTAGCCAAAAATGAGACAATTGAATTTTGTTTGTCTCAACTCTCCTTTTATACTCCTATAATTCTCCATATTGCAATTTAGCCCTTAATCTTTCAAAAATTTGCACATCAACTCTTGGAATTTTTATTATGGCCCATCTATACTCATTTTATGATTTTCATATCCTTTATGGCAATTACAATTTTATCCTTGTTCTAGTACCACAATTCCGGGTTCCATAATTTATAATTTCCTAATTTCATCTCCAAAATATTACAATGTGACACTTAGTGCTCTTATACGCCCACAGGTTTCACGTGCGGCCTGCTTTCACCGGGCGGGCGTTACATTGCAAACCTCCTCGTTGATCGCTTTTGCCTTTGGAGACTGAAGCTCCTTCTCTTTCTTGGTAGCCGAAAGGTGGATTCGACGTTGTCTGTGAGTGGTGTGCGGGAATTCGATCCCTCCCATGTCCTCCTGCTTCCAGGTGAAGACATCCTTGTTCTGTCTCAAGAAATGGGTAAGGAGGCTTACGAGAATCTTCATGACTTGGGGCCGTGTGGCGAGATTTTCCAGGAGTTGTCGTCGGCCAGTCACGGGTTCGACTCTTAGGGCTCGGTGATTATTCTACCTCATCAGCGTGTCGAGCTCGTCTAGGTATATGTTATCGACCGTTATTTGCTTCATGGATGATGAGTAGCACTCCCTGACCACACGTTGGTCTCCTCGAACCATTCCTACTCTGCTTGTGGTAGGAAACTTGATCATCATGTGGTAAGCGGAGGGAATGGCCTTTATTACGTTGAGAGAGGGTCTGCCTAACAACATATTATAGGCGGATGGGACGTTTACAACAAGGAATCTGCATTATTCGTCGTTTGCTTGACACGGGGGTCTCGAAGTGAGCCTTAGTTGTATTGAGCCCAGGGTAACACTTTTTCTCCGGAGAATCCTCGCGGTGGTGCCGGTAGTTCCGAGTTTCTTCCTTCAAATTGTCCATCTTATACGTGAGTAGAAGCGAAGATAATGTCGGTTGAACTCGGATTGTCGACTAGGACGATGAATCGTTTTGTTAGTATGTGCCACTTGTGCAAGGATCGTCATGGGAGTGTTGGCATCCCTCAGTGCGAGTCGGAGAATGTTATGGTTGTGTCGATGGCGGTTTGGACCGCACTTCTCGACTTGATCTTTTGTGCACATGGGCCTTCACGGTGGCCCAGTTCCTTCCTCACTGAATCCTCCGAGATCACATGGATTTCCCCCAAATTTGTTGGTCTTGAGTTGTTGCTGCCCGAGGTGGTGGTGGTGGTTCTAGCGAGAGCACAGGCGACCTTCGGTTATAGGCGTCGAGATACCCTGCCGAATCAAATATTCTATTTCTTTCACAGGTTGTATGCAATCATCAGTGAGATCACTGTGATCACCATGGAACTCACAATACGGTGTTATCTCTTTTAGCGGTCGAGCACAAATGCAGGATAGCCATCTTAAAAGCTACTCATGTTGTACTTCGCGTAAGACACCAACGATCTGTGGCGGGATCAAGAGTAAACAGCAAGGGTGAATAATGTGTCGGCCTTTCGGGTTGAGATGGATTGAGACGATCTAAGCCTCCGCGTCTTTAGGGACGTTCTCCGTCTTTCTTTAGGGATTCTCTCCGGTCGTTTGTATGCTTTTTGGGCTCGAGTCCTTGTCGCTTGCGGTCTTTTCTCTTATGGGTTGAAGGCTTCCCTTTCTTAGATATGAGGCTGTCGCCATTAATGTGCCCCCTCCGGCTTTAGCGAGCACCTGGGCCATCTTTGCTTTGGGGTTTTGAGATGGAAACATAGATCTTTTGGTGCACTCCTAGCTGCTTGATGGGTGGTGATCGCAAACTTTTTGTTGGGTATATCTACCTTCAGAGACTCGGCATTGAACCTCTGAACATAGGACCTCAGGCTTTCTTGAGAGCTCTGCTTAATGGTGCGATAAATGATGGCGGCTTTGCGTGCGACTGTGCCTCTTGGCTCAATGGGTGGAGGCGGCCATGATGGATAACTCTGAATGAGGAGATGGGGCGGGCTTTGTTAAACCATCTTGGTGGGCAGCACTAACAATGTGATGAAAGCTCTTTGCATCATCTGGGGTCTTGATATCCATGCAGCTCCATTTGATTCTTGTAAGTATTAAGATGATCGACGGGATCTCTAGTACCATCGAACGCTTCCACTTGCGGCATTCTGAACTTTGCTAGAAGAGGGAAGTGGAGCACCTCGGTAGTGAATGGTGACTCGGTTTATTGCACCAGGGTGTCCATAGAGTCAGAGCTGATCCATACAACTGCTTCATGGTGAGTTCTGTGGAGCTCTTGAACCTTTGTTCCCATGATTGTCACCCCTTGAGCGAGGTGGCGTAGTTCCTCGTTCGGCGTGCCCAGAGTGTTAGCCCCGTTGCCCTCCTAGGGATTAGGTAGTGCGTGCCCCTTGGCTCGGCTGGACTGCGCCTGTTTCGGCACTCGGGAGTGCGAGAGATATGTTGTTCTTCATGAAGGGCAGCGTGGCCTTCCCAGGTTTGTCGTGCCTCCCTTGATATTTGCATCACCTAGTGAGTTGCTCACAACTCTCTATCGGGCGTGTGCAGTGAAAAGAGGCGAGTGCCTCCACCTCCTCAGTGTTAAACACATTGTTTCCAATCTCTGGCCAGGAGCCAGTGATTACGTCGCTGGCTGATCACTGCATCCTTGATGGATTGGCGTTGCTCACAGCGTATTGAGTTGATACGTATTAATTAAGAGATCAGCTTTATTTGTAAAGGAGCGTCGTTCCCACGGTGTGGCGCCGATGATGCTTTCCAGCTAGGCGAAGTGGGCGTGATGTGGTCGTTGGTAGGAACTAGTCTTTGATGTTAGGCTGAGTCCTTGAATCTTGTGTTACTCCTACAAAAACGAAAAGAAGAGGTCGGCGAGGAGCCGCTATGTATCCCGATGCTAAGTCAGTTCCTCGCTAGAGAAAAGATAGACTGCTTAGAGGAGGAATGATTTTGCGTACCTTTCACCGAGGGGGTGGCCTGATATATATAGTGCATGTTTCCCAATTGGATAGTAATAAGGATTCTTTCCCATTGGATGGTAATAAGGATTCTTTCCCATTTTATGGGATATTTTATGTTTTTATTGATATCGGATTTAATAAGGGATAATTGGAAAGTAGTTATTGAGAATTATCCTACTTCACACAATGGTGAATTTGGTTTTGATTCGGAATCATAGGCTCTTGTTTGGGCTATATTTGGGGATGTCGTGAGGTCACATTATTCTTCAATCTTTGGGCACGTTTTTAAATCCAGTTTTGAGACTGCGTCTTGGGCTCTTGCCATATTATTTCAAACCCCATCAGTAGGAATTACTCTATTGGAAGTGGCTCACCCTATACGGGATAACATTTCATTTGAGGGACATGCTTGGTGGGAGCTCTTATCAGAGACATAAGAGTGGCTTAGACTTGTGGCTATGATTATTTTTATGTCGGCTGGTATGTGCCTTTATGTAAAGAGTTGTAATTGAACTCATATGAATTTATTTTAATATGGTACTTTGTCTTTTATATGAATGTGGATAAATGACTGATGCAATCATTGTGTTATATTAGGTACTCGGATGGGGGCGTATTGTGTATATTATACGAGTTGGGTTTTGGATAGAGCTCACATCTGAAAAGCTACGTCGATTTTTGTTAAGTATGGATCGCAAATTAAATGGGACGCAATGGTGTGAGCATCAGTTACCCAATATCCACAAGCTTTCCGCGGGTTGATGTGTGATCAAATGACCCTTGGATTTTGGGACGTCACAACTAAGCTACAATGTAGCATCTTCCTTTGGGATTGAACCTATGACTTATGTAGATGTGCACATCAGCAAACTTTGAATACTCTACCAATTGAGCTAGAGGTACCATGAGTAATAAAATTTTAAAAATTAAATTTTAAGAATAATTAAAATTTTATTTAAAATGTAATTACACTTTTCAATAAAAATATTTTAAAATTTTCAAAATAAATCATATGAATATATTAAAAGGATTTAAGATGATTTTCCAAAAATAATTGATAAATATTATTATCTTAGTCACATTATTTTAATTTCATTTATAAAACAATTTTAATATGTATACTTATTTTATTATCTTCTTAAAGTTTCTAAAAATATTTTCATGAAATTTGGATAATTCATATTTTATCCATATTTTTATCAGAATATACATAGATATCTTAGATATTTTCGTGAAATCGAAATACTAATACATTCATGTTGACTAATATTTTCATCATTGAATTTTATTATATTTGATTTTTTTTTTTACAATTAAACACTTTATTGCAATATAATAAAATGTCCATTATGTTTGAATTAAAACTCTTGTTTGCAAAGAATTATAAACACATCCTTTATAATAAAGAAATTTTATTTAAATTTTGGTTTTAGCTAAATAAAGACATAATTGAAAAAATACTAAAAATCATCATTTTTATTTTACCAATGAATTAATAATCCTAATAAAATCAGTTTAATAAAAGTAACTGGCAAAGAAAATCATAAAGAATAGTACATCAGTTAAAATTTTCGAATCAATGATCACATACTTCTGGTCGAAATTCTTTAATTTTTTTATGATAATTCTTAATCTGAAAAGTAAAAGATAAAAATGTATAAATTAAAAAGTTAAATACAAAAAATTTGATTTTACGCACAGGCATAAAAATGATCATAAAATAGAAACTTTGCAAAATTAGCTCAAAAAAATTTTTTTTTAAAGCAATAATTCAAATTTTTGTGTACTCAGATCGTCAAATGTCACACATATATTGGTAAAAGGTAGCGTCTGAACGATTAAAGATGATGTGATTGAAAAAAGCATAAATTGTTAATTTTTAGATAATTATTTAAAGTTACATTTTATAAGCTTTGATTCATAAAAAATATTGGAGAACTGATCTATCAAGGTAGGTTTTGGATTTGGGCGCACACCCAGTAGTTATGATTTCGAAATGTGATTTTCGAATCTGGATCAAAATTATGAATTTTAATTTTCTAAATCGTATATAATGATATCTTCTAAATGCCATTTTTAATTCAATCATTACTTCTTTATTATATTAATCAATATGTTCACCATTAATATTACTAATTTCGTCAACTTCAATGGTTAACATGGATATTTCTTTTTTTTTTTTTTTGGAAAAAAAAAATAACGTCTATCTTTTTTTTTCTTTTGAAACATAATAACGTCTATCTTAATAAGAACTAATAAATTATTTCTTTCTTTTTTTTCATCAACCCAAACATGTCAATATTGTTGGGTTTTGAAGGTGGTAACGACTGCCAAAGCAATGAAAATAACAAAAAAATTCTTCAAAAACCCTTCAAGGATCCCTTAAAACATCAAAGTCGGTTCAAGCTAAAGAGGGTGCGAGATTTTACCTTGTGCCAGTTTTAGAACCAATCTAATGGTTAGGGCAGTAAAGACCGAAACGAATCAAGTGCTAGATTCGTCTTTAACAGTATCCACATAAAGAGTGGAGCCGATAACCTCCAAGGCAATGGTCTCGAATGAAGTCTCGGTGTTAGCCAAGTCTAAATCCGAAGAGGGAAGCCAAAAACTCGAGGAATTGACTCTCAAATCACACCAAGAGTGGGTTGTTCTTCAAGAACAATCTCTCTAACTCAAGAACACTTTTCTTGAGAAAAGTGGGCATAAGATGGCTTAGGGTTAGAGTTTTCCATAAAGGTCTTTTTATAGGAAAACTCTTGGCCTTGAAATGTCCAAAGTGCGCTTCTCTTTTAGAGATGATAGGCTACACGCATCCTTATGCGTTATGGCATGTTCCTTCATGGGCCTTAAGCCCATGAACAAGCTAAGCCTACTTTATCTCGATGGACTTTTGCTCTGGAGATTCACTAAATCCTATGACATCCATTAGATTGATCCTCGTATTTGGATCATCACATCTAATCTGTTTTATATCGGTCACACTCTTCTAAGTGTGTGACCGAATTAAATTCACGGTATTTTAGTAGCCAGTTCAACTATTAAATTAATGAGTCATAGCGTCTAGCGACACATCCCATAGCTTTGATTGATATGAGGAGTCAATGGTTTTGACTTATAACCCTTCCATAGACAATTGCTCCAGCAATTCATGTTTCACCAATCTATTCCCCACTCGGTTCAAGCATGGACTAATTGTAGCTCCTGCTATACTGACAATGTCACATCTAGCCCAAGTAAGAAAAGTCCTTGTCTTAAGACTCATTTACCATTAATCATGTCATTAAGACTCTCAACATGAGATTTCCACTATGGCCAGATTCTGATAATGATCTTGACAATAAGCCATGGGTATACCTCCTTCTATCAGGAGTGGTGAATCCTTTATTAGGCTCTTTCGATTACGCTAAATACACCTCAGGCCTATGCAGTCATCACGAAGAAGTAGACCTTAAAAGCTGACATGGATCCAAAGTCAAAAGTACGCAATCAACATCAGGAGGTATCATGAGCACCTCGGTCTAAGGATACTTGCACTATTGATATGATGAGACAGTATCTATAAAATAGATAATCATGATTGTCATAAGCGGAGTCTCTAATGTATTTAGCTTGTAATACCCCTAATTTTCTAACAAACAAAAGAAAAGAAAGAAGAGGGGTTGTTTTGTAATTTTTAAAAATGAAAGGGCTTTGGGGGAAATGTGGAATTTGCCTTAATATAAAAAGGGCTCTCCAACTCATATGGCCCATTTTTCATTTCATTTTTCTAGAGAGAGAGAGAGAGGAAGAGAAAGAGAGATAAAGGAGCTAGGGTTTCAAAAGTTGGGAGATTTCAAAGTCACAGAACTTGATCCCAAATCGCTATCTCTTTTCCTTTGGTTTTAGTAGTTAGAGGTTTTAAAGTCTCGGTTTGAAAGCTTAGGGCTTTCTAAAAGCTGATTTGAAACCCTAAATTATTATGAAATGCAGTGAAACCCAAGAATCTTGATTTGGGTTTGATGTTTGATATATTTGGGTAGATTTTAAACTCTTGAATCTTAGATTTGAAAACTTGGGTTTCCTAAACTTTTAAATATGAAACCCTAGAAATGTAATACATAGTAAGTGATAAATTTGTTTAGGAATGAATTATTTGATGTGTTTGGTGATTTTAGGCTACAAGCTTTAGATTTGAAACCACACAAAGGATTCACTATAAGTTACAAAGAACCATTTGTTCATAAGATATTTGGAGTTTCAACTAAAATCACGTTTTATGGTAAAGTCTAATTTTGGAGATTTAAGTGATGATTTGGAAAATTGGTGATGTTAAGGCTTTTGGTAAAAGACCTTAATTTGTTGAAATTCCCAAAGTTAAAGAGCTTTTTGAAATTTTAGTTGTTTGTTTTGGTTTCTATAGAAAAGAAAAATAGGATATATAAAACCTATGAGTGCGAAGAAAATATTATTTTTATCTAATAGGATATTGCTCATATTATTCAAGTGATTGTGACTCTTTTGAAGCTTCTTGGTTTTTCTAATATCTTGTAATAGTAGGTAAGGAAGATTAATGCAGCTTTTCTTATAAAACAAAATATTTTGCTAGTATATATGAATATGAGTTTTGGAATTTTCTAGTTATTCAATCACATGCATGGATCAAATACGTGTTTTGTATGGAAAATGGATTTGAATGTTTGCAGTAAAGATTGAAAGTTATGGAGATATACTTTTGTAATTCGTAAAATTGAAAACATGAATAAATATTTAACTTTTGTTTATATGACCCCCTGTCAATGGATATAAACTTGACAAATATGGCCCATGTCAATGAATTTACCGACATAACAAATATGGCCCATATCCAGTAAGGTATGAAAGCGATAAATCGACCCTTGTCAATGGGTATAAACTTGATAAATATGACCCGTAATAATGGTATAAACTTGACAATCATTTTATCAATGGTATAAACTTGACAAATATAGTACGGTCGGTAGGTATAAACTTGACCAATCCATTACTGATGTGGGTTATAGTAGTTGACAAAATGGCCCTTGTCAACGGGTTAGAATAGTTGACATTTTATTTGAAAGAAAGATGTTTTGAGAACCAAGAGTGTAAGCATTTTGGAATAGTCATTGTCAATGGGTTAGAATGGTTGACATTTTATTTGAAACAAATCTTTTAAGAACTATAAGTATATGTGTTTTAAAATATTTGTGGATTTGATTATGATATGGAATTGTTTGAGAAACAGGAAATATGATAAAAGCATCGGGTTTGAAATATATTTATATCTTATTTATTTGTACTCAAGGATTTTTATGAGATTTATGAGAAAAGAAAAATATATTAAATTTCCAATTTTGTGAATTTAAAATGTTTGATCTATGAAACTGTATTAACATTTCTTTTTGGGCTTTTAGCTCACTCCTTATTGTTGAACATTTCAAGTACCCTAGACCTTGGCGATGAGTGATTTTGGGGTAGGCATGAATGAAAATTGAGAACTATTTTGAGTTGGAGTTTGTTGGAAAGACTTAGGATTGTTGGACTGCTTTAATGGTTTAGAATCGAATGTTTGCAAACTTTCATTTGAAGAATTTTATGTTGATAGAATGTTACGTTTTGAGAAAATTAGTTTTGGAAATTTTATCTTGTTGGAAGATGTTGGTTTAATGACATTCTCATACTTTGAAATGTTTTATATAATTAGAATTTCGATTTCTGAGAAATTAGTTTAATTTTCTTGGGAGCATATTCAGGACAAGCAAGATTCATAGGTAGAAATTTGGAATGTGTCATTTACATGTGGAGTTTTATAGCCTTATATGTGAATGGATAGTAACTCCCTTGGTTTAAAGTTTGGGGTGTTACATAGCTACTCTTAGCAAGCATCCACAAATCAACTCTAATCAACTCATGATCACAGTTTATAAGATCCACTGCTTAATCCAATCAAGGAGTATGACATATGCTAGTCTATCCAGATTAACAATGTCCAGTCTTGTTGATCCCATGACCATGGATAATTTAGATACTAACATAACTGCACGTGATAGAAATCTTATTATTATGATCTCATCACGATTTCCTTCACACTATGTTACGTATCAAGGACTTCATTAATCCGATTAAAGATCTAAATCAATTCAACATATGAATATCAATGAAAATAATAATAGTAACTAGTGTGTCGTGCTAAGGAGTAATTACCTTTAGAGTACTTCTCTAACAAATATTAACACTAATAGTACATAAATATAATTTCTTATTCAAAAATTATTAATAGTTCCCTCTGATTTCTTATGAGCTTCAAAACTTGATTAATTGCTTTTGCTGATAAGGAAGGAAGTCGATATCACATGTTAATCCTTCTCCATTAACCTTCCCTTCATTGATCTACTCTCATGATAAAGGAAAGTCAATGCTAGAGAATAATACTTCTTCTCTTGATTGATTCTATCTAATTGTATATTAACTGAATTTCTCTCATTATGGATTGCTTGTACATTAACTACTTGTTTTTCATTTTATGATTGCCTTCAAGGCTTCGTATGTGAAAATGTATTCATCATGACACAATGAAATTCAAGTCATTTTCTCATTCTTTTATGTTTTAATGGTATCATAGCAGGTCTTGAAAATAAAAATCCCATTGTCCTTTCTTTATCTCCACATCTATCTCACTCTAGAAATTGCTAATAAAAGTAATCAAACCATAACCCCAAACCTTCTAGAGCCCATAAAAGCCCTTGTTATCATCAATACCAATAGCATAGTCAAACTCACTTTTGCCAATTATCTATTGTGGAAACTTGAAGTCAAACCTTCCTTATTGGTTATGATCTCCACAAATTCATATATGTGTCAAATTCTCCTCAACGCTCCACTATCACGATCAACGATGTTAAATGATCAAACCCGGAATTTCAATCATGGTTGCATAAAAACAAACTCATTTTTGGTGCACTTGTTGGGTCTCTCACCCTATCTCTCATTCCTCTCTTCTCTTAATCATGCACATTAAAGGATACGTGGGATGTCTTTGCCAACACTTAGGCTCAACCATCTAGAGGGCATACATATTAATCAAATCAAAGAACAACTCAAGAATGCAACAAAAGGCACCAAGACTATCTCATAATACATGTAGTTCATGGTCGTGATACTCCAATTTCCTTTTATGAATTACATGATAAACATATCAACAAGGAAATCACCATCCAATAACAACTTTCACTTTCCTTTCCATTCCCTATAACGACCAACCCTACTGATCCACACCTAAGCTTGGACAATCATGTCCCTCGTCATTAAAGCCCTCCTTCTTCAGTGGACCTCATGCAACAGACATTGGTTGTAAGACTCGATAAAATTTGATTTTTCTGAAAAATGAGTAAAACAGTAATTTCTATCAAAATCCGAAATTTTTCTAGATCTCGAATAACGAAACGGACTTCACGGGTGGAGATAGTCTCATGAGTCTAGCTATTACGTCAAATTTCATTGGTCTTAAGACGTTCAATTTCCGTTCAGTATAGGAATTAGCCGGGTGTAAAACAGGTTTGAGAGACATGTGATGTGACAAAAGTCACCTACTACATGTACTCTTGCGACACATGTTGCATGAGTAGAGAGATGATGGAAATGAATGGCCGAGATTGTGCCAAGTGTCAAAATAGTGAAAAAATGGGACATGATGGGAATTATTAAAATTGTTAATGAAAATAAGGACAAAAGGCAATAGTGTCATCTTCTCCAAAATTAAAAGACCAAAACGTGAAGGAGATGCAGTGGTTGGAAATAACGTGCAGTAGTGAGGGTTTTGTGATTTTTCTAGAGAAGACCAAATGCCTCTCTAGATTTGCGAAGCCGTTAGGACCATCGGGTTCTCGACCAGGTAAATACAAAGATTGCTCACAGCGGCAAGGGCTACGCGTGAGCACCGATTAAGAGTTCCGACAACTCCAAGAGGTAGGATGCTCCTACTTGTGTTTGTTAATTAGCCATATGAGCTAATTTTGGTGTTATAGATGTGAATTTAATATAGTTTATGTGATTATTATGTTAGTATATATATATTTATATATTAGCATGAGTTTGTGGGATTGGCATCATGCATTCCACGTATGCCTTTGGGCTCTACTAAGAGATATTAGGAGTGGAGTGCATGACATAGTGAAGAAAAGTAAGTATTTGTGAAGGAATTTCATAGGAAGATTTTCCGAAGAATTCCTTGGAGAGTTGTCAGCCAGATCACTTCGGATGAGGACCATGACCCACATTTGGAGGAAATATCCGACAATTCGCCTCGGAGGGTAGTCGATGTATTTCTGAAATTCGATGGTGAGTTTCGAGAACAAAAAGCTTTTGTTTTGAAAACTGAATATTTTACTCGCATTCGGCTTAAGCATATGTGAGGGAGTTGATGAGGACTCGGGACATGGGATTAGGCATGTAGACATTCGAGTAGGTTAGTGTAATTGCTTGGATGTGATTGTTTGTCATGGCATGTGCACTTAGGTTGGGAGTAACCCATGTAGGAAATTATCTCTACTGGGCTTTGCTCACCCTGTCGAGGGATCACCATTTCAGGTACGAGGGTGTACGGAGACTGATGCTCACTAGGGGCCGCGTTGAAAGTCGGGTTGTAAGCTTTGGCATTGTCGGTTTAGTATAACATGTATTAAAACTCTAAATTTTGATATATGTTTGGTAAAGATAATTTATTAACTCTTGAACTATTGTATATAGTTGATGTATTTTGTGGAGTATTAATGCTTAGGGGCCCAGTGACCATTATTTTCGCATGTGGACCACATTGTGGTCATTATGTATTTGGGACCAGGTTGTATTTGGGTAGAGCTCCCCGTACAAAGGAAACTGCGGAGATTTTTATAGTGGTAATCGGGTTACGGAAGCATCCACGAATATTCCATGAGTTAATGGGTTGTGTAGTTTGGTTTGAGTGATGCGTCAGCCTCACCTTCTGTTCTTGGTGGTTAGTATATCTTCTGTGTGCTACTAGTGTTATGTGGCATTGGGCATATGATTATGTAGCTCATCTTTGACAATCTCCTTGAATGTTCAACCACCATAAACTTCTTGGGGCTTCCTCCATAGTAGTAACTGACCCATGGCAACCTCATGAATGTGTAACTGTTGCCGGAAGCGTTCTCAGTGTAACAGTGGACCTCTTCACCATGGTACATGAAATTTGGGCAATCTCTCTTTTCATACTCCTTATGATGGGCCTAACGACATCATGATTGGTAATGGCATAGGTCTCCCCATTTCCCACATTGGTTCTAAGATTCTCTTTTCATCCTCCAATTCCTTCAAATTAAACAATGTTCTTTGTGTTCTTACCATCAAGGATAAAAATATCAGTTTCGACGAATATATCGATACATTGATTTTATGGATATATTGAAGATACATTAGAACCATCATCCACATTGGTTCTAAGATTCTCTCTTCACCCTCTAATTCCTTTAAATTAAACAATGTTCTTTGTGATCTTACCATCAAGAATAAAAATATCACTTTCGATTGATATATCAGTATTTGGATTTTATGGATATATTGGAGATATATCAGTATATATTTTACATAAATATCGATAAAGAGAAAATTATATAAAATTCATAGAAATACTTTGTACTCTAAATTTTTTCTAAAATTATTGTTGTAAAGATTTTAGGAAATTTGAATATTTAAATATAAAAATTACAATATTGAAGATGTTCTTAATATTATTTTTTTATTTTTAGAAATACTATCATTGGACTCAAACTTTTTCCTAAAATTATTGTTTGAGAGACTTTAGGAAATTTGAATATTTAAATATAAAAATTACAATATTCAAGATGTTTTTAATATTAGTTTTTTATTTTTAAAAATATTATATTCGAACTCAAAAAATTTCTAAAATTATTGTTTGGGAGATTTTAGGAAATTTGAATATTTAAATATAGAAATTACGTTAAAAAAATATCAATTGTGACACTAAATTGGTAAGCATGTTAAAAGAGGTATATCTTCACCGTGGAAATCCATGGCAGCATTGGATCCACCCTGGAGCAACACAGACTCCATATGGCAAGATTTTTTTTGAATATCGGTTATCAATCGCCATTATATCAACGATAATACCAACATTTCAATGATAAATCGACAATAAAACGTGGTTTGGAAGTAGCTGCTTGACCGATAAGCTACCGACACTATCGTCGAAATATCGCTCTTCCACCGATATATCGTCGATATTTCGATGATAATATCGATTTTTGCCCAATTTTTTATGCAATTGATTATCGAAGGCGGTTATCGTGTTGGACCCCTCAACACCGATATATGGTTGATAAATCATGATTTTTAATCATTGCAATTGTAAAAGAATCTTATTTCTATTTTTAAATTGTATCGCCATATAACACTTTTAGTGAGTTTTTACCCTCTTTTTTTCATGTAAAGGATCTCACCACGGTTACAACTCTCTTGTAAGGTCAAGCTAACAATGGAGTGTATGAGTGACCGGTTCTCCCATCACAATTATCTCCAATAATTGCCTTCTCTAATGCCAAGTCTTCCCCACAGTATGGCATCATAGATCGGGACATCCGTCCTCATCTTTCTCAATAAATTGTTTTACTTTTAATCTTAGATTGTTTTGAGCCTCCTACTTTAACTTCAGTTGTAACTCTTATAGCGCAATAAAAATAGCAAATTAATGTTTTCCATTTCATCTCTTGTCTCACACTCACCACTTTAGAAATTCTCTTCTAT